>BSBM01000073.1:13765000-14365000 GCA_027924585.1 Larix kaempferi
GAAAGACTATCTGCAGATCTCCCAGGGCACCGAATTACATGCCATAGGACAAAACCTCGAAAGAGCATCTGCCAGATATCCCAGGGAACCGAATTACATGCCATAGGCAAAACCTCGAAAGACTATCTGCAGATCTCCCAGGGCACCGAATTACATGTCCTCCCAGAGAAAAACCTCGAAAGAGCATTTCCCAGATGTCCCAGGGAACCGAATTACATGCCATAGGCAAAACCTTGAAAGACTATCTGCAGATCTCCCAGGGCACCGAATTACATGCCATAGGACAAAACCTCGAAAGAGCATCTGCCAGATATCCCAGGGAACCGAATTACATGCCATAGGCAAAACCTCGAAAGACTATCTGCAGATCTCCCAGGGCACCGAATTACATGTCCTCCCAGAGCAAAACCTCGAAAGAGCATTTGCCAGATGTCCCAGGGAACCGAATTACATGCCATAGGCAAAACCTCGAAAGACCATCTGCAAATCTCCCAGGGCACCGAATTACATGCTCATCTGCACAACCTGATCCACGGCCACAGAGTATCATCCTGATACTCACCATACATCATCCTGATGTATCCATGATCATCCTGATCATCATCACTGCAACGTCCTGCTGCATGTCATCTGGAGTAACATCCTGAAGCTCGTCATCTATGATCGTCCTGATCATCACTGCAACATCCTGCTGCATGTCATCTGGAGCAACATCCTGAAGCTCGTCATCTATGATCATCCTGATCATCAATGCAACATCCTGCTGCATGTCATCTGGAGCAACATCCTGAAGCTCATCATCTATGATCATCCTAATCATCACTGCAACATCCTGCTGCATGATCCACCTGATCATCAATGCATCTTCCTGATGCATACCGAGTATCATACATGATCCTCCTGATCATCAATGTATCCAACTGATACAAATACATGATACATATCATCATACATGATCCTCCTGATTATCAATGCATCTACCTGATGCATACCAAGTATCTACCTGATATATATATCATCATACATGATCCTCCTGATCATCAATGCATCTACCTGATGCATACCAAGTATCTACCTGATATATATCATCATACATGATCCTCCTGATCATCAATGTATCCACCTGATACAAATACAAATACATGATACATATCACCATACATGATCCACCTGATCATACAATGTATCCACCTGATACATATACAGATACATGGTCCAAGCATCCAACATGATGCATACATACATACATAAAATGATCCAACTGATCATATCAAGCAGAAACTAGAACATCATCCTGATGCTCATCATCCAGCGCTTACATCCACAGCTATGTGAAGGATCCTCCTTCCAACATGCTTGGAATGGCTTCAGCAAATGTGTCCATCACTTCTTCCTCGAAGTGTCCTCGATCTGAATAACGCCAAGCCTCTCTCTGAAGTACTATAACTTCACCCTGGCTAGTGGCTTCGTCAGCACATCTGCAATCTGCTCGTCTGTCGCAACATACAGGAGCTTCACAGCTCTTCTCTACACCATATCCCTGATATAGTGATATTTGATCTCTATGTGTTTCGTCCTGTCATGAAACACTGGGTTCTCGGACAGCTTCACACAACTCTGGTTATCACAGAAGATACCAGTAGCCTCCAACGGGAGATCAAATAACTCAGACAGTAGCTTCCGTAGCCATACTGCCTCACAACTAGCTGAACAGGCTGCAACATACTCTGCCTCAGTTGTACTCAATGCTACGCAGGACTGCTTCCTGCTAAACCAAGAGATCACACCTGATCCCATACTGAAGCAACACCCAGATGTGCTCTTCCTGTCTGCAGCACTGCCAGCCCAGTCTGAATCAACATAACACTGCAGGTTAAACTTTGATTCGCCTCATACCTGAGCCCATAATCCACTGTACCCTTCAGGTACCTCAGAACATGCTTTACAGCAACCAGGTGAACACCCCTCGGATCCGTCAGGAATTGGCTCAATGTGTTCACAGTAAAGAAAATATCTGGTCTCGTGTTAGTCAGGTACATAGAGAACCCAATCATCTGACAGTTCATCGTGACATCAACCAGATCAAATGAAGCATCACACAGATGCTTCAGGTTCGATGCCATAGGTGTGGCCATAGCCTTGCAGTCCATCATCCCGAACCTCTTCAGGATCTCTACTTCATACTTCCCTTGTCCAAGGAATATTCCATATGCACTCTGCCATACCTCCATGACAAAAACAAATAGTGCATCATCCCCAAGTTCTTCATCTCGAACTCGGTAGTAAGCTTCCGCTGCGTGTCGGCAATCAATCTATCTTCACCTGTAACAAACAGGTTATCCGCATACAAAAGTAGTATCACTGGATTGCCTTCCTCAACCTTGTAGAAAAGGTTGGAATCTGCTTTACTCTTGGTAACGCCCAAACTGGATAGAAAGCTGTCTATCCTACCATACCAAGTTCTGCACACATATATGACTACACCATGCTGTCTTGAGATCCATCTGGTGCATCTTCTATTTCATCACTTTTATATTTCTCAATGCTGCCATCTGCAACATGCTTGAACTGATAGTTCCATTTGGAAGTCATATCAAACTTCCCTTCATGTATTGGGATTACATCCCAAACATCATTCTTCATGATCGACGGATCATGGCATTTCATTTCTTCATCCCAGATCCTAGGAACTTCAATATCTTCAATATCTTCAATAGATATCTTTGTTGCTGGAACAAATGTTGTAGTCCTTTTGTAGGAGATGGCATACGATCTTTCCTACACAACAAGTTAAATTGCATGATTAGAAAACATCTCATAGTTTTCAGAACAAATTCTTACACATAAAGAAATATGCCATACAGTCATGCAATTATCTTAGCCAATGCTTCAATACAACATTTATCCAAATTCCGTAACTTTCTAGATGCCTTCCAATCTCTACCAGAACATTGTTAAGAGTGTGCACAACTCCCAACATGTCAGCAAAGAGGTTTCATTCTAGATAAGTAGCAATGGAATGTTGTACAGTGCCATAGGCCACTTACCCATGCATATTAGGAGTATACTGTTCATCAATGCAATTATTCTAATATGCATAATACACAACCTAATTCTAGGAACATCAGTATATACATTATTGAACAGTATTATTTAAGAAATTCAAATACTTATCTTTGTTTGTTCGTTGGGTGGACTCCCTCTGAGTCTTTGCTTCCTTGCAGGAGCTGCTGGAGTCCTAATATGAAGTAGCTTCTTCTACACCTTTCTGTTGTGGAGAGATGGTCAACTCCCTCTGAATATCTGCATCCTTGCATAAACCACTGGAGTGTACTCCCTCTTGATCTTTGCTTCCTAGATTACCTGTTCTTGAACTCATATTCATCCTTGGTTTCTATGCATGCTTATTAGTATCTGATTGTGTTATCCTTGTGATCTCATATAAAATCATACATTCATTAGTATACTATTAAAACACAATAATCTCAAGCATGTATAGTCATGATCATTTCAAACAGAAAATAATAAGCATTAGCATTTTATGTAGGATTCTTATGGTTAGTCAAATCATAAGAAACATAACATGTCTAAACCTGTAATTATTCAAACCTATGACTCTTCAGGTTAGTTGAATCATCAATCAAGATAAGAGATATAATATGCATAAAACCTGTGATTATTCAAACCTATACCATCATGATTCTTCTGGTTAGTCATATCATCAATTATGGTAAGAAACATAATATGCATACAATCATGATTATTCAAACCTATGACTTCATGAATAATCATTATCAACAACACAACAGTATAAGATCCTAACCCAAGGTAGGATTCTAGCTTGATATAGGAAAAACATACCTGGATTAGCATGCTAGCTATTTATGTCTAACATACCCGCATAATGTCTTCTTGTTCTTCGTCAATGACTTGTGCTAGTAACCTGCATGTCTCATAAGTTAACCATTACAAAACCAAGTTATACATACCTCGTAAATGGATCTTCTATGAGATCCATGACAATGGATGAATCTTTGTCCTCATGTTATCATGATCATATGTTCTTGGACCAGAACATGATTTGTCTTTCTTGGTGTACCTTTCATGTTAGTAGACAACATAAACCTCATACAACACCATAATGCATTAGTACAATCATAAGTGTCAACACCTTAATCAATGAATATTTTCTATCGTGCATTCATAGTTTTATTAAGGTGATATGACAAGTCTAAAATCAAGAGTGTACTAACCGTGATAATATGAAGACAAGCTTACCATAAACTTAATTATGAACAAATCTCAAAACATACCTCGATGAGTCATACCTGTCGAGATCACTTGTAATCTTCTTATGTAAGGCCTTAGCCTCATCTCCCTCTGAAACAGGAACTTCTTCACTTATGCAAGTGACCAATCCATCTTCTTCTAGGATTAACCCAATCCACTTGATTTGCAAGAACTGGACCTTGAGCTGGATATGGGTTTGTCAGAGAAACCCCAAAAATTCAAACTTTGAATTTCAAACTTCTGATAGGATAGAAATATGTGCCTTGATGAGCTGATCAAGTTGGTAAATTCAGAATTTGAAAACTGCAAAGTTTCACTCCTCAATTTTGCCTTTGAAACTTCTAGATTCACTGGACGTGACCCTGAACTGGGGTTTGATGAAGCCCACTCTTTTTCCCCATAAAAATGTTTGATCCAAAGCTCTAAGCTTCTATTTTTCTGAGGAGCTTCCAGCCGTGGTCACAGATTTCAAAAATTCCCATTTTTACAGAAGCCCTAATTTTCCACTTTTCTGATCAAAGTCCCGAACTAGGGTCTAATCAAACCCGGCCTTATGCCCAACCAAAAATTCTGATCTTGGTCTCTAAATTTCTATTTTGATGAGTAGCATCCATCCGTGGTCTCCGATTACAAAAATTCCAACTTTCTCCAAAGCCCTAAATTCCGGAAGCCATGAATGAAGGTACCAAAAAATAATTCTGTTTTGACAGAAATATGTACCTGATTGTTTCTGGTGTAACTCCGAAATTTTTGATCCACAGGGTCTGAAAAAGTTTCCTGAGATAGCCTAACCTGTTATCTTTCCATCCTGACAGGTCTAACCTCAATTGGATTCTCTGATAGAGAGTTATGCCAAATGTCGCAACGTGACCTGTTTTGGGAAAATACAGGAGAGCGAACTTGTACGGCGTGCCACGTGTCACTGTTTGACCTTCGGCCTCTGAAAAAGTTTTTTGAGATAGCTCGGCCTGTTATATTTCCATCCTGACAGGTCTAACCTCAATTGGATTCTCTGAGAGAGAGATATGCCAAGTGTCGCAACGTGACCTATTTATGGGATAATACAGGAGAGCGAACTTGTACGGCGTGCCACGTGTCACTATTTGACCTTCGGCTTCTGAAAAAGTTTTCTAAGATATCTCAGCCTGTGTAATACCTGTCACTTTTCACGAAATTTCATTTGGAGCTTCCTAGCCCAAGTTATGACCTTTTTCCCAAGGTCACCTGATTTTGACTCAGATCTGGAAGAGGCAAAAACCCTATATTGTACAGATCATAAATCACAAAGTACAACGAATTAGAGGTTGTCCTTTGGACACAAGGTACCTGGAGATCTTAGCTTCGGCCTGTAACAATTTCAGATCCGAAAACTTTGCCAAAACGGATTTATAGCGAAAGTGCTACGATGACTGGTTTTTGCTATATCAAGCCCTAGCATCGTAAGTGCAACAAGTGTCATACATGCCATATCATGCCTTCTTTCAGGCTAGCTCTGATACCATGTTAAATTTTTAGAATTTACTTCAATCTGATCTAGGATCTTAACTGAGAGAACAACATGTACAGCATATCTACAGCATATCAATCATGGAGACAATAATGCAAGCACACAAGAGACACAAAGATTTACTTGGGGAAAACCATAAAGGTGAAAAACCCCAATAACTTCCTCAGAGATAGATAGAGCAATGATACAACCAACCAAGAGAGATAGCCATAACCTAGCAGCAGATCCTCCTCCTCCATAAGTGCGCCACTCCTCCTTGAGTGCATGTGTGAGAAGTGAGTGAGCAAATAGAGTGCCTCCCGCACTCTATTTATACTTGACTTGACTTGCCTTTTTACCTAACTCATGTCGGCTCTAACTTAACCACATAACATAATGCTGAGTGGGCCGACCCCCAATAGGGTGGTCTAATAACCCTTTGACCCACATGGCCGACCCCCAATAGGGTGGTCTAATAACCCTTTGACCCACATGACTTATACAGGGCCGACCCCAAACAAGGTGGTCTAATAACCCATCAAGTATAAGTTACGACACTTACAATATAAATGACGACACTTCCTTATAGAGGAATAATACCATCTCTATAGGAATACAATATACATATATGTGAAATACATTCCGAAGTTACATATACATCAACATTTTACACTATCTTTTCCCTACATTTAATCCCTTCTTGCATTCCCATGACGTTGTATTAATCCATTTTTATGCTTATTTACGGAATTTATACCTAAGGTGGTTTCCATTTGCATTCCGTTAATATTTCATGTGAATTATGATTAAACATTGGAAAAATAACATATTTTGCACTTATCTTTGAAACATGGATGAGTTTTATGATTTTTGCAGAACTAAACTCCAAGCCAGTTGTTGTTACTTCAGGATATTTTCTGCAACTCATATGGTTGAATATCAACGAAAGTGGATATTTCATATGAGGAATTATTAAGTCATTACTATTGTTGTTACTCATGTTGTTACTGTTTCTACTACTCCATGAAGCCACCTTGGAGAAAAATATTCATTAGGGGTGATGGATTTTTATAAATCTATTATTTCTATCATTCTTATAGGTCTCAAATTATGATGTAAATTATTTGAAAATAAAAGGAACAAGTTGGTGTTGGATAAGAGTGGATATTTGGTTTATTTACAAAGATTTGAATACCTCCATGTAATATATGATGGACCCAACAAGTTAAATGCTAGTAGGAGTCACTTAGGATGAGTTTTGGGCATGCTATGATGACTCACATCACTAAATTCGAATTTGACTTCAAAGGCATACTAAATAGCATGGAGGTTAGCAAAGGATTTGGGATTAGATTTTAGATGATTTTGAGATCCAAATTATTAGTAATTTGTTGAGGATATTTTGGTTCTTCATGAGGATATTATGGATGTTCGTTTATTATTTGTTATGTAAAACTCTTGTATAAATAATAGCTTCTTCTCTATTCCAAGGGGAGGACTCTTAGAGCAACAAGTCCAATTTGTGATGGAATAAGACTTATAATTCTTTTTATCTCTTTTGTAATGTAGATTGTAATTCTTTAATTTCTTTATCTTTTGTTGATGTAGATTGTAGTTCTTTCACTTTCGTAATTTGTAATTAGACTAACTCCTTATTATTTATCATAGAATGTATTCTCTTTTGATTCATTTATTTTTGTAGATGTATTTTTAATCTGATTTCTTTATTTATGCAAGTGTATTAGATTCGTAGATTATCATGGTTGCAACCATAGTGTGCAAGTGTGAGTGTGATTTACTTTCTGCAAGTGTGATTTACTTTTCTGCAAGTGTGAGTGTGATTTACTTTCCGCAAGTGTGATTTACTTTTTTGCAAATGTGAGTGTGTTTATTTTTGCAAGTGTGTTTTATGCAAGAGTGTTCAATCAATGCATGATGGTAAGGGGTCATAGAATCTACTTGAGTGGAGACTCCTCATGTTATCCTTGTCAACTATGAAGATTGATTTTCATCTTTCTTTTCTGTAAGAGTGAATTGTTTTATTTTACTACAATGCATATTATATTACCAATGCTAGAAGAGGAAATTGTGGCCTGCATATATTTTGCATGATAACCTTGAAATAAACAGATGTTACCGTGGATTGAAAATTTATGTTTTGAATTGATTGTTTTAATAAGCAATTAATCCGCCCAACAGTACAAGGGAAAAAAGGCAGAAGCTCCAATAAACATTCCTAGACGTGTCATGATCGAGGTATCCTAGTGACCTTCCTTCTAGGGATATTTTACCCGGGATCCATTTCGGTAGAGGGATATCCCACCATCTTTATTGGTCTCTCACTTCGTATTGTCTGACTTAGATTTCATCACCTTGCGAAGGATACAATCTGCGGAGGTCTTCAGGTCTTAGATAGGAGGATTGCTTGCTCTTATATATTGTAGAGAGTCTTTTATTTTTTAGTGCTGCTTGTTGGCTTTCTAACCTCTTTGTTGTATCTCGCTTACTGTGGCATCGGTCTCGGTAAAAAAAATATATTTCTTTTGGCCTGTGCGCCTCTTCTTTCTTCTAGCTCCCCTTTTGCACACTCGGTTGCTTGAGGATTTTTGAGTTCTTTTTAGTGAGACTTTTCCCATATCATTTCATCTCATTCCATGGTGGATCAAAGGAAATCATGAAGACAATAGGGGATAAGCCCCGAACCATCTGTTCCTAGGTCCAGTCTCCCACCACCTTCACGCATTCCCACTCCCCCGACTAGCAGACCAGCTAGTCGAGGAACTGTCCCAAAATCAACTAGTGTGAAAACACCCATTGCTACAACATTGCCAACTTACACAATCCCATATATTAGTATCACATCACAATTTAGTGCATCATCTAAAGTTAATGTAGCACCTGCACCTAGCATGGTCTCAGAACATCTTTTCACGCCACAAGCCGACGTTCCACCGAAAGTTATCATTTCTCTAGAAACTAGCATAGCTCCAGAAATTCCATCACAAAATGATCTCCCCGAAGGTTATATTGATATTGTTGAGGAATCTGATCCCTCCCCTTCTACGATGATCCACTTAGCTGACAAAATTTTTCAACCTTTAGTATTGATGGCTACCCGACCTCTCTTTCCTAATACCTCGGTTATGCCCAGCTACGAATATGGATCTTCTAATAACAGAACATTTGGAATGCCTTCTGCTAATCTTCCTACAGGCCATGATATCATGGCATCTATATGAGCAGAAATTGTTAGTTTATCCCAAGAACGCGCAGCCACGAACAGATTTAGGAATGAAGTTGCACAAAGGATGGCTTCAAACTCTGCACTTTTATCCACTTCTGAAGTGGTGAACCCTCATGACTCACGATTTCCCCAAAACACTTATCATGATTCTACCTATGGCATTTCATTTGTAGGCCTATCTACACCCACAGATTGTATCTATTCTAAACTTCCTCCCAATGATTCGAGGACGGGAAACATTTTTTATCCATCTTCCTCATTATGGAACATAACTTTGGGCCAATCCTTCAAATATTTCCGCACTTTTCCAATAACTATGCAGTTAACACCAGAAACTCCCTCTCAACCTTCTCCACTTATTTTCCCAAGTGAAATTCTTGGTTACTTTGTAAGGGATATGTCTCAGGGGATAAATTCTAGCATCCCTTAGTCCCCTGTATCATCTGGAACTCGTGCGCACCCATATTCACAAGTCGGTACTAATAGTGCAACCACACAACCTGCACAATCAATCTCTTCCAATATTCTCATTGGAAGGTCGTCTATTCCTATTGTTAGAACAGCTATTGTACTTGAAAGTCAATATTCAGCCACAATCTATACCATTTCCAGAGGACAACCTTTTATTGGTTCCCAAAGAGGAACCAGTAACCAGCTTCCTCTATCCAGACCATCTGCTTCATGGGGACAACAAACCCCACCTATTGGAGGACAACCTTTTGTTGGCATCCCAAGTGGAACCAATACCCAAACTCCTCCATTAGGTCCATCCGCTTCATAGGGACCACAAATCCCATCTACTAGAGTAAAACCTTCATTCGGTAACCAAAACCTTACTAGGGGGCACACGAACCAATATCAACCAACTTACCCCCCAACCCTAATTTGATTCATGGACTACTTTATCCTGGTGTCTCAAACAATCAATTGATCTTGCCTCAAACCCCGCCCCTTAATCAACATGGGAAAAAAAATCCGTGGGATCCACCCCTTCAGACACCTCCTCCTACTCAAGGTATGATTAATCCACCTAATCAAGGATTTGTGAACCATACATGGGTCCCACCACCCCCTATATCCACACCATTCAATCCGACCCAACATTATTTTCAACAACCAGTGTACAATTTGATTCGGAATCAATTGGTTAATCCTATGATTACTAACCAGCCACCGGCTAACCCAATGGTCCCTAACATGCAGAATTTCCAATAGTAGCCCACAGGAAATATGCATGGATATCATATGCCACAATTCGCAGTGCAGGGTCCCGTAGGAGTCCCAGCACCCCATCAATATTATTCGTACCTACAACCGAATAGACAACTTCCCTTCCTAACAACATTGGATCTGCCCAATTTGTCAATATTTATCAATGATCCGATTTGGCATGAACCACATTAGCCACCTATTTCTTCCTAGTTGCCATCGGATATCCCAAAATTCGATGCCAAACCTGGGGAAGACCCAAAAAGTCACATGATGACATTCCATCTTTGGTGTTCTTCGAACTCATTTATGGATGATTCCATCCGATTGCGGCTCTTCGAATGTACTCTCACTAGAACGTCAACTAAATGGTATATTGAGCTACCACAATACTCTTTATGTGACTTCAACTCCCTTGCTATGCAATTTTTGACACATTTCCAGTTTCCCATTTGATATGAAACTGGCACAGACCTATTGAATTCATTGCGCAAATCCACTTCCACTCACATCTTAGCTCACATTCATGAGTGGAGGAGACGTGGAATATTGATTAAGGATCCTATCCTGGACCAATTATTAGCCTATTGGTTCACTAAGTCATTACTGCCACCAATCGCTAGGGATGTTGCGATGGGCGGGAATGTTACTGAAGAGCAGGAAATCAACCATGCTCAATATCTAGACTTAGTATACTACCAATCTAGAACTCTTTATGAACTGAGCCCTCATGCCCCCCGCCCCACTGGTGATCCATCCAGGCCCACTACCGAACTTCCTATCAATGTCGTGGTTGGTTCCATGAAGGCCAATCCTGTAGCAAAATCTAGTGGACAACAAAACACTTCCTCTCCACTTCCAACCGAGGTTGCATAATAAGAAAATCCCAAAAATCTTCTCCTCAGCAGGAAAATACCAAACCACAACAAACCAATGCTGATAACAAACCAAAAAGGAAAGCCAAGTTCCCCTGCCTGATTTTTTAGGAAGTCCACTATACCAAAGACTATCCTTATCATGAGGAATTTAACAAGTTTGTCAAACGTTCTTCCTGCCCGGCAATTCTAACTGACCCTTTCCCATCCCAACAACAACAAATGGTCGCACATACCCCCCCCCCCCAACAAGGGGGCACTCCACATTATCCCACTCAACCAGATACATATGCACACCGCGACATTCTCATGATGAGTAATGAGACTGTGCATTTATCTACTTGGACAAAAACCTATGATTATGTTCCAAGTTCAAACAAAAATGGGCCTTCAAAATATAAATCTCCCATGGAAGATCCTTCTTTGACTCCTCCTCATAACGACCCTCTTCACATTGAAAGGCCTCTCCCTAACACTATGTTGGGCCCACCAAAGGCCACCATTCAAAAAGCGACATTCAATCCTAGCGCGCGAGCTACCCAATATTACAATATTTTCAGGGATTTAGCTCAAGCACCTTGTGCAATGTCTACTCTCGAAGTTCTACAGCATTTCCCTAGTCATCGTAGAACCTTGTTGTCAACACTTGGAGCTATCGACCCAGACTCTTCCAATACGATTATGTTTAATTTGGAATACTTTAAACCCAAACTTTCCCACCAGTTGGATTTTCAGATTCATACGAATATTTGTGTAAACAACATCCATCATACCATTTTGGACGAAGGTGATTCCGCCTCTATCATGTCCTTGTCTTGCTGGTGAGTTATCGGCTCACCAGAGGTAACTCCGTCTCTCACTACTCTAAAATCTTTTGACGGACGTGGTTTCCAACCTTACGTACTTATACCATCCCTAGTTGTAGAACTAGGGGGGAAATCGTATCCATCCACATCGAAAATGTAGATGCTCCATTGGATTACAACATCCTACTAGGTCGTAATTGGTTTTATGCCATGACTGTTGTAGCATCTTCCGTTTTTCATTTGGTCCAATTTCCTCATCAAGGGAAAATTGTCACCATTGATCAGTTGGATTTTTTCACTCTGGATATCCATTCCAATGCCACCAATAATGTCCCATTATTGACACAATATCAGCATCATTATGAATACATTTGTGTTGGTCTTTTGAAGGACTCTTCTATCATTGGAGTATTCCTGGATCTTCCTCCCCCAGTCTTTTTCGATCAACATGATCTCTTCGAGTATTGGTCAATCCCATGAATCTCATGATTCTTGGGTTATACCTAGTCCTGCTAAATATGAAACCATTGGTGATTGTATGCCTCTGAACATCAATCAAGAAACATACCACGTGATTCAATCCGCTTCCGATTGGATCGATACTATTGACCACCATCTGGTGGCACCTCTCCTATCTTGGATCGATTCATCCCTGCCCTCTGTTGACTCCCTTTTACAAACGTTTCCCTCTGACGAGTCTATTATGGATATCATGATAATTGATGAACCTCCATGGAAATATCACCATCATTGATCATCCTTTCCTATGATCCATGTGGTAGACCCCAACAACAAATCCACCATTTCAATGGATATTGTCCAAACATCTCAGATTCCCATCCTTATGCAATATGTGTTTTCCAAGAGAAATCTAGCGAACATCGTGGAAAATTTTCCAATTGACATATCTGTGAAACCCGGTATCGTGGAACATATCCATTTAGGCAAAAATTGTACACTTACTGAGGTGGAATTTTATATAGCCTTGTTTTAGGAGTTTCATGATGTTTTCTCCTGGAGTTATGAAGAAATACCGGGAATTGACCCCTATATAGTAGTCCATGAGATTCAGGTTTATCCTGGCGCTCGAACTATTCGGCAGAAACTTTGACTCATTCATCCCCGCAAAACTACAACCATTAAGGTAGAAGTTGAAAATCTCCTTCGAGTTGGTTTTATCTATCCTATCCCATTGACAGATTTTGTGTCTACCATCGTTCCTATAGCTAAGAAACAGGGTATGATTAGAGTTTTTGTTGATTATGGGGATTTGAACAAAGATTTTCCTAAGGACAACTAACTATCCAACCCCTTTCATTGACCAGATTATCGATAATTGTTCCGGGAGTGTCATATTTTCATTTATGGATGGATTCTCTGGCTATAATCAAGTCGAGATACTCCCAGTAGGCCAGCACAAGACTTCTTTCATCTGCCCATGGGGAACCTTTGTGTATCGCAAGTTACCTTTTCGCCTAAAAAATGTTGGGGCTACTTTTCAACGGGCCATGTCATATGAATTTCATGATATCAAGCATGTTGTGGAACCATATATGGACGACTTACCTGCTCATTCTTCTATGTGAGAAGACCATCCAAACCATTTGAGTATTATATTTGTACAGTGGCGCCACTACAACATTTGCTTGAATCCTCACAAATGTGTATTTTGTGTTGAATCCAGTATATTTTTAGGATTCATAATATCCAAGGATGGAATTCGCCTTGATCCATTGAAGGTGGAAGCTATTTTATCTTTACCTTCCCCAACTGATATCCCAGAACTCCAAAGTTTGCAAGGGAATGCAAAATTTTTACGCCGCTTTGTCTGTAATTTTGCCGAGATCACTTGGGGCCATATGAGACTTCTAAAAAAGGATGGCCCCTTCATTTTGGATGATGAAGCTCAATAGTATTTTGAAAATCTGAAAAAGTCCCTGACTAACGCTCCTATGTTACAACCCCCCAATTACACATGGGACTATATCCTATATCTCCTTGCCTCTACTTCCACCATTGGCATGTTGTTATTTCAGGAATACAACAGTGGTCAAGAACATGTGTTCTACTATCTTACTAAGAGTCTCATTGACTCTGAAATGCGTTACTCACATGTGGAGAAATTGGATCTGGCAACCGTCTTTGTGGTCCAAAGGTTCCGACATTATATTTTACTCTGCAAAACCACCATTATTGCCAAATTTAATCCAATGTATCATATCCTAACACGTCAAGTGCTAGGGGGGAATTACTCCCATTGGATTGTGGTCCTCCAAGAGTTCGATTTGGAGTTTTTGAAAGTGAAATCCAAAAAATCCTTGGTTTTTTCCGAACTCATTTGCGCACTGCCTCGTGTCAATGACTAATCTAAGCCCATTGACTCTCTTCTGGATGAGTCTTTGTTCCTCATTGGCATGACTAATCCATGGTATGGAGACATTGTTTTATATCTTCAAACCCAACGTTTTCGGCCCGATCTCAACTATGATGAGCATCGTCGCATACGACACCACGCCAAATACTATCTTATCATTAGCGATACTTTGTACCATCGTGGTATCGATTATGTTTTGCGTCGTTGCTTAACTCTTGATGAATCCGTCATTAGAGATACTTTGTACCGTCGTGGTATTGATTTTATTTTGCGTTGTTTCTTAATTCTTGATGAATTCAAACATGTCCTCAATGACTGCCACTCTGGAGCTTGTGGCAGTCATCTTTTTGGGATGGCTACAACCCATAAAATTTTGCACGCGTGCTACTTCTGGCCTTCCATCTTCAAAGATTGTGTTGAAGCGTTCAAGAATTTCCCTCCATGCCAATTCTTCCATTATAAGAAGTGTTCTCACCCAACTCCACTTCATCCTGTTATTGTCGTCAACCCCTTTTTTAAATGGGGTATTGATTTTATGCATTGTAAGCCTACTTCATCTGGGGGGCATAGTTATGTCATCGTAGTTGTCGACTATTTTATCAAATGGGCTGAAGCCATTCTTACATATGCAGAAGATGGAAAAACGACAGCACTTTTCATATTCAATCATATTATTGCATGGTTTGAAGTCCCTCAAGCCATTGTAGCTGATCATGGTTCCCATTTTAGGAATCATATGATGGTTGAACTAAGTTCCAAATTGGGTTTTCGTCATGAAAACTCAACTCCTTATTACCCCCAGGAGAATGGACAAGTAGATGCAATTAATAAGGTCTTGAAAAAAATGATCCAACGCATGGTGGGAACCCAAAAATCTAAATGGAACCTAGCACTATTTTCATCTCTTTGGGCCTACAGGACTTCAGTAAAAAATGCGATCGGGTTCACGCCATTCCAATTGGTCTATGGCCTGGAAGAAATCCTTCCGATTGAATGTGAAATACCATATCTCAAATTGGTCATTGAACTCTTACCTAACACTACTATCGAGGAAGAACGGTTCCTATACCTAGCCAAGCTTGATGAAACTCATCGCAACGTTGCTTTTGCTAATGAGGCTCATAAAAAACGTTTTAAGTTCCAATATGATAAATCCATCCAACCTCGCATTTTTAATGAAGGAGACCTAGTCTTAAACTACGATCAAATGCATGTCAAATTAGGTAAAGGAAAATTAGCATCCATCTGGTACGGTCCCTACACTATCAGACGCATGTTAGAGAAGGGAGATTATGAGCTAGTTGATTGTGATGGCACACCTTTGGGAGAGCCCCATAATGGGATTTACTTGAAGAGATTTTATGCGTATGATCATCCTACGTGAAACACTTTGTATATAGTGTATCTATAGTGTGATTTTTATTTCAATTTTTGCGTATCAGGATTCCATCTCATACACAACCATTTATCTCGACTTGTGCTTTTATGCACAAATGTCAGTGTACTTTGGATTTGCAGATGGTGCTAGTCGACATACCCAGAACCTTGATTTTGCATCATGGGTACCGTATTCCCATACTGGAGAGTTAATATCCTCGGGTGGAATCTTCTTAGGCCCCGCAATGAATAACATCGCGGAGTATCATGCAGTCATTAGACTTCTGACTGAAGTCTCTTCTCTCGGAATCCATCATTTTATAGTCTACTTAGACTCTATGTTTGTGGTATCTCAACTCAATCGCATCTATACCGTCTATGATCCCACATTACTTCATTTATACAGAAGGGTATGCCTCCTTGAACAATTATTTGATTATATTTTATATCAACATATACCAAGGCAATCCAACGCGTTGGCTGATTCATTAGCTAACTATATATTGGATTGGCATCTAGCTCACACATAATTAGTATCATCATGAAAACATGTGTAAAAATGTAACCTACAAGTCATTATATGTAAGTAGTAAAGATATATCCATGTATATATCATGTAAACAAATTTGTCATGTCACATATGTGTTAAAAGACAAAAAATGGGAGCACAACCCGTACAAAATTGGCACTCTGGCCTACATATCATGTAAATTTTGCTAATACTGAAAAACTACTACTAGAATCTAGTCACGAGGAGCACGATTCTCGTGATAACATATGACTTCCCTAGCAACATGGCGGAGCAATCTGCCAATCCGCTCTGACACACCCACAATATGCCTCTGGAGATGATAAGGGACCTCAGGCATCCTCATCGGAGGAATGCCATGTTCAATCCTTTTAGATTCTACTCCACATCATGGAATCCTCCTGCCTCATCTTCCTCAGCCCAATACTCTGCTCCTCGTCGCCGCAGTGGTGAGGATCCTGCTAGTCTCACCGATCCTCGATCTGCAGCATTACACATATATATATTAGATCTTTTACGCACTACAAAACAAAACAAAACAAAAATATAAACTTAAAAAATTAAAAAACATGTTGAAAGGTCACATACCTGACTCGTCCCATTCATTGTACTTTGGTAATGCCAAGTCAATGTCACCACGAAATTCCACTCCGGCATATGGATAATCCTCTATCATCACAATCTGCTCCTCGAGCCAAGAGAATAAATACTTGTCGAATGCTAATACTTGTGGAACACCAAGACGTTGAGCATAATCACTCCATATCCCCATTTATGGATCAGATGGAGGACGGTGAGGTATCTCTATATGCGGCACAATAATGGTACCCTCTCGAAGAAGAAGGTAACTAGGATACCCCCATATCCAAACTGTTTGATGCTTTTGTTTCTACATTTAGTCACTTGGTCTTTGATGTTGACCAAGACTTCACACCAATTGAATAATTTGGGTTCAAGGAATTCCAAGGCATAGGTCATATGAGCCTTGGTCGCATGATGAGCCCCCACACTCCTCTCTACTCAAGCAAGAGTATATATGATCATCCTCAATGGAATATCTATCAAATCAACGATAAGCACTTTCCCTATTTTCTTGCGAGATCCTTGTCTACAATACTGAGCAAGGTAGGTCTCTGTAGTTTCTTCAGTGCTACGATTCCTTGCCAAATTGACTGATGCCCCTTTTTTCTTAGAGACCGGTCAAAAAGTAAATGTCCTCAAGCTCAATATCAAGGATGTGTTCTCCTATGCGGAAAGCTTGTATGTCAACATCCCACATTTGTATGATGTGATTCAACAACTTCCCTTTATTTATGATACCTCTTGTTTTGAAAAACTTCAATAAACCACACTCTCTCAGTGAGGATAGAGTGTTGTCATCATTGAGGGAATCTCTGTCCTCCCCTTCATGTTCTCTTTATTTCCAGTCAATCATCTTTTCCTTTCTCCCTTGGAAACTTATGCAAATCATCAAAGGAATCTCTAGTTAAAATATTGAAACCAATTTTTCTTGCATGAGATGGGGGAAAGCTCTTAAATTTTCTTTTTGCAAATTTCCGCACCCTGCCTGTTAGTAGAAGCGCGAAAAATGATAATTTCTGCGCTCCTATCATAGTCCATAGCACGAAATTCCCAAAAAATTTATGGGCGCAATATTTTTTTCCCTAGGGCCCTTGCAAATCCAAACATGAAATCTAAAAATTAATGCATTGATTGAAAGAGTGGGTTGAAAGGATTTACCTGCTTCAGACAGTGATTCAAACGGTGCCCTAGATCTCTCGGTATCGTCAGGTGAAGTTTGGCTCCCAACCAAGGTAAAAATCCTCCTTGAAGTGAAAATGACCAAGTAACAATGGGTAATTTATTATCTTAACCTCTTTTATATAATACACCTAGTCATTTTTACCTATTTTTTAATTAATGACCTTTGTTTAGAGTCTATTTTCACATTTATTATGTTCTAATGCCATTTTTTAGGGTTTTGACCACATTTCAACAGGTTCATCCAAGTTGTTCACACTGGTGGAGTTATTTATTTGACCTTCTTCGAGCTCACTTTCTCTCTTTCATGCTCTGGCTCTAAACTATGAAAGAGATTCCAAGTGCTTTTCACACTTGAGTCGTAATTGTTAAACCTAGTTAAAACGGTGTCGAGCTTAGTCCACTTTACTAGTGCTTGCAAAATAATGAGGAAGGTATCATCTTAGTATTATTTTTCCCTTTTTTCGGACTAAGGTGATTAATTCATGAAAATGGAACCATTGGAGTTTCCTTTAAAGCTCTTTTCAGACTCCCGGATTAAGAAAAGATTTCCAAGTGCACTTGTCTCTTTCACACTTGTAAAATTAATTAAAAGGTCACCTATTCGGTAGTAGGTTATCCCTTTTCCGGACCATTTAGACTATTTACGAGAAAGGTACACCTTGGTCAACCTTTGACTAAGAGAGTTCCTCCAGATATTATTTTACGCTTTTTTGGGTCTGGGGACTAACTTTTACGAAAAGGCCACAATTTGGAGTCTTCTCTAGATTATTTCAGACTCTCTAAACATGAAAAATCACCGTGTTTTCCTTCCTTGGACTCGTAAAATGAAACATCGAAGGATCCTTATGGAACTGAACCTCTCCTTCCTTGGGTTCGTGAAATGTACAAGGCTGGACTCACCCAAAGGTGAGCTATATTGAGCATCTATTATCCTCCTCAATCTCATTAAAAAACAAAGAGGTACTCGTCATACATGATGGGGGGAAATGGGGGAATACGCCGAGTCTACCATTTTTGGCAGCTTATAAATCTTAACCTTTGAAAATGGCATGCATTCATACCTTGTATTCTTATTTGGGAATTCAGTATACATCCAAGTCCTAACTATAATCGTGAGTCACCTTTCATGAGAGAATCATCTAATGAGTCTCCCACCTTGAGTCATCTAACCTTTCGGTTGTTACCTCTGTTAATCCCTGCTGCCGGGATCCACATCATGCCATTGTATGTTCAAAGGATCATTCGTAACTTGAGTCAACCTTCTGCAACATTGTCGACCTTCATCTTTTGTGTCATTCCATACTCATCTGGTTCATTACTTCATCTCACTTTCCTATACCATGTTTCGTGTCAATGATGTGGGATTCATTATGGCCCTCCTTTGACGAGTCTATTCCTGTCAACTTCAACTCATTATCCATGAATTAGGCTTAGGAACCAACCGTAGTACCTTGGTACATGCATTCCTCAATGGCAGGTTTCCTCATATTCGATAGTGGGTTTCCATTATCGACATCTGATCAGATAATCCCTCGAATGTTCGACCTCGAAAACCTTTATTCACATTCACTGGAATGCACTAGAGATACCTTGGGGATCATTGTCATCATTGGTGATTACCCTCATACTTGTTAATGGCTCACATCATTGGCTGGTAATCAAGTAGTCTCTGCCTTGTTCGACTTCAACACCTTGTAATCACATGGTTAGATTCGTATCGCTTTGGGATCGGGTAGAAGACCCTGCATGGTTCTAATGTTTATTTCACATCTAGGTTGTGATGGCGATTTTTTATTAGGTTCCCACATAGACATTATGTTGGTGACTGCATTTATGTACTATCACATAGATCCACTTTGTATTGGTCGTGGCTATGTCCTTATTTTTTCATGGATCTACGCTTGTATTCTGGTAGCCATGATCTGTTTTCAATCATTATTGCGTCTGTACTATCATGGATCTTCATTGTATTGGTCGACATCCATGCTTTGAGTTAGTGGTTTTGAGCATGGGTATGCCTACCTCGACATTATTTGACATCTGGTTGATGTTTTCGTGTTCCTTTCAACTCCTCTCCAATCTCCTTTTCGCTATCTATTCAAAAATTATTAGTAAATTGTTTCAGCCATCAGTTTCTTTTGACCTCACACTTTAGGGGGCATCTTTAATACCTCAAATTATCACTTTTAGCACCATTTCGAGTCTTCATGTCATATCACCATCCAAAACCTAATGGTCATCCCTCCTAGAAAGTGTTGAGACTCATTTCCACTTTGTTGGTCCCCTCCCTAGCCTTCCTTGGAGTCAAATCCATCCTCTCATGGTTGAATGCCACCTCATGGAGACCTCTTTACCCATATTTTTACGCCCTGTTAATGGTGCAAGGCACGAAAATACAACATTTTCGTGCCCTGCATGCCTGTAGGGGCGCGAAAAGTACACCTTTTTCACACTATGCTCAACCTTGAGGGCACAAAAATCCCTAAACCACCTTATCTCTTGGATTTTGGATCTTGGATTCGAAAGAGATATTTGTGGGATGGAGGTTCCTCTCGAATATCACCTCACCCTCCTTCCTTGGTATGATTCACCTCCTCGATCCACTTTCCACTCACTTAAATCCATTATTCTCTCCTAGTGGTTGGCCTCCCAAATCCTACAAGAAGGAGGCCATCCATGAGCTATGGGAGAACTTTTGGAGGCATCAAACCTATGGTATTAGGGGATTTGTAGAGATAACAAGAGGAACATATTGGAAGGGAAAGTTGTTGCTTGCACATCAAGGGTAACTTTGTAATAGTATTCTTTAAATTTCATTAATAGAACTTGGCTTATTCTCCCATGTTATGTTTCTTACTTCTTTTGATGCATGATATTTTTTGTATAAATTAGATCTTAACTATTACATCTAGTGCTTGGAGGTTTTGTTTCTTGTCTTGCTCAAACAAGTTCTGTCCTTAGAGATCATGTTCAAAGCTGGAGCTAGGACAACCAACAAATTTGAGGTAAATTTCACCATTCCTTTCCCTCTTAGTGTTTAAAAGCTTATGTATTGTTTTAGATCTAGGAGAGTAAACAACCACTTGTTTCGATTCTGTCTTAGGTTAAGCTTGTAGATATTTAGTTTAATCTTTGATTAGATTTAACTATCTGTATGACAAATTTGCTAGAACATCCCCGTGAAAAATTTCTACTTGACCATTGATTAATTGTGCAGTTACATGCTCATCTGCTTATATTCAATTTTCACATTCGAAGTTATTCACCTAGTACATCCCTTCTTCCTTTTCTCTAGAGAAAATTGTTCTTTTAACATCCACTACAATCTGGACCAAAGAAACATTGTCCACACCTATGAATAGCATTTCCGCAAACAACAACCCCATAGCGTTAAAAAAATGTTGCTCTTTTTTGTAGTCATGAATTCATATTACAAATTAATTAAATATAGTATTGTAGCATTCAAATGATACCAACCATCCATATTTTTGTAAAGGCTAGGCTAGGTATATGTTCTTACATATTTTGACCTATTCTCCAAAATATGGTGTTGAAAAGCACAATAGGGACCAGAGTGAAAATAAATATGGGACTGCATTGTACTCAAGATTTCTCCAGTTTCACCAATGTTGCTTCCACAAACACGCCAAGGATTGAAGTGCAAAGGGTTGTGAAATTTTCCTCTACCCACTACTCATGGATCTAGTTGAGCAAATATGCCAAGATGCCATGATGCAAGGTTATTCTAACATTGAGAAGGTTGTTACATAATGATTCTCTCAACAATATCTACTTGACCTTGATGAGATTATTACTCCAATTGTTGGAGGAATCTCCCATGAAGAGGGCATTGTTCTAGATGGGTTGATGCATGCATCACTAGATTTGGATTTCAATATCCATGAGATTGTTTCATGTTTGATTCTTTTATGTTTGGTGCAAATTTCAATTCAATATATAATAGATATGATATAATTGTCTAGGCCTTGCATACAATGGCGTCCATTACCGCATGAAGTCTCAATGCATGTTTTTGGTGTGAGAATATTTTGACCAATGAAGATAGCATGAAGGACAAAGGATGTTTATAGGTCACGGATGTATTTTTCCTTGTATAGAAGGTTTTCATCTTGAAGATTCTAAAGAGAGTTCAAAGTACAAAAGGAAGCAATGATCTATATTCATGCTTCAAGTTTGTTGATGGTCAATTGTCTGACCAAGCCCCTAAATGATGGGAGATTCCAGATGAAAAGGGAGTATCTTATGTTTTGATGAAGAACACTTTCCTCGCTAAAAAGGAGTTTTGGATTTTAATACCTTAGAAAGTGTCCAACAAAGCACCATTGATCACAACAACGAGTAAAGAATCTCCAGGCACATGTGAAAAAGGTACTCCAACAAAGATTTCATACAACAACCCATACAATAGAAACTAAACCATTACTCCTTACAAATCCCAATCCAATATGATGAGAATAATCAAACCTACCTTCCCTAACATCAAAGAAAAAATCTTACATCTAACCACAAATTTTTTTAAGAACCCTCCCTAAATTTATATGTATAATAAATGGGAAAATGCCCATTATACATACAAAAGTTTGAAGGCTATTTTGGTGCATGTTCCATTCAATTATATAATTCTTTGAAATTTTGGCGAATCTTTGATTGAATTGTAAAAACATGTAAAATCTTGGAGAATCTTTCAGTGAATTATAAAACCTTGTAATGTCTTGGTGAATATTTTACTAAATTATAAGACATTGCGATGTCTTGGCCATTTTTTTTATCAACTCTAACAACATGAATAATAATAGGAAAATATATTCTTTAAACTATAATATACTCATTTTACATGTTTGGAAAAGAAAAAGAAAAAACATAATTTGTCCCTCCTCCCTTTACTGATTTTTTTGTAAATTGTTCCCAACATTACCATATTTTCAACCATGTTCAAGGCTAAAAACAACTATAAATGTTTCAATCACACTATCATTGATTTCACTGATGAGCCAAACCTTACCACCCAAATCCAAGTCAACAACTATCCAATTGCGTGTTATGCGTATAAAGATCACTACAATAGAATTTTTCCAAATACTTGTTAGTTATTTGTAGAAGGGACAATCTATCAACTCTTTTTTCCCCACTATGATTGCATAGAATTATCTAGCTCTAGTAAAATGTAGGGGGTAAAAGGTAGAACACATTGAAGTATTATGAAGAGTTATGTTTTATGCATTGAATCATGGTTAATAATAAATTAATAATCAATATCTGTGTTATTTTACCAGTATAAATCCATCTTAAACCCGGATCTATTAAGCACCGAGAGGGATCTAATTTTGTGAGGTGTAAATTTTTTCTTGATATGTAAAGACTTTAAGATAAGAAAATTTTACACTTCAAGAAATTGGATCCCTCTCAGTGCTTAATAGATCCATATTTAAGATGGATCTATGCTAGTTTTGAATTTTTTTTATGAGCCAACGTGAATTTTTTTAATTACTTTATCAGTCGACATGGAAACATTACATTACGTAACATGACAAACGTGATTGACGTGAAAAACATGACAACATCTCCCCCATACTAAGATGTGTAAGCACCTCACTACACTTGATTTAATGACTAACCATTCATATTTAAAATATTATGAATTATTTGAATTTCATCAAACTTCTTTGATATTAATAATCTAAGAAATAAATATTTAAAAACAAAATTTTCTAATTTAAAAAATATATAAATTCAAAATACAAATAAAAATTCTTAGATTTTGCATTAAGATATTTTTAATACATATTGAAATTATATATTTTGAAGCTTTAATGCACATTAAAACCCACCTTTTCCTATAGCAAAATATCATTTTTTTATAAGAAAAGTTTATTCTAAATTAATGTTAAATTTATACTAAAACAACATTTGCCTCTTTCTTCATCCCATATTACTCTTAAATAATCCTAATCATTCGAACTTATATTTTCTTACAAAAAACTATTATATTTGTCAATCTTTATTTCGTTAAAAACTTATTAAATTCATGTATTTTAATACTCTAGGTGAGTACATGGATTTATGGGAACTTACATGGAAATTTGATAAATATGAATAGGTTTATAAGATCCGTGTAAAATACAAATGGTATTTATTAAAACTATATACATAATTGTAAGGTGGCGATTTTGTATTTGCATTAGAATTCACTCAAGTATAGTGTTCATAAAAAGGATTTTAAGTTTATATAGTACATTAAATATTGCTTATAAAAACATGATATGTGAAAGACATTAAAGTGTTGCTTGCTTGCGGTGGTCGTAGTCACTATCATTCCAAGATTGTGAAAATCAACGCTTGTTTTGTTGAATGTCTAAGATGAATATTTTGCACAATCATATGTTTTATGATAATTTGTTTTGTTATGAAATCTATTGAATTTAAGAAAATGAGAATTGTTAATATGAATAATTTTTTTGACAAATTATTTGCAAGATGCATCAATTATTGCGCTCAAATATAATTAACAAAAAAATGAAGAATGGTCAATAATAATAAGGTATATGTATTAGCTAAATGAATTCTCATGTGAAAAACATTTAAAGGGTCATATTTGCATATCGACGTCTATTTTTGTTATAAACCTAATAAAATGAGATATACGACAACTTTAAAAGTGGGTTTAGTTTTCCATTGTGTTTCCATGTTTTTTTTAGTGTAGAATGTTTCTACTTTGAAAAGCTTTGAAAGTTTCCAAAGTTATACGAATATTGCATAGCATCATATATTTCTTTTTTGCCTCAAATATATTTACAAGTTTCACCACAATTACATATAGCTCAATTATGTAATTGGTTGTACAATCAAGAAATAATCGCCATCACTTAAGCAAGAGAAGGTCTCTACTTTTGTAGGTTTGGCTTATGCTTGTGGATAAGTCTTGCATGTGATCATTTTCACATATTCTTACTTTTTCAACTACTTTTCAATAAAATTAAGAAAGATCATTGAGACTAAGGTCACTTATCATATTTTACACTAAAATATTATTTCCAAGCTCAAACAAGGTGCGATGGTTGGTTTTGTGCCTCTCTGTAAATTAAAGAAACCTCTTAGCAAATCTATTTGCCCCCTTCAAGTTTATTGATTTGAAAATAGTTATGATAATCATATAGGACTAGTAATCTTGGGTTCAACATTTCACAAGAATCCTCCTTCCCAAACGCTTCATTCTCAAATTCCCTAACAAAAAACAAAGACAAAAACCCAATTGAGGATTCAAGACAAGTGGTTCAACTCTTCTAATCCAAATATTTAACAACCTTAAAGGGATGATTTTTTCATAACTCAAGCAAATACCATAAATTTAAAACATGGGTGAGCTGAAGAATGGGTAGTATTAAAATGGGCTAGTTAAAATGAGTTCCTCCTCACCGACTCAAATAAGGTCATGTGAGAAGTTGTTGTGAATCCCTTGACATAATTGTTGGTGTCAACCATGTGGCTTGACATTTCCTTGAATTCACTCTATGCAATATTTTACCCAATATCATTAAATGCCCAATTAGCAAATGGACCAATTAAAATGGTTTTTCCCAACTCACTAAACATCCCATGCAACCAGCAATTATGAAGCTTGTGTCCCTTGGATAGTGACACCATTTATTTGAAAGTGATTTGTGCTAATTTTTCATGATGTCTACAAGGCCTCTTGTGACTTATCAAGAACATTCAACATGTACTTGTGCATGCATGAAAGCATCAATTCCTTCTCTTGTGATTCAACTAAATCACAATTATCAACTAAAAAACATTCAATTAAATCACAATTATCAGCTAAGCAACAACATGATATTAAAACACTAAGCAATGAACCACATAAATTGATTGCATGTGTAGATGATTGTTGAAGTTCCAACCATCAACAATCTTCCAAATCCCTTATTTCCTTGGGTAAAATAAAGGTAGAGAGAAATCAATGGAAATCCCCCAAATTATGACTAATTCTACTCTAAATATAAGAATAAGTAAAGTTAACCCAAATGATTTTATAATATTCAATCAAAAAACATTTAAATTATTCTTTAAGAATTCACATACACATACACACTCTTAAATTCTACATAATCCAATACTTTCGTTAATTTAACACTCTTTTAAACTAATAATTTTTAAAATATAATTTTCCATAAATATATATATATATATATATATATATATATATATATATATATATAACATCTATTTATTTTAACCAAACTTTATTTAATACTAATCCAATCATTCATTTCTTTACATAAAAGCTAACACTTCATTTTAAAAAAATTGAATTCTTTTTTAGTTACTTTGTTACACTATTTTAAATTTTATTAGTTACCTTGTTACACTATTTTAAATTTTAAAAAATAAATATCCACTATATAAAAGTTCAAAACAAAAACATAATTTACTTTTAAAAAAATCCTTTCAAACAAATCAGTTTACAACGTCCTTTAAAACTAATCAAAGTTACAGAATTGATATTTGGTAATTCATGAATACATTCCGAAGTCATAATCATTTCAGGTTCAAATAGATTATATTTCTTTTTGTGTATATATAGTGAACTTGGTACTAGAATAGAGTAAAATTTCCCTTCCGATAATTTTAGCTAATGTCAAATATTTAGGTGGTTTACCTTTCTACAAAAATCTAATAACAAATGACCGAATCCCCAATTATGGTAACATCTTCGCTCTCACGATCTAGAAGAATCCTGATTCCTTTTGAATGCAAATAGGATCTCCACATCACTATTGAAGTTAGTGACACTAAAACGTTTTGCCCATCAAAATTAAAGAGGATTCCACATGCCTACCACCTGATATGTCTAATTTACAATTTATAGGCCTGCCAATGGTTGGCCTGAACTAAAAGAGCTTACAATTGCATTTAAATAAGCAACAACATGTAATTAGTTTTTTGGGATAAAAAACATAAATCATGGTATTCCATCGTTTCACTTATCCTTGGCATATTGTCCTACAATTTCTTCACTTTTCTTCACTTTTGCCATCCTCTCTTTAGGTATTTAACTTAATAACAATTGTTGCTCTCTTATTTGTAACACATATTCATACTTCATCATGGCACCCACCACTACCTTATGGAGACTTTGTTGATTGAAAATGCAAATTCACTATTGTTGCATGGCTCCACCGACCTCTACCCAATGTTATAGGTTGTTTCCCTCGACCCAGTTAGCTCTATGAATTCAACAATTGCTTGATTCCATATCTCTATCTCAGATGGCCTTCACAAGCACCAACTTTGCTTCCAACTATATACAATAGCACTATGAAAGGCATCCAACTACAAGAAGGGTCTATCATCAAAGTCACCAAATGTGCATGCAAGGAATTCTACACCATGCAATGTATGCTTCACTTTCCCCTTCCTTCTTTTCGCTCACTTGCTTTTGCACGCCCACCACTTCTAACATGTTTTTGCTTCTCTTTTTCTAACCTCCTTATTCTTACCAAGACCATTACATTGCTCGCACTTGAAGTTGTCACATTGAAGGCGTCGTTGATTGGGGAACCATCCCTTTTCTAATTTACTATCGATTCCACCACCCAAAATAGTTCCCCTTCAATTCCCTACCTTCCTCACCAAATCCAACCCCAACCCATGTCATATCTACTATTCCATTCACATCACTCAACCCTTCCAACAAAACTTGGGTCACTCAAGGTCGAGTTATTGCCAAGACAAACATCCATGAATACACTAATCAAAAGGGGCCGAGTAAACTCTTTGGATTTGATCTTGTTAGTGCTTCATGAGATGAGGTCCATCTCTCCGCGTTCAATGATTTAGCAACATCATTATATGCCCAAATAGAAACTGGGAAAGTCTCATAGTTTCAAATGACACAATCAAACTGCCCAACCCAACATTGAAAAGCCATGTTGATATTTTCCTAGGCTCCCCCTCTACAATCCAAGCATGATTAGAGGAATACCCCTTGATCCCTTTGCATTGCTTTTACTTTAAGTCTATCAATGACATCCAAACTACATCCCTCAATTACATGGTTGACCTTATTGGAATTGTCATTTCTATTTCCCCTACATAGAATGTATGAAAAAGAGATGGCTCAGAAACGGACCGTCGTACAGTTGGTCTAAGGGACATGTCCAGCTATAGCATAGACATAACACTTTGGGGAGATCATTTCCATTCCGAGGGTTCCCAACTTGTCGTGCTTCAACCTTCACAAAATCCCCCGGTGCTCGCAATTAAAGGTCACTGCCTTACCGAGTTCAACAGGAGGACTATTGGGACTATCTCCAATACCAACCTTCTTATAAACCCAAGTATTGAAGAAATTGTTCTTCTCCAAGCATGTTTTCATGACAATGGATTCCATTCATCATCACCCTCCTTGAGTTGAAAATACAATTCGCCTCCTTTTGTACCGCACGAACAAATTACCATCTATGAAGTGCACTCTATCCAACCCTTTGAGAAAGCAAGTTAGTATTCGATATGTGCTGCCATCACAAATATTAACATGGAAGACTTCCATTTCCTTGCATGCCCTCTATTTGTTGATGGCATTCAATGCATGAAAAAAAATTCCCACGAAACTACCAACATGTGGCATTGCACTAAATGTGAGGCGAATTTGAAGAATGCGAATACCAATATATACTTAAACTTGATTTGCACAATGCACTGGGAAACTATATGGTGTCATAGCTTTGGATGATGCTGCAAGTCAAATGATGGGAGTCTCTGTAAAGGACTTGAGCCTTCTCTCAAACAAACCAACAAATCTCCCATAAATTGTTCATACAGTCACCTCTCACCACTTCCTTTTCACATTTTGACAAAAAAGCCATATTAATTCTTTGTTAGTCGGTCACATCTTGTTGCTGCTCTTGAAAACAAAATTTCAAATGACCCCTACTACAAGTATGTTTGTCTTAACCCATATGCACTAGCTTCTTTACCTTTGGAATATACAAACATCCCCCATCTCCTTCTCCATGTGATCCCCTACTCTACCCCCTTACCTGAACATAGCTCAACTTATACTATTCCATTACCCCACTTCCCTGAACCCCATGAATTTCAATCCTCCTCCTTCATTTCCACACAATCTAATTCTAGAACCGAGGTTGAGGAAATAAGACACTTCTTACACACAAGAGAGGGCACACTTCCAACTTCCAGTGATTGGCCTCCTATAGGCCTCTACCCTATCAATGAGTACAACACAGAAGGCCTCCTCTCTATGGCATTCCCAACCTTGTTTCCAACAAGTGTTGCAATGCTCAAACAACCATGCATACAAGAAGTTGGAATGCATGACTATGCACTACACCTCATTCGATACCATGACAATAGGTTTGGCTAGCACCCTTGATTCTGCTACTACATATACAACCTCATGAAGTGCCATCGTACCCATGATATTGCTTCTGTGTTTGTTAAACGCAAACTTGAAGACACCTTCCCACCAACAATCTCAGAGCTTGTCCATCAATTACAAGACCTGCTTGATTCTCGAATCATTGATTAGGTCATGAGATTCGTCTCTACACTCCGTGGGACACGCTCCTATTGGAACAAAAGTAGGGGTGAGTTAACTGATATGATCATCCAACAAGGGACACCAACCTTCTTCTTCACCCTTAGTGCAGTTGACACCAAGTGGCAAGATTTTCATGCACTCATGCTTGGACAAGCTCCTCCCACTTCAAATCAACACCACCAATGGAGGATTCACAACATTATAACCAATCCACATGTTGCATCTCAATATATGCACAACAGATTCAAAATATCCCTTGAAGAAGTTCTTAAAAAAGGGCTTGATACAAAAAACTTCTAGTACTGGTCTATAACAAACCATGTTCCTTTTCCTGCTTTTCATATTCAACAATTTCACCTTTTTGTAGTAATAATTCCTTTTTTCATTTCATTTATTTTTTTCATTAATTTTAAGAAAGGAGACTTTCACCATCTTAGATTTTATTTATTACATTGATTGATTTGAAATGTTTATATACTTGGATGATACTTTATTTTTCTTTTAAGGTTTGGTATACAAAATAAAGACACTACCTTTTATTTGGACTTCATATGCTCTAAATGTCAAGGATTGTGGATGATCATGTAAACACAATAAGATCATGCTAAATTTAGACTTTTATCGGGTTCTTTGTCGCTCTAACTTCGAGGTTTTATTCTTCATATTTGTTATTTCCATTAATGAAGTCACCATCCTTTTATATGTTGTTAGAATTGTCATTAAGAGTTTCTCGATCCCTAGGTTTGGAGTTACTACACAGTTACAAGATCTCCAACCCACACCTAGCATCTCTTACTGTTTTGCTCAAACTCCAATTCATTCCATTGATTTTCTCCTTTAGGCTATCCACTTTTGGCTCTAGGCGATGATGTTCATGCTTCCCTTTCTTAATTTTCTCTTGAATTCTTTGAATGTCGCTTTTTACATTGCCCTCTTCGAAATTATAGATTCTTCATACTATTCTAAGTCACAAATCAACTTTATCAATTGATCCCCTTCCTCTTTCAAAGCAACCATGTTCAAATATTTTATGACTTTAAATATCTTCATTCAAAATGATAGCTCGTGTCTTGTGACTTTGGGTGCCATGCTCTTTAACATCTATACAAGAGTAAAATATTAGTGCAAGTAGTTATTCTTTGTAAGGACTTGATGGCTTACACATTCCCTTGTGATTTACTTTATTAGCGGTTTTATGGTGGTGAGATGAGATTATTGTGTCCCACATTAACTAGAAATATTATAATTTCTCTAAAACTGTATAGGATTTGCATTTTTCTCAATCAAAATAATGCATTGCTTCACAAGAGTCATACGAGCTAAACATACCTATGGAGAAATTTAAATCTAGATAATAAACCTTTAATACTTCAATTCATCCATTCATTAAACATGCATATGCCAATTCTCTTTGAGGTATAAGAACCACTCATTATCACTGGATCAACTTTCATACAACACAAGAAGTAAATCTTCTTAATATTATTTGCAAGTGTTATCTCAAAGTTTTTACCCACTTTTCTAAATTTTTTAATGTCATATTATTCAAACATAAGTTTATGTAGAAAGATTTATGCATTTTGAAATATCTCATACTTTGTTGATTCTCACAACTTAAATATGTTTGGTATTCAATCTTTATGTTCCCTTCTTATAAAAATAACAAATATATATATGTATATATATATTCAAGAAGAAGAATAGAAAAAAATGGTTTTTTAGAAAAGAATGTTTAGGTGATAACGAGAGGTTTGGAAACAGATCCAGCACCCAAAATTTCTCTTGGAAGGAAGTCTTTCCCGACAAAGGAAAAAAATCAAGCTATTCTGGAGATCAAGGCAGGCAAAAAGTCCACCATAAATAGGGACCTTAGAGCAAGCAATGCCCAGCTCAAGGTTCCTTAATGCATCTTTTATCCTTCAATTGTAGGGGGTTAGGCCCTCCCCAAACAAAATGCCCTCAAACAGTCGATAAAAACCCTAAATCCAACCGTAATCCTCCTTCAGGAAACAATGACAGAAGGCTCCAAGGCTATAGATTTAATTGGACATTGGCTCAAAGATTGGTCCTTTATCTCTCAGGATGCGAACAGAAACTCAGGGGGTTTATTAACGGGATGGAGCCCTATGATGGAAAAAGTGGCATCTGAATGCTTTAACTCAGTTTTGAAAGACTCTGTAACAAGTTTATCTTTCACCCTGCTAAATGTTTATGGTACTTTTATAAATCGCAGAGCCTTTTGGGAAAATTTGGCCTCCCTGGGAATTTTGGAGGACCAACATTTAATCTTAGGGGGAGATCTAAATCTTATGGTCTCTGACAAAGAAATTTGAGGAAACCTTGCAAGACCATATTCCCTAAGTAACTTCTTCATCTCTTTGTTTGAAGCTAACAACCTTGTTGACGTCACCCCCTGCAAATTAGAACCAACATGGAGAAACAGAAGAAGCGGTGACAAATCCATCTCGAAGAGATTGGATAGATTTATGGTCTCAGACCATATCATTGACAGCCAACTATCTATCTCTTCTTGGGTGGATTAAGGGGGACTCTTTGATCATCGTCCCATCCTCCTTGAACTACTTCAAGAAAACAAACTGAAAGCTCCTTTCCATTTCAACCCGTTATGGCTTAAAGAAGAAAGTTACTTACAATTGATTAAGCAACTTTGGACTCTAGTAAACCCCTCTTCACATGACTCCTGTATGAAGCAATTAAGGGACAATCTAGCTAACGCTAAGGAGGCTTCTAGGATTTGGTCCCTCAATTATAACAAGAACCAACAAGCTCATTTAAAAGAAGTGGAAGAGGAAATCTATGCTCTTTACAAAAACAATCTCCTGAGTGTTTTTTCCTCTGAAGAGATGGAGAAATTAAAGGCTCTAGAACTAACAAGAGTGGACCTTCTAGCCAAAGAGGAGTCTATATGGAGATTAAAAAGCCGAGTAGTTTGGATAGCAGAAGGGGATACTAATACTAAGTTTTTTCACAAATTTGCCTCCTGTCAGCAAAATCTAAACACAATAAGCGAAATCCAAAATGAAGAAGGACTATATGTATCAAAATTCCAGGACAAAGCAGCAACAGGTGTCTCCTTCTTCAGTTCTCTTTTCGAAGAAAAGGAGGGGTGCCAAATCCAAGAAATGTCAAAAGTCCTCAGACTTTTTCCCAGATTTGTTTCAAAAGAAATGAATAGCTCCTTAATGAAGGAAGTCACAGAGGAGGAACTAAAATCTACTTTATCATCTTTCCAGAAAGGTAAGTGTCCAGGTCTTGATGGGCTCACAGTGGAATTCTTCCTAGGTTTTAACGATCTAATGAAATCAGATTTATTATTGGCAGTTCAAGAATCACAGAAATCCGGGAAAGTTTTAGGAGCTCTAAATTCCACAAATCTAGCTCTCATTCCAAAGAAGCAGAAGGCCCAATCCTTTGTTGATTTCCATCCAATATCATGCTCCAACTTGATTTATAAACTTATAACAAAAGTCTTTGCTCTTCGGTTGAAGCCTATATTGAGCGAAATCATCTCTGAGGAGCAGTTTGGATTCCTTTATAATCGCCAGATCCACGATGTTGTATCCCTAGCTCAGGAAACGATTCATTCTATCATTAAAAAAAAAGATAGACCTTTTGCCCTAAAATTGGACCTTTCAAAGGCGTATGATAGGGTCAATTTGACCTTTCTTCAACTATTGCTTATCCAAGTTGGCTTCTCGGTGGACCTGGTGAATTGGGTAATGGGTTGTGTTAACTCAGCCTCCTTTGCAATAATTATCAATGGTTCTCCTTCTCCTTTTTTCTGAGCATCTAGAGGTCTGAGACAAGGGTACCCATTGTCCCCCTTTCTCTTTCTCTTTATAGCAGAAGCCCTTAGTAAACCAATGCAACATGCCAAGATCTTGGGTTCCTTGCAGGGCATCCAGGTATCATATACCTCTACTTTGACTCACTTACTTTTCATGGATGATGTATTACTCTTTGGCAAAGGAACTGAGGAAAATTGAAGTACTCTAGTCAATGTTCTCTCTTTATATCAGTAGGCCATGGGTATGGAAATCAATCTTGAAAAATCAAACCTGGTGGTTCATGAATTTCCTGAAGATCTTCGGTAGAGAGTTGTTTCCCTCCCGTCAGTACCTCTATCCTTATTTCAGGATGGTTTCAAATATCTAGGCTTCATTTTAAATCCTAATGCTTACTCGTTCAAAGATTGGGTTTGGCTTGTCAAGAAAGTGGAAGCTCGAATCTCTTGTTGGGAAAACAAGTTCCTATCTAGAGGAGGGAGGTTAACGCTTTTAAAAGCAGTTCTTTAGAGCATCCCTGTTTATTGGGCAGAAGTTTCTTACATTCCCAAAGGAATTCTAGTCAAGATCAGGAAGAAATGCCTATCCTTTCTTTGGACATCAAGTAACAAAAGAGAAGGTATTCCTCTAGAAAAATGGACCACTGTTGCAAATTTAAAAGAGCTAGGGGGTTGGGGGATCAAGAATCCTCTCACTTTTTTGTCAAGCATTAACAGCCAAATCTCTATGGAGATTAGCTCAACACTCTTCAACTCTTTGGGGACAAACTCTTATTTCCAAATATTGTACAAACGCCTCCATTGTGGACTGGTTTAGAAGCAGAAATAAATCTTATAAGGGAGGATTAATTGGATGGAAAGCTTTGGTTTTATCCTTTCCTCTTATTGGAAATTGGATTGCTTGGAGAATAGGTAGTGGAAGACAGGTCCGTATAGGCTCAGACCCTTGGGTTGGGGTGGGAGATGGATATCGTCTTTCAGAAGGATTAGTTCAGAAGTTGAAGAGATCTAATATCCATGATTTAGCGGATGTGAAGATTATTGATACCCAATCTGATAGATGGATCACGGTGGATGAGATAGGCCTGAGCAACGAAGAAGCCATAGAATGGTCAAATTTCCTAAATATTCTCAGATTGAATTTTGTTGCTCTGTCCAAAGACACTGACAATAAACTTGTCTGGACCATGAATAGCATAAATGGAGACTATACTGCCAAACTCAGCTACGAAGCTTTCAACAAAAATCAATTCAGTGGAGAAAGAAAATGGTGGTGGTCTGTGGTTTGGAAAACGAGGGGCACCTTGAAAGCAAAGATTGTTTTGTGGCTAGTCCTAAGTGACAAGCTTCTTACATGGGAAAACATGATTAAACGTGGTTGGAAAGGTCCCAGTTGTTGCTCTCTGTGTCATGCTTTTGATGAAACTTCAGCCCACTTACTCTCATCATGTGTTTATGCAGAAACAGTCTGGAAGGACGCCACAAAGAAGCTCGTGGACGTTGAAGTCCTATGGACCCGACTTTGGAAATCTGATGTCATAACTAGTGGAAGAACCCTTTGGTATGCAACTTCGATGCCTTCCCTTCCTTTTTCCTTTATGGCATCTGGTGGGCCAGGAACTCTATCATTTTTCTTGAAAGCAGAATCCCTGTTGAAGTTACTTCGGCCCTAATTGTGCAGTGGTCCAAGGAACACAAACAAGAAGAGACTCAGAAAAAACAGAGACTTCTGATCCATCCAACCATAGACAACAGTTTTTCATGGGCTTATTTTGACGGGGCCAGTCAAGGTAACCCACAATTGGGAGGCTCAGGAGGAGTTATATATCTAAATGAACACAATAAAATAACAATCCTCTATGGTCCAGGGCACGATACTAATAGCAAATCTGAATTAACAGCTCTATGGGCAGTACTTCATACTGCTCTAAGGCATCAGATAATGAATCTTCAAGTATTTGGAGATTCAAAAATGGTTATTGAATGGGCAAATCGTAAGCTTCAGATTAGAGCCCCTCATCTTCAATCCCTGCTAACTCAAATTCAAAGCCTAATCTCCTGCTTCAACAATATTTCTTTCAATCATGTGTACAGAGAACTCAACGCAGAGGCTGATCTATTCTCAAAAAAAGCTTTGCTAATTCCACCGGGAGAAATTAGAGTGGAATTTCAGCTTCATCACTCTTAATTTGAAATCATTTTTGTCTTGAGACGCATGTCTTTGTCATGCGGTCATCTTTTTTGTTTTTGGATCTCTATGTACTTGCAGGGAGCGATTGAAAATTGTCTCGATAAAGAAATCCGGACAAAAAAGTATTTTTGGAAGATTCTGATCCAAACTGTAATGGACAGAATTTTGTAATTTGATGTAAACTCTTTGAATATAAATGAATGGCTCTTCATGGGCAGTTTATGATCACTCTTTATTTAGAGTGATAGATATTTTCCTTTTGGAAGATATTCAAGAAGAAGAAAAAAGTTGTACTTTTGTTATTATTGAAATCAAAAAGTACTTCTCCTTACATGACCTTGCTTCCAGATAAATTTGGATCCTCAAATGTTACCAACATTACAATATAAGCGTAAATATCCAGAACATACACCAAAACCAAAATGGAACACGGGACACATTCGCATGACAAATGGTCCCAAGATAACTGAAACTAGCTATCTCCACTGAGAAACAAAATATAAACTAATCATAAAAAAGGGATAGAACCATGATACTCCAGGACCTCATTGATCCATTCTTCCCAAAATAGTATGCCTTCCTCTACATTGAGGGATTCCCTGGACAAAGCATCCGCACATCATTCAGCTCACGATAAATATGATTAACGGTCCAATAAAAAAAGGAGCACATGAGGGATTCAATTCTTCTACACCAATGTTGGAGGGAGAGAACTTTAATCCTATATAGTTTCTTGACCTAGTTAACAACCATCATGGAGTCACCAAATATTCTCAGATAATCCACACCAAATGAAGCATCAATTTTCAATAGACACCACAAAGCAAAGATTTTTGCTTTAGAATTTGTACCTATGCCACAGTTCAATTTAAATTTGAAAAAATGATTAGTGTTGATGAACAAAAAGACCCCAACTGCACATCTACCATCCACAATTGCTCCATCAAAATATCCAATGGCTTTAAAAGATTCATCAATATCATTGAGCTTACAACCTTTTGCTTTGGAAGTTAACCATAAATATAAAAATTAGTATCCCTTTCACATATTACTCTCCCTAAATAAAATAAACCTAAATTCCATATATCTTAAATTTATTTTTAAGATATAAATACCTCTTTTTATAAGCTAACAAACCACAATGACTTCTCACAATTAAGGATTAACGAAGCCTGACGGGTAGCCCAGTAGATCGAAGCCCCCTTGCCAAGACGTTGACCCTCTGTTACGAGGTTAGGGTTTGATCCTTTGGGTTCGCTAGGATTAGGCGCCTAGGTTTGGGGTCGGCAGGCGAAGGCCCTTCGGGTGGGTGGGCAAGCAAGCAGGTATTCCGTACATAACGGAGGGCCCTCATGCATGTCAAGGTGTTCCAACAGCACCAGCACAGTGAAAAATGGTGTCTGGAGTCTCAGATAGGTCACATAATTATTTGCTCTCATATTCGCGAATTTGGCCGAACCTAATCTTCTCGGTTTTATATTCAATGAATTTCGAATTCAATGCTTGAAATCGGCCGAATACGGTGACTTAGGAGACTCAACTTGAAACTTAGGGTGTGATTCCTTCACGCCCACGAAGGCAGCCATGAATGCAGGTAAGCATGGTAGAGAAAGCAGCAAAACCCACTACGAAGCTCTCTGTGTGAGAGAAGATGCCACTTATGCCGAAATCAGAGCACAATACAGGTCTGCACTCATTACTCTTCACCCTGACAAAATAATCCCCAAAGTATCTCACATTCCATCTCCCAATACCCAGCTAATTCATGGCCTTCATAATCCAGTTGATGAAGCGGACGAGATGAATTCTGGTTTTATTGAAGTGAGTTTCAAGAGTGATGATGTTTTATCATGTGGGTATCCAGAATCTGTAGATTTACAGGCAAACAAAGAAACTGGGGACCAGGACAAGGCGCATTTAGAGAGGTTTTGGAGGGTGCAGAAAGCATGGGAAGTTCTTAAGGATTCTAAATCTAGAGAGGTGTATGATTTTGAGTTACAGGCCTTGAAACATAATGGAGAGGTTATTGCAAATGAAATAGAATTGGACGAGATGAGCACTGAAGAGGATGGAGTAGGACGGGTAGTTGAATATTTTCACCCCTGTAGATGTGGGGATTATTTTGTTATTGCAGAGACAGAGCTGGTGGAGATGGGCTTTAGGCCTAGTCAATGGGCAGGGGATAATGATATTTCTAATTTTTCTACTAATGATATCAGTGTGGAACGAACAGAACCAGAGGCTGCAATATGGAATAAGGATTATAGGGCTCGTTGTAGCAGAGAACAGAGGTCCAGGACTAGTGCAGGGAGGTCTGTAATTCTTCAGTGCGAGTCTTGCTCTTTGAAAATCAAACTGCTTTTTTGATGGGACACAGTTCATCCAGTTTCAATGAATTGGGCTTCATGGTTTGGGATGAAGCCTAAAAGCTAGTTCACTAATTTCATCAATATATTGCAAGGCCCAGTTGCTAAGCGGGGTTATTTTATTGATATAATAGGATCATTTGGCCCCTCCATGGGATTTCACTGTTTCTGCTAGAGACTGATATTCTACAGAATCACTATATGTCAACTATATTTTGCGGATCGGCAACCGTTATCGTCTAGCTCTGTTGGAACGAGCGATACTCTACGTCATAATGTTTTTTGGATGATTATCAGTTTTCTTCTGTCATTGTAATTTTTCTCCTTCCCATTTTACCAATTAAAATTGTCTCCATGAGGAGTAGTTTTTCACATTTTCAGTTCGTTGTTGGCAACTATTAAGTTTATGGTCACTAGTATTACCTTCTAAATTAACTGTTCTCTTCTCGTTGATTTGGTTAGATTATCTTCAATTTCTGTTTATTTATATATTTAAAAAATGAGACTTCTATTGCTTTCAATAAAATATATAAAATTTGGGTTGTTGGGGCCTTAAAAACTTGGACTGGTTTAATTCAGCATTGAGCCTTAAGAGTCTTTGGAGAGGACTCTTTGGGGATGGGCTATGGAGTCAAGTTCTGAAAGAAAAATACATCAAGAAGTACTCTGTTGTTGTGGATTTGGATTAGGAAGCCTCATAAATCTTGTTCAAATGCGCCAATTGTTTGGAGCGGACTGGTAAAGTCCTTCCCAAGGATGGGAGAATGGCTAAATTGGAAGATTGGGAATGGCTGTTAAATGATTATTGGTATTGATCCTTTTGTGGGATGTGAGAGTAACTATAAGTTTTCTGCTCCTCTGTTAGCTCACATTAATGGTTTAAATATTGTCTTTCTGTCTCAGGCTAGGAATCTGCAGGGTTCTGATTTGTATCCGTCATACTGGTAGAAGGCTTTTTGCGATTTTGGGTTGACTGGTACTCTAGCTGAAGAATGGAATTCCTTTATACTTTTTTTAAATAGAGTTGGAATTAGTCTATCTGATAGTGAGGATGTTCTTGTGTGGGACTGGAAAGGAGCAAATGGCATCATCACCGTTAATTTTGCATATTTAGCTTTTACTGAAGATCATATGATATGTGAGCCTAATTGGTGGTTTAAGCAGTTATGGAAATGGAGCATTGCTTAAAAAATCCAATGTTTTCTTTGGTTGTGCCTCCAAAATAAAATATTGACACGGGATAATCTCAGCAGAAGGGGATTTAGTGGTCCTGGCATGTGCTCCTTATACAAAGAAGCAGAAGAAACAGTATCACACCTATTTATTCAGTGTGAAGGTATGGTCTGAAGTATGCAGAATGATGAATTTTAATTACGATTGGAAAGGGTCAGATTTTTGAAGCGGTATGTATTAGTGGTTCAACAAGCCAGTGAAGTTCAGAGAAATCCCTCTTTTGGTCATTTGGTTCACCTGGAAAGCTCGTAATAAGTCTCTTTTTGAGGATAAGATGGCATCCATTTTCTCTGTTAGTACTTCTTCTATTGGTCTCTATTTTGAATGTGTTGAGAGGAACTTGCAAAAGCCTGTAAAAATTCAAAATAGACCACTTTTTGATGAATCTATGTCTATAGGTTATTTTGATGGTGCAGAAAATAATGGATGGTGTGGAGCTGGTATGGTGATCCAACTACACTAAAAACATTATACTCGCCTTTGGATGGGCAGTGGCAGAGGAATGAACACTAAAGCTGAGCTTATTGCTTTATGGGGTCTTCTATGTGTTGTGAAACAAAGGGGAATTCTCCACTTACAGGTGACAGGTGATTCTATGGTGATTATAAATTGGAGGGCTGGTATCTCATTATAAATTGGACATTGGACGGCTGGTATCTCAAATCTTCAGGTACTGCAGTTGTTGCAGTGGAGCAGCAGGGTCAAGGAGTTAATGAACAGTTTCTATGATCTTTCCTTTGTTCACAGCTACAAGAAGTTCAATCAACTGGCAGAGAGCCTTTCTAAAGAGGCTGTCGGTAATATCTACAGGAAGTTCAATCAACTGGCAGATAGCCTTTCTAAAGAGGCTGTCGGTAATATCAATGGCCTCATATTCTATGAGGATTTAGTTGATGGTAATTTGGTTGATAGTGGTACCAGATCATTTTTTTCGTATCCTATCCTCTACTGGATAATTTTGATATCAACTTCTTAGTGGTGATGTTGTAATCTCTTCTTGGGAGGCAGCTGTATCTAGCTCAGACTTCACTGATATGATGGATAAAGGAATATTTTGAACTGCAATGTAACAAGGAAGTTGTGAATTTGGAGAGGAGAAAGGATAAATATGCGAAAGAATTTTAAGATCTTTTGAAAAGTAATTGTAAATTTTGATTCTCTTTTGATGAATATCAAATTTATAGTTTTTTTTCTTACTGAAAAAATGTACAATGTACATGGATAGTTGGTTTTCTTATAGCCTGAACTTCTTCTTGGGGTTACTTGCTCTGATATCCAAGCTAACCACTAATAAATATACAAAGGAGTGAAAATTTCAATATGCTTCTTTTAATTCTATTTATATCTATATTTATATAACGATACAGATGTTAGGAAGGGGGAGCCAAGGGACATGATGTCCTTAGCAACCATCTTTTCTAGGTAATCATTGTAACAATTCTTATATGATCGGTACTTTGCCTTCCTTAATGGTGTAAAACCCCATTTTGATAACTCTATTTTGTACATGGGTTGGTGTGAAGAAAATTTACCCCTTTCATATGTTTTCTTAAAATGTCTATTAAAATAAGTTGGACATACCTATTGTTTGTGCACTTTGAAGTTTTTTTTATGTCTAAATAAAACATTGTTTGATAGAATTTTTTCACGGTAATGCAGTATAAGTTCCCAATATACGATACTCCTTATGCCAATGGAGGCATTTATAAGTGAGTGATGCCTTCCACTAACATAATGTTTGATTGGTTGCAAGGTAAGTATGCTTACTTGCTTGACCTTCCCCTCTTCTCCTTAGTGTAGCAGAAAGGAAAAAAATTCTAGCTTGGCAATACTCTATCGTACCCTTTTCACATCCTTTCCCAAAATGCCCATTAAAATAAGTTGGTTAAAATCCTTGATTGACAGTACTCCATAATACCCCTTTGACATGCTTTTCTAAAATGCCCATTGAAATAGGTTGGATACACCTAACCTCTATGCATCTTGGAATTGTTTTTGTGACATAAAAATCTCTTTAGTGGGAGTGCAAGGCCAAGGTATGAATAATTAGCTTACTAAGGTTACTTATGTTTTTTCCTAAGTTTGATAAAGGGCCATGATGCAAGCATGATAATGTAATCTCATAAAGTAAAGCTAACATAAGAATGGCAACCATGGAAACAAAGAGGGGCTACTCCATAGTATCCCTTTTGCATATTTTCCTAAAATTCCCATTAAAATAAGCTGGATATGCCAAACATTTGTACATCTTGGAATTGTTTTGATGACATAAGTACCTGTATAATGGGAGCGCAAGGTCAACGCCCCACTAGTGAATAATTAGCCTAACTAGGCTACTTATTTTTTTAAATTGGACAAAAAGCCATGATGCGTGCATGTTGTAATGTCGTAAAGGAAAGCTAACATAGTAAGGGCTACCAATAGTCATTACGGAATGGAAGCAAGGGGGGGGCTACAATATAATGAGAGGTGGGGGATGTGAAAGTCATATAGGACATGTGGAAAGCATATAAGTCAAATTCCATGATTAAAAAGGTGGCATCAGTACATAAATCCTCTCGAATGGTGGCATGTCACTTCCCCATGCACAAATGCATCACCCACCTCATTCCTCTATATATACCTCTTTGGACGATTACGAGATGTTCCTCTATATATACCTCTTTGGACAATTATGAGAGGTTCCACTCAACATACAAACATAAACTACATAATGTATTGCTATTAAGGAACAAAAAGTAATACACACTCTAATACATAATCATCAATCAAGTAGTCATGAGGATAACACCCACGTCACTAAGAGGATCATCTTCGTCATTGGGGATAGGTACACATCCATCACTACTCAACTCAACATAGGGACAAATGGGCCTCCAACTATCATTACCCTTTTTCCACATCCTCTAACAACTTCCCATTTTAAGATATAGCTAGTGAAGTTGGAAAAACTTGTTATTCTAGGACATGGTAGAGGGTTGTAAATTTTCTAGACCCTTTGTGATTGTTGTCCTTATAGTCTCGACTAAACAAAATTGTTATTTAATTGTAAGGAAATAAATTTTTTCACACAACAATAATCACGAAAGAAGTAAATGTCGGCATTGGCAAAGGTCCCAAATACAATTTCTCGGCAACATCAGTGAAAAAATCGGCAAAAATTGGCAAACCACGACAAACATTAAAAAATACAAAATATATTCATTTTTTTCAAAATTTTAAACATATAAAACGACAACAACATTAGATAAACACATTGGCACATAAATATGGAGAAAGCGTTGAGATATAGATGTAGTGGTGCAAATAACTCAGAGCACTTTGATTTCAATGACTTTGACTCTAAAAAATACATAAAATTTTACAATTTTAATGAAAAAATATATATTAAAGATTTCAAGCTATGATTCCAAACCATTAGAGACAAAATATGCAAAGTATACTCATGTATATACCATCTAAGAGTGAATATATCAAAATGGCACCAAGTGCAATACATATCTAAATCAAAATTGAAAATACATAATCATCAAAATCACTGTCTATGATGGGATCCTATTAGTCAATAGCACCATGTTCCCCCCTCCTCTAGGCTCTAGCCCTTGCCTCTACCTCAAATCTCGAAGTTGATCCTCCAAGGACATTAGTTAACACCCTACAATTTTGATGAAACTTCCTAATCCAAGCGTTAAATTAAGTAAAAAGAGCTTCCCATGCCTAATAAGTGATTTTGCTTGACTGAAGGGTACATTTTTTTATTAAGGTCATGAAAGAGGAGTTCAATCAACTTCAACAATCAGGCATCAGCACCACCAACATCAAGGTACATAGAGAGTTTGATGTGTTTCAGTAAATTCCAATCCCTTACCTTCATACATGATAGAATCCAGTGGAAATGTTGCAATCCTGAAATCCTAAAAACCATTAAGTCTGTTGAACTATGAATGTGATCTAAAATTCTACTTTTTGCATATGAAGTCCAATGAGATTGGAACCACTCTCAAACATCATGAAAAAATTAATGGTAATGTAAAAAATTTAAGTAGAAGTGACATTCTCTGTATCTTTCATTTTCCATCATTTTACTTTAAGAATTTAACATTACCATTTAGTATTGTTGACTTCAATGCCACTTGTACAAAACTGATCAATTTTTTTCTTTTTAATTTGAGTTTTTAAAACTATGAAAAAGCATCCTTGGCAATTTTTCCATTATGGCGTGCTATTTGCCAAAAAAATCGTGATTTTTTAGAAAAAAACGCGATGTTTACTTGTTTTAAAAAATCACACTTTTTCCTATTTGATTTTTCGGCCTGAGCAAAAAGTCGCATTGTTTTCGAAAAATCGATGATTTTTACTTCTTTGGTAATCACAGATATAGCTGGAAAGTAAACAACAGAAACATAAACACAATACACTGATAATTTACTCCTTCAAATCAAATTTTCATTAACAATTTAAAGCTTACCAGGAAACCTCCACAACTATCAAACTAACAAATGTATGGTATACCCAAACATAATAGATCCGCACACTTGTTGAGGAAAAATTAACTTGTTGAAAACAAGAAAACAATATGTTGTACGGCATGTTCATACGACTGTACAAACTTGTTCTGTACGACTGTATTGATATTCCCATATGATTGTAAGGATACGTCCCTATGGAATCTGTATGACTGTACAAAATTTGTGGTATGGACTTTTTCGCTGCTTTCTTCCTGCTATTTGACTTTGGCTCTATTATCACATTCATAGTAGTCGGGGCTACCATGTTTTCAAACCATATTCCAGTACTTTTCTGAGACAGTCCTTTAATATTAGATGCCTAAGATCGGCAGTTGATGAGCAATTATTCTATGATCAGTCATGTTTTCAGCAGCCCTAGAGTAGATATTACATCCTTATGCCATAACTGAGCCTCATGACCTCAGATTTGATGGCTGAGGCGGCCATTTCCTTCCATACAAAGCAGTGTGATAGTGCCTAGAGTTATGTAGCAGTAGTGTTCCAATGACAGTTGATGGTTCAGATTATGGATACAAGTACCGTTAGGAGTTAGGCCTAAACGAAGGAGTCAAGATCAAGTGACAATACTTGACTCAAGACTTTCCCCCAAGGACGCACCGAGTAGCTTGAAGATTTATGTTGTGTTAACCCCAGGTGCGTAAGAGGCAGCAACAACCCTAACCCAAAATTGTAGGAATCCCTAAAAAATATAATAATTTTAAAAAACCAAAAAATTAACATTTTTTTGCTTTTTTTAAAACCCTTTTAAGGGCAGCAGCCTACTCCTAGCCCTTGGTGTAGTCCCTTTCCCCCTTGGTCTTACCTTAAAACCCCTCCAAAAACCCTCGGAAACTCTCTCCTTAAACCTTGGTACCCACGGCCTTCCCTCTTCTAGCCTCCCTCCACCCTCGGCCATCCATTCAAGGCCTCGACCTGCCTTTTGGGAAGCCCTTTAACAAGCTGTAGCAGCCCTCTTTACCTCAGTACCGAGGTCTGCAATTTATTGCAGACTGTCACTTCTCAACTGCTTCCCCTAACACCTGTCACCAACAAGAATTCAATCAGAGTTAAAAAGGGTTAAAACACAATATAAGTTAGATTGAAAGTTGACATGAAAGTGGTTGATAAAGATTAGAAAAAGGACACTTTAATTACTGTATAAAGGATTGAATTTTCATGTTGATTGCTTATGATAAGGATTGATTTTTACACCGTTCTCATGCTATAAATCATATATATTAGACCTTGGATGAATCACCTATATTGCTAGAAGGTATAGTTTGAAGTGGAAGTTAATTGGATCTACATTGAATGTGATTGGTAGTTGTTATTACTCTTAATACCTACTGCTGCAATATTGTCATAATTAGACTGCTTATTGTTGATACACTTACATACTTTGCTTGCAATTGATGGTGAATGATTTCATACATAGTTGGATGATAGTTGGAATATTTATTGTTGCTAGATCACTGTCATAAAGAATTGCCATTACATTGTCACAACAGTATATGTATCTTGTTGTTTATTGAATGAATGATGACGCACTTATAATGAATGTTAAATGAACAATGCTTTTTCTAGAAGTATTCATACACTTGTTTAATATATAGTATGTCTTATTCATTATGAATTTGGTTTGTTAAAGGCACCGGTCACTAATATCATTTTGTAGAAGCTATAGTTGTTTTTGTCCAAGTGTCTTGCATAATAGCGAAAGGGATCTCCCCTTGGAGGTTACAACGTACGAAACTCCTACGAAGTTGGAGGTGTGGCTGAGGTGATAGTGGTCACACTCTCCCTACATTTCTGGACACTAGCCCTGCTAGTTTTTCTAGTAACATACTTCAAGTGCATCGATCGACAGGAACACCAGATTATCTTCGATTAGGAAGGAGTTCACAGTTGCTAACTTCAAATGATTACATCAACCTATTGGTAGAGGTAGAAAAAAATAAGAGGGATATGGAGCCTATAAAACAGAAAAAAGAGGGACCAGGAAAAGGAGAAGAAGGAAGCAAGGATTGTTGCAACAGAACATCGAAGAAAATAAAGGCTTCAACGAGTGACAGAGAAGCAAGAAAAAGAGCACCAAAAACATATGGCAAGGCATGAAAGGGAACAACTGAAGGCGTAAGAGAGTCTTCAAAGTGATGGAGGAAGGATCATGTTCAACTCATTAGATCCACATGTAGACAATCCATGACTCTTCCAAGACCTCATGAACATCCAGCTCCCTCAATATCATCTACCTGGTGTACCTCCTCCACTAATTCCTACCAGTGCAAGGCCCTATGCACAAAATGGCCTTGCAACACCTCCAGTCAATACAAGGGTATTTAGCACAAGTCAGAACTATGGTTTTTCAATCCCCCCTTGGTTGCAATGTGGAAACTAGCCTCATCCTAGTATGGGCAACTCAAACCAATCTGGTCAATCCATCTTTGGCGTCTCAACCTACTTGGCTGAGGAAAATGCAGCAAGCTCAACATGTTTAGGAAATGAAAACACTCCATCTCATAGGCAATAGAGATATCATATACTTAACCTCACCATATGGAATGTGGATTTTGTTACAGAGGAATTTTGTGGATGTTCTTCTAATTGTGTATTTAATTAGTTTTCTCTATAATTGAAGGTCATGTATCTATGTATTGCTAATGTAAATTCAACACTGCTTACCTAAGACTGGTAATCCAATACAAAAAGTACAACAGTCTGTTGCAAACAAGCAAACAAACAGTACGGCAATCTATTTCAACTATTGGTTTGTTTGGGAACTTGTTTCTTTGCAAAAATCTCTTATAAGTCTTATGTAAGAATCCTCTCACCTAAGTTCTAGAGAACTCAAATTTTGTTTAACTAGTTTTCTCTATCATTGAAAACAATGTATCTATGTAGTGCTAATGTAAATGCGACAATGGTTATGTAAGAATGGTTGACCAATACTTTTTGGAATGTTCAAGGAACTATTATTTTTGCAAGCTTACAAATAGTACAACAATCTGTTGCAACAAGTGGCATGTTTGGGAAATTGTTTGTCATTGCAAAAATATGTTGCAACTTGACAGTCATATGTCAAAATCCTCTCACCTAAGTTCTAAAGAGCTCAAATTTTGTTTAGTAAGTTTTCTCTATCATTGAAGGAAATGTATCTATGTAGTGCTAATGCAAATGCAATAATGGTTGCCTAAGATTGGTTATCTAATATTTTTTGGAATGTTCAAGGAACTATTATTTTTGGCAGGAAAACAAACAATGCGACAATCCGTTGCAACAAGTGGTATGTTTGGGAACTTGTTTGTCTTTGCAAAAAATTGTTGCAACTTGGCAGTCTTATGGAAAAACCCTCACACCTAAGTTCTAGAGAGAAAAAAATTTGTTTATATTGTTCCGTTTTACACTTGTATGATCCACGTGGAGGGCACTTTGGCACTCCAAATACCACTACATGGAAGTGCCACGCGTGCCCTGCCAAAAGCAGTTGTATTGCGCTTTTAATGACCTTTTCTACCACCCTTCTCGATCTTTCTCCCGCCGTCATTCTAACTCCTCGTTCATTCTTTCCTGGGTTGGTTGGATACGCTGCTATGTTCTCTAATCAATAAAATTAGGATAGGATATCCTTTGTCCACCAAAGCATGTATTATCTGGTAGATATTTGGAAGACAAGTTCAACATCACTTTGCACATCACTTAATTGACACTATCCTACATGGCTTCAACCCAATATGGTTTTAATATATCTTCCACGACCCTTCCTTAAACCTAAGACACCTGCCATACATGCTATATGGATTTCCCCTTTGTGACTTCTTGTTGATTGTCAAAACTGTCAAAGAGGTTTACAATGCAAGTTCACTTGCCATGTTTTCAAAAACCAATTAGAAAACTACTATCGACAATAAGAGAGGTGTATAAAGTTGCCTTCATTACAATTGATATAAAGGCCAACATGGTTTGTAATTGTGCATGGATTTTTCTTTTGTCCTATTGCAAAAGCTATCCACTTAAATTTTTGCAAGCTCGACCTATCATTGTAAATTGGTTATCAGGGTTGCAAAAGCTCGACCTATGGTACAGGATAATTGTGCTTGCCTTCAATTCTGACCTTTGTCACAAGTTTGTTACAACTTTCACCTATGGCAGAAGATCACTACTTCTTTAAACCTATGCATTATCAATCTCTATCCCAAATATGTATTCCTAAACCATAACCAAAACAATTGGACCAAATACAAGAATTAACCTTGCCACACATTACAAGTCTCGGAGAACATAATGTCCTAGACAATTTGTTGCAGCAGTGCAAAGGTTTCTAAATGTTGCAAAATACCTTAAACCAACTTAACATCATTGCCACGGAATAGGACAATGCTCAACAAGTCCGCATTTAGGGGTTCTCATAGTGTTACAGGTTCGCATGTAAGGATTCTCAGGGTATTACAACGGTAAACATCTCGGATAGAACCATAAACAATAGGAATGCATGCAAATCCAAAAAAATTACACAATTTCTTTTTCATTTAACCATTGAATAGTATTGGAGGAAGGCCAAATCAAACGCACAGTCTAGAGTACTAGCTAGAATTCAAGTCTCATTACATAATGTATGTAGAATTACCCTAAATCCCATCATTCTTATCAATGAGATAATGAAACTCCTTTAGGGTTTTTCATAAAAGGCATGAAATCATTTTCAGACTCAATCGACGTCAAGAGGGTCACTTACATGCCCAGTAGATTCCAAAGAGGTAGGGAATACCCAAAATTTGTGGTGGTAAACATCCTGGAGAGAACCATAAACAATAGGAATGCATGCAAATTCAAAAAAATTACTCAATTTCTTTTCCATTTAACCATTGAACAGTCTCGGAGGAAGGCCAAATCAAACACACAGTCTCAGAGGAAGGCCAAATCAAACACACATGCATAGATAATCGAAGAATTTTTCCATTTATCCATTATACAGTGTCCGAGGAGAGCAATAAAACAAAAATTAATTGAATTAACCACATCAACAATTCACTACATGAGAATTGAACCAGAGAGAAAATTAACACCATTAACATGGGGATACAACACCATTTTTACTAAACCACTAACCAACATTAACAACAATAACACTATTTTTGAGGAATAAAAACCCATTTTTACAAAACCATTAACAACAATAACACCATTTTCGGGCGATACAAATCTATTATCACAAACGGAGCATAACCCACAACCCCGAATTTTACAAACAGAGCAAAACCCCTTCATCTTCTTGCATCATGTAAAACCCTAACCCTAAATGAACTCCCCAAAGCACAAAGCAACCTAGGCCATTCACAAATATCCACTAGGAGAGTTGGTGTGTTGAAAAACATAGAGGAGAATCTTGTAGGAGTCGAGGTCCTACCAGGAAAAACCACAAACAGTGTTGCAACCACCTCGGTCTCCATCTGCGCAGCTATAGACACCTCCATGCACCTCCAACACAACCTTCGCACACAGAGTGGAAGTTAAAATCCATTTCGTGGTGGATTAAACTAGCAAGAACGCAAGAGAGTCGTATCTTACCTCACAATGAATGTTCAACAGGTGAAGCCCCACGGTAGACTCAGTCCTAAGCAGCTGAACTAGAAATGACGTCACAATGAACTGGCTAAGGGAAACTTCCAACCATTCAAGGCACCCACACCGCCAGGAAAAGCACCCACACAGCGTCATGAAGAACCAACAGAGAACCATTGTCGAAACAACACAGAGCAACTTAACCAACCAACACAGAGCAACTTAACCAACCAACACAGAGCAACTTAACCAACCAACACAGAACCACATTCAAACCGACACAGAACGGTGATAGGTTCCTGGTTAGGGGAGTTGCAGGGACCAAGTGCACCATCATCGAGGTGGGAAAATGGTCACACACCAACCCCAGACAAGAATGAATGGGGAGTTAGACCGATGGTGGGAGAAATGTTGGGAAGGGCGGTAAAAAAGGTCATTTAAAGTGTAATAAAGTTGCTTTTGGTAGGGCACGTGTGGAACTACCAAGTGGTGGTCTTTGGAGTGCCAACGTTCCCTCCATGTGGCTCGTACAAGATTAAAAGGGGAGGGTGCACCACTATTGGCATCCCTCCCCTAGATCTCATAATTTAGTCTTTATATTTTCCAAATTATTTGGGCAAGTGACAGTTCAAGATTGGGCACATGAGTTCATCACTTAAAACTTGCATGATGTTAAACCAATGGACTAGCATGTGTTGGACTGTTTTAAACTATTATTAATACTCAAGGTTACAACAACAGTTACAGGGGATGCATAATTTTGTGGTCATGTCTATCAGCGCTGGTACAAGGTATATTTGGCAGTTTGTTTATAGAATATGCATATTCTTAACTCATTGTTGATTTCATGCAAGACAAGTGCGCTCAGCCTGGATGTTCCAGATCATTTCTAGTTAAGTCTCCATGCAGAGAGGACTCTAATTTTAGAAGAATTATTTTTTCTTTTGGTTTTCACTTTAAGAGAAAGAGTTGCGCCGTAATTCAAGTGGTGGTTTAGGTTGTTATCTACTACAGGGCACTACTCCTAGTAAATAGGTTTGGTCTATTTTTTCCATTATAGGGAGTAAACGGCAGTTGGTTTTCACACAAATAGGTTGCATGACTTGGGGATGAATGCATGCATTCCATCAACATTTTAGATATTATTACACATAACATGAGTAGTTGTTAGGTCGAATTACGTACTAATTTGATAAGGAAAAATCATACCATGCAGAATGTGGAGAATAGTTAGGACCACAAAACTAAGACTAGGACAACACTCAAACTGCCATCAGATTGGAGTTTAAAGCGAACTAGACTTGCATACCACAGTCATCATTGATATCATGCAGAGCAAGGGTTCTCTCAGGCCTAGGGTGCACTTTCCTAGGTCAAGTGAGGCCTATAAGAACAAAAGAGTTGATTGTAATAAGGGTTGGAAAGTTTCAGAGACCACTTATTGTATTTCCAGATTGACAGTTACTAAAGCTTTTTCATTGCTCCATCCTTTGCCTTCTTTCTTTAATGTGTGTTTAAATGCTTGGATAATATATGCTTGATTACTTTCTCATGTAGGTTGTTAGGTTAATTGGCAGATTGGACGATTGTATCGTTGATTTGTATCAATTATTGCAGGTTTTAGTGAGCTCTCTAGCCCCTCAAGACCTATAGTGTGCTACACCACTAACCAACATTAACAACAGAGCAACCCAGGCCATCCAAAAATATCCACCAGGAGAGTTGGTGTGTTGAAAAATATAGAGGATAAGCTTGTAGGAGTCGAGGTCCTACCAGGAAAAATCACAAACAGTGTTGCAACCACCTTGGTCTCCATTTGTGCAGCTCCAGACACCTCCATGCACCTCCAACACAACCTTCGCACACAGAGTGGAAGTTAAAATCCATTTCATGGTGGATTAAACTAGAAATAATGCAAGAGAGTCGTATCTTACCTCACAGTGAACGTTCAACAGGCGAAGCCCCGCGGTAGACTCAGTCCTGAGCAACTGAACTAGAAATGGCGTCACAATGAACTGGGTAAGGGAAACTTCCAACCATTCAAGGCACCCACACCGCCAGGAAAAGCACCCACACGGCGTCATGAAGAACCAATAGAGAACCATTGTCGAAACAACACAGAGCAACTTAACCAACCAACACAGAACCACATTCAAACTGACACAGAATAGTGATAGGTTCCTGGTTAGGGGAGTTGTAGGGACTAGGTGCACCATCATCGAGGTGGGAAAATGGTCACACACCAACCCCAGACAATAATGCATGGGGAGTTAGACCGACGATGGGAGAAAGGTTGGGAAGGGTGGTAAAAAAGGTCATTTAAAGTGTAATAAAGTTGCTTTTGGTAGGGCATGTGTGGCACTACCAAGTGGTGGTCTTTGGAGTGCCAACGTTCCCTCCATGTGGCTCATACAAGATTAAAAGGGGAGGGTGCACCATTATTGGTGTCCCTCCCCTAGATCTCATGATTTAGTCTTTATATTTTCCAAATTATTTGGGCAAGTGACAGTTCAAGATTGGGCACATGAGTTCATCACTTAAAACTTGCATGATGTTAAATAACAGTCGAACCAATGGACTAGCATGCATTGGACTGTTTTAAACTATTATTAAAACTCAAGGTTACGACAACAATTATAGGGGATGCATCATTTTGTGGTCATGTCTATCAGTGTTGGTACAAGGTATATTTGGCAGTTTGTTTATAGAATATGCATATTCTTAACTCATTGTTGATTTCATGCAAGACAAGTGCGCTCAGCCTGGATGTTCCAGATCATTTCTAGTTAAGTCTCCATGCAGAGAGGACTCTAATTTTAGCAAAATTATTTTTTCTTTTGGTTTTCACTTTAAGAGAAAGAGTTGCGCCGTAATTCAAGTGGTGGTTTAAGTTGTTATCTACTGTAGGGCACAACTCCTAGTAAATAGGTTTGGTCTATTTTTTCCATTACAAGGAGTAAACGGTAGTTGGTTTTCACACAAATACATTGCATGACTTGGGGATGAATGCATACATTCCATCAGCATTTCAGAGATTATTACACATAACATGAGTAGTTGTCAGTTTAGGTCGAATTACATACTAATTTGATAAAGAAAAATCATACCATGCAGAATGTGGATAATAGTTAGGACCACAAAACTAAGACTAGGACAACACTTAAACTGCCATCAGATTGGATTTTAAAGCGAACTGAACTTGCATGCCATAGTCATCATTGATATCATGTAGAGGAAGGGTTCTCTCAGGCCTAGGGTGCATTTTCCTAGGTCAAGTGAGGCCTATAAGAACAAAAGAGTTGATTGTAATAAGGGTCGGAAAATTTCATAGACCACTTATTGTATTTCTAGATTGACAGTTACTAAAGCTTTTTCATTGCTCCACCCTTTGCCTTCTTGCTTTAATGTGTGTTTAAATGCTTGGATAATATATGCTTGATTACTTTCTCATGCCATTTGTTAGGTTAATCGTTGATTTGTATCAATTATTGCAGGTTTTAGTGAGCTCCCTAGCCCCTTAGGACCTATAGTGTGCTACACCACCCCCTAGCTCCCTCATAATGACCAGGATAAAGTATTTATCCATTAAAATCCTTTCATTCGAAGCCACACCATGTTCTTGGAAGCCTCGCCTCTATTCTTTGCCCCTCTTTTAGACGATTGTTCTAGCCCACATTTGACCCCATCAACCCTAGAAAGACACTGGTCTTCTCTGGTCCTTCCCTCTAGGTTTTTTAGATTCGATATAATTCTTGTTTACATGCAGTTGTTTCTCATTAAGTGAAATAACTAATAAGTGCAGGTACATGTAGGGATATCCCCCCTGGAGTTGGAATGCACCAAGCCCTAAAGCGAGATGCATTTATGTCGAGGTGACAGTGGGTGTAGCGTGTTCAATTTGCACCGGATCTCCATTGAGGAAGGAGTGCAAGTTCAAGTATAACCGTGGGTGCAATCAGAATCAACTGAAGAATCCAATATGGGTGCGACCTTCATCCCAAAATTAGGAATCGGGGATTCAGAACCCTAACCCTAATTAACCCTAACTATCCTACATTTATCCTACGCAAACAACTTTAGATTAGTCAAAACAAGGTGGAAGAATCCGATGAAGAATTCGAGAATCCAATTACGAAGAATCTGATTCGGGTGCGGTTAGGCCTAGAGCTGAATCCGGTAACTATGGTGTAAACACATCATTACATACATAATTACAACATGGGGTAAAAAAAACAAGGTGTTACAAGGGAAAATTTAAACACATTAACAAGTGCCTGAAACTTATCAAACCAAAAAGTTATAAGCAGTTATCAAACCAAAAAGCTATAAGCAATTATCAAACCAAAAAGTTATAAGCAGTTGAGACTTGTATTTGAAGAATTGCAATAGAGTTATTTCAACCTAATGTGCCCAATCACTTCCCCAAGGGGACCAATGAGTGTGGTGTTATTTTCTATGTAATTACTAGTTAGTTGAGTCTTGTGATATGATCTTATAAGATAGCTTCAAATGAATGCATCTTGTGGCCCCTGCTCATTTTAGTTTTGAAAAATTGAACTTTTGATAATCAAAATTTTAAATTAAGTTCTGATGTAATCCTTTTCTAAATGGCTCGTAGCCGATCCAATTAAGTGTCATTTAGCTATATATGTACCTGGCAGTGATATTCTTTTTTGAAAATTCCTAGTAGTTTGCTTTCATCATTTAAGTGTCATTCTTGAGGCAAATGTATGGAATGTTTCCGTAACAATGATAGCATGTACAAGTGGGTTACTGATTAGTGACTTCTTGCAACCTCAAAGGAGGCCCTTATAGACTCCGGTGAAGTTCTTATTTGCTTTATAAATGCAAAGTGAAGATGATTTACTGCATAGTGGTTTTACTTAATGTATAAAAGCATGCAATGCAAAATTTAGATTTTGGATATTGGATATTTTCGGTCTTGATGAATGCATGGTTTCAATTGTATCTATATATGCAACTACAAAATAGTCATATGTTTTGAATGGTATTTTTCAAAACGGTAGTTACTATGGAGGATGGGTTGCACCAAAAATATTCCTTGTGGGGTTTGCTGGAGTCATCTGGTGTGGAAATATACTTATTGGTGGCATTTCTAGTATTTTAATGCACGTGGTTATTATTCAGGCACAACCTTTTTTCCTTTTAGGTTATGGTTACATCAGATTTATTTATTGCAAGTCATTTTGTGGTTGAACATCCTCTTCCTTTTTCTTTCGGCATTATTGGAAGGTTTAATGTTCCAATCGTATCAATTTACATTTCTGACTTTGTTGAGTATTGTTTTGTGCAAAATTACTATTTTGATTATGATTGGTGCACCTTACTTATTCTAATAGGACCCCTCCTTTTTATTTGCATTCCAATGCAGTGTAATTGCATCAGACCAAGTATTTATTAATAGGGGAATTAGAGTAGTTTTTCTTTCTTTAATTATACATTCATTCATGATGTTTACCAAATAGGCTACCATGACTGACACATTTGCGGACAAAATTTTCAGTTGACAGGGCCTTATGATGTTAAGAAAATAACCTCTGTCTTTGCGCCTTCACCTGTAGCTGAAACACAATATTGATTTCAATCTCCTTTGGCAGCAAATAAGACAACTTACCAAGCTCTCACGACCCTCTGAACTTTGTTTTCGAAATCCTTCCTTCAACCCAGAAATTGCAAGAACTAATAGCAAATATTCTGAATGTTAAAAGAAAAACATGTCTTTATTGATAGGGAGGACAAAATGAACAGCATATAAGAACAAGCATATGCACAGGACCAATCTACTTCAGAAGAGAGAATTTAATTATATATGTGAAATACAGTCAAACACTAACAAATCTGAGCATGACCATTATGTTGTATTATTTCGTTGTGTACACACCACACAGACTCAATCACCTCTCTACCACTAGAATGTATTTTACAATGCAAATAAAAATCAAGCCTGCACTGACATTCAAAGCGTCTAGAGTATTCACTTGTGGTCAGTGGGGAGAGATAGCTTCATCGAGAATCCTCTTTCATTTAATTCATCAATCACTATTCTAACTACTAGCCAACTAAGAAGATTGAGTTGGAAACGGATGGGTGAATTGGTTGATAATCTCCGGAATTTGGTTTCACTTGCTAACATTCTCCCACTTGAAATCAAATGGAGGCAGAGGAGAGTTTGTTAATCATCCAAACCCGTGCATCAAGTTACCCCCAGTCCTAACAATTTTCTACAAAGCTCTTGCTTGTCTCTTGGAAAAGTTTTAGTCAACATGTTAGCGGGATTCTCGGTAGTATGAATCTTTTCCAGATATAGATGTCCTTCTTCCAATACTTGGCAGATCCAATGGTACTTTAGATCAATGTGCTTGGTCCTTGAGTGAAATGCTTGGATTTTCGCCAAGTGAATGGCACTTTGAATGTCACAATGCAACACATACTTGTCTTGCTTAATTGCTAGCTCTCCTAGGAATTGTTGCATCCACAGCATCTCTTTTCAAGCCTTTGTTGCAGCTATGTATTATGCCTCAGTTGTGGAGAGAGCTACTACCTTTTGTAGCCTAGATTCCCAAGACACAGTTGCACCTGCAAATGTATACACATAACCAGTAGTGGACTTTCTAGTGTCCACATCTCTAGCCATATATGCATCTGTGAAGCCTTCAAGCACAAAGTCATTTTCACCAAAACATAAATAGTAATTACTAGTACCCTTGAGATACCTTAAGATCCACTTCACTGCTTTCCAATTCTCGGATTGGCAAGAAATATGTTCACTACTCCCACTGAATGTGCAATGTCTAGCCGTGTAAATACCATGGCATACATTAAGCTGCCAACTACTGAAGCACAGGGAATTTTACTCATTTCCTTCTTCTCCTTGTCATCACAAGGGCACAAATCAGCGCTCAATTTGAAGTGGGAAGCAAGAGGTGTTCCCAATGGCTTGGCATCCTTCATGTTGAACCCGTTGAGCACCTGTTCAATGTATTTTTCTTGTGACAACCACAACCTTTTATTATTTCTGTCACGTATGATCCTCATGCCCAATATTTGTTGTGCTTGGCCCAAATCCTTCATTGCAAATTGATTTCCGAAATCCTTCTTCACCCTGTTAATCATGCTCTTATCTTGCCCAACAATTAGCATGTCATCCACATATAACAATAAAATAATAAAATTTTCTTGGTCATAATTTTTAATGTAAACACAATGATCAACCTCTAATCTCCTAAAACCATGATCCAACATAAAGGAATCAAACTTCTTATACCATTCGCGAGGTGCTTGTTTCATCCCATAGAGGCTCTTCTTCAACCTACAAACCAAATTTTCTTTACCTTTTGTTTTGAATCCTTTTGGTTGCTCCATATAGATCTCTTCCTCCAATTCTCCATGAAGGAAGGCGTTCTTCACTTCTAACTGTTCACATTCCAAGTCTAAAGCAACAACAAGACCAAGAATAGCTCTAATGGGTGACATTTTAACAACATGTAAAAAAATTTCATTGAAGTTAATACCTTCTTTTTGGGCAAATCCTTTCACCACCAATCTTGCCTTGTACCTTTCCTTCTTGCCTTCACCTTCCTACTTGATCCTATATACCCACTTATTTTGTAGGAATTTTCTTCCTTTTGGAAGCTTCACTAACTTCCAAGTTTTATTTTCCAACAAGGAGTCCATTTCTTCCTGGATAGCTTTCTTCCAATCCTTGCTATGCTCAACATCCCAAGCTTCCTAAAAACAATTTGGTTCACCTTCATCAGTTAGAAAAACATAGTTTGAAGGTGGATACTTTTGTGAAGGATTATGAGGTCTAGAAGATCTGCAAACCAACTGCGGTGGTATGTTTTCCACCTGGACCTATTGCAATGGTTGCTGCAAAGTTCCTTCTTCTTGCTATCCATAATTGTCGACTTGCTGTCCATCATTTCCTGCTTGTTATCCACCATTTTCTGCATGTTGCTCGTCTTGCAATGGTGGGATATTTTCTTGTTGTTCTGCAAGTTTGTCAGCAATTTTGTTGATCTCCATATCACCTGTATGCCTCTTATACATTTCTAACTCATTAAATATGACATCCCTTCTTCCGATGACTTTATGGTTAACTGGATCCCATAAACGGTAACCAAACTCACTATCTGCATATCCCAGAAAAATACATCTCATTGATTTATTATCTAACTTACTTCTATGCTCCTCTGGAATATGCACAAATGCTTCACATCCAAAGATTTTCAAATGAGAGTAATTTACCTTCTTTCCAGTCCATATTTCTTCAAGAATGCCACCGTCCAAGGTTGTAGTAGGCGATCAGTTGATGAGGTAACAAGCTGTTCTTACTGCTTCTGCCCAAAAATGTTTTTCCAATCCTGAATTTGACAACATACTCCTCACCTTCTCCATGATAGTGCAATTCATCCATTCTCCAGTACCATTCTGTTGAGGAGTACTAGGGACAGTCTTCTCATGTTTTATGCCAAACCTGGTACAATATTCTTTGAATGTATTGGAGAAATACTGTCCACCATTGTCTATCCTTGAACACTTGAGCAACTTGTTAGTTTCTCTTTCAACACTAACATGAAATTTCTTAAATGTTTCAAATACCTCATCTTTTCTTTTCATGGGGTAGGCCCAAACCCTCCTAGATGCATCATCTATGAATGTGACAAAATATGAAGCTCCTCCTAAGGACTTCACATTCACTGGACCAAACACGTCAGAGTGTACAAATTCTAAGAGATTTGCTTCCCTTTCATGGTCTCTTCTCATAAATGACACTCTGCGTTGCCTACCAAATATGCAATGCTCACAAAGGTCAAGTTCATAGGATTTCAAACATGGAAGCAGATTTTTGTCAACAAGATTGTTTAGGCCCTTCTCGCTCATGTGACCTAAGCACTTATGCCATAGATCTGGCGAGCTTCCTTCTTTTTCAATAGCGACCACATCTAATTTCCTTGTTGTTTCTCTTAATGTGTACAACGTTCTTGTATTGGGTCCTTTATCCATAACCAATGCCCCTTTACAAATTTTCCAACCACTTTTTCCAAAGGTTGTGGAGCAACCTTCATCATCCAATTGTCCCACTGAGATCAACTCATGCACATTTTTGGGACATGCTTGACTTGTTTTAGTAAGATATCATGTCCATCCTTTGACTGGATTCGAACATCTCCCACTCCAACAATGTTGCAGTAGTGATTGTTTCCCAAGTGCACTCTACCATAATCATCGCTTTCATATGCAACAAAATTGTTCTTACATGGAGTTGCATGGTGGGATGCCCCAGAGTCAAGGATCCAATCTATGTTACTACCAGAAGTATATAAGCATGCATCTTCTACTGAAACAGTAAATAAGATATCAACATCTGAAACAACTGCAGTGGTCTCACCTTCATTTGTGTTGGCTGACCTTTGGTTTGTGTTGGTCGATTTTTGCTCCTTCTACTCTCTCTTCCAAAACCAACACTCTATCTTCATGTGTCCTGGTTTTCCCCAATGAAAGCAAGTGAGTCTTCCTTTTCTTGATTTTGATCTGCCCTTGGATTTTGAACGCCCATGTCTACCCCGATCCATTTTCCTGCCATGATCAGTTAGGCTTAGAGCTTCTCATCCATGGTTTTCTGTCACTGATTTCCATCGCAGCTCCTCGTTCATTATATTGCTGCTAACATCATCAAACTTCAAGGTCCCTGCAGGTGCTGAAATGCTTATGGCTACTATCACATTTTCCCAAATGTCTGACATGGAGCACATAAGTAGGATGGCTCTGATTTCATCATCCAAGATAATTTTGACTGAGGCAAGCTGGTTGGTAATTATGTTGAATTCATTGAAGTGATCTGCAACTAAAGCACCCTCCATATTGAGGTTATAAAACTTCTTCATCAAGAACACTTTGTTTGAAGCTGTGTTTTTATCATACAAATCATGCAGCTTCTTCCATAGAGCCTCTGCTGTCTTCTCCCTAGCCAAATTGAAGTAGACGTTTTTGGCCAAGTATTGACGGATTGTGGCAATAGCTTTCCTGTCAAGCTTATTCCAATCCTCGTCCATCATCGATGAGGGTTTATTTTCCAATCCCTCAATCGGTAAAAACTGGTCCTTTAAAATTAATATATCCTCCATTTTGGATTTCCATAAGGAAAAATTCGCCCCATTCAACTTCTCCATGTCACTCATGGCAGTGACTTGGCTGCAGCTTCCAGAACCTGCTTTGATACCAGTTGTTAAGAAAATAACCTCTGTCTCTATGCCTTCACCTATAGCTGAAATACAATACCGATTTCAATCTCCTTTGGCAACAAATAAGACAACTTACCAAGCTCTCACGAACCTCTGAACTTTGTTTTGGCAATCCTTCCTTCAACCCAGAAATTGCAAGAACTAATAGAAAATATTCTAAATGTTAAACGAAAAACATATCTTCATTAACATGGAGGACAAAATTAAAAGCATATAAGAACAATCATACACACATGACCAATCTAATTCAGAATAGAGCATTTAATTATATCTGTGAAATACAGTCAAATGCTAACAAATCTGAGCATGATCATTCTATTGTATTATTTTGTTCTGTACACACCACACAGATTGAACCACCTCTCTACCACTAGACTGTATTTTACAATGCAAATAAAAATCAATCCTACACCGACATTCAAAGCATCTAGAATCTTCACTTGCGGTCATTGGGGAGAGATTGCTTCATCGAGAAGCCTCTTTCATTTAATTCATCAATCACTATTCTAACTACCAGCTGACTAAGAAGACTGAGTTGGAAACAGACGGGTGAGTTGGCTGATAATCCCCGAAATTTGGTTTCACCTACTAACATATGAAAGGGAAGCTTACAATAACAATGATATCAAGTCTATATATCATGTGCATGAATATGATATTCACACACTTGCAAATTAAGGAGCCTCTATATATATTTATTTTGTAGGATTGGCCTCGTGGTGTCACTGACTTTGGAAATTCAGAGTAGTTACTTTGTCACAAGCCATTTTTTGAAAACCAGGTACTATTATCTGGCCTGCAAGACTTCGTATTTATGCACCTTTTCCCATCCAAAGCAATGGAAGTGACATATTACAACTAGGGCTGGTATTTTGGTCCAAAGGCTGCCACAGTGGTCTACTGCAATCCTGAATACAATTATGTCCCAAAACAATGTTTTTCTTTGTAGACACGTTTTAAGTAATTTTGGATATAATCTGAAACTGTTTTGTTTTGCTATAATTTGTACTTTCTCTTCAATTTTTATGCCGTAGGCGTTTCAAAAATGAAAGACAATACTCTCCACTGTAGTTGGATTCCTTGATCATGCAACAAATGAAATTATGCCACGTCATGAACAGTTTCAGCAGTTTTGGTTGTGCTCATGGTTCACATGTCCTACCCTATCACACGGTTTTATAGGCTGCTCATGGTTTCACGCTTCCTTCGGATCATCTTCCCGCCCGGGCGTGGCTTGCTTCACAAGAAACTCTCGAATATCTAGCCCAGACCCCTTGTGCCATGTCCACCTTAGAAGTTTTGCAAAGTTGTCCATTACAACGAAATGCACTTCTGGCAGCGATTGGAAGTATGGAATCATCCAACATGATTGTGCATTTTGAATGTCTGATATCAAATACCGGTTGTCGTATCATGTTGCTCTTCAGATAGAGGTAGTTCATGGTCCTATGACCATTGGATGAGCTATCGTAGATGAGGGCACGTCTACGTGCGTAATGTCGATTTCTTGTTGGAAAGCCTTGGGTTCTCCCAAGTTAGCCCCCTCTAACACACTGCTTACTGCATTTGATGGCAGAACCTTCCGTCCACACGGAGTCTTGCCATCATTTGACGTCACACTTTCTGGTAAGATAGTTGCTATAGAGATTGAAGTTCTGGACGCTCCGCTTGATTACAATATGTTGTTAGGCAGGAGATGGACATATGCCATGCGAGCTATTCCATCGACATTTTTCCGAGTTGTAATGTTCCCTCACGAAGGTAAGATCGTCACTTTCGATTAGCTTTCATTCTCTCGGTGAAACAACCAGACTTCATCGAAATCCACACTTCCTTTAGCTGATCAATCTGCCCCAGCAAGCGAGAGTTTAGGAGCAGGGATTTATGGGTCATTAATGGGCACTTTTGACCTACCCGCTCCCGTTCTTTTCATGCATTCTGATGAAGGTACATCTACTGAAACTTTCATGGTCGGTTTAAAGACTGATCTGTGGATCCTTCCTACTATATCAGAACCATCAGTGCCCTTATCCATTGCGGAAGTAACATACATGGAAGCACAACATACTGCAACGGAACATATCATGACTTCACCAGTCTTTGCCGAGTCGGATATGGACCCTGCTCCTGCACGGTCAACGGACTCTACCCTCTCTCCTAATAATTTAGACACGATTTTTCCTTCCGACAAAACATTTTTTGTAGCTATGATAGGCCTGAGACGCCCTTGGGAACATTTACACCCCAGGACCTATTTACTTCCTGTTCTAAACCTGATAGAGAGAGGTGAGTTCCATTCAAGACCCAGTGAGAATGTTGATTGGTCCTCTGTCCTTTCCACATCACAAGCTGTTTTTGCTGAAAGGAATAGAACGAGTACAGTGAGAACCATCCCCATCAACATTCCCACTGAACCTGGGGTCACAGAACATATCTTTATTGGAGCGGATTGTTATCTTGATGAGATCATTCCGTACACCAATCTGTTTAATTATTTCCATGACATCTTTGCCCGATCTTATGAGGAGATTCTAGGAATCGACCGTACTTGAAGGAGTCTTCGAGCATTCTTACACAGTCACTTTGATCTCATTAAAAACAGTAAGGAAGTTATGAGCATTCTTCCATCTCTCCTTTGAGCTCATTAAAAACAGTAAGGAGGTCATGAGTTTACTTTTTCGGGCTCATTAAAATTTTACGAAAAAGATTCTTATGAAGTTCTCTCTAAGCTCTTGTTAGACTCTTTAAATATGACAAGATTGCTGAGTATAGTTGTCATTTCAGACTTGTTAAAGGATTTGAAGCGACATCTGCTTAAGTATAAGTTTAACCCTTTTCCGTACTTTTGTGGATTACTTACGAAAAAGGAATACTCTAATCATCCGTGGCTAGAAGAGTTCTTCTTCCATTGTTTTACACTTTTTCGGAGGAGGAGACTAACTTTACGAAAAAGGACCTTTTGGAGCCTTCTTTAGGGTTTCTAGGCTCTCAAAACATGAAAACACCAAGCGAGCATTCACCTACTCAGGCTCGATGTGAAATCCACGAGAGGGTAAATAGAGGATTGTTTAATTTTTTCAGACTCTATAAACAGGAAAACACCGATGAGCATTAACCTACTTGGGCTCGATATTAAAATCCACGAGTAGGTGTATGGAGTTATTGTTTAAGTTTTTCAGACTTTTTAAAATTGAAAACACCAGCGAGCAAGAACAGATCTCGGCTTGATATTAAAATCTAGAGATCAGTATTATAGAGTATTCTTCTATCTCTTCTTCAAACTCTGTAAACAATGAAGAAGGTCCTGAGTCTTCCTCCCATGGGCTCATTAAACTCTTTACATGGTTGGATCTATCGAGTTTTCATTCTTTCTTGGACTCATTAAAACAACAAGAAAGGTATTCTTTTATCTAAAAAGAATAAGGGATAAGAAGGGTATATCACATCTTGCAGTTTCAAAGGTAGTTCAGCCAGTCCTATCCTTGAACACAACACCTATTTGAGTCTATCATTTTAGTTGGGTTTAGTTTTTGACCTTAGGGTGAACCTGATCTCCGAGTTGTTTACTCCCCCGATTGGTTATTCTTCCAACCATATGGAGGGTCTGCTAATGTCTCCTACATTGTAGGCTTATATCACTTTCCCATCATGTTGAAAACTGCCTAAGTCACTTTGTGTCGTGCTTACTGTTCAAGGATATAGCCTGTGTCAGCCATTCTGCAGTTTATCTTGACCTCATGTGTCGGCCTTCCTAGTGTCGATCTTGTTACTTGTTCTACTCCACTTCAGCTCATACCTTTGAGTGTTCCTCATGTTGGATGATGGAGGATGCCTTAAGGCCTCCCTTCCAACGGGCTTCTTCCCATCGACATCAACTCATTTTGCTCTGGGAATGAAGTTTAGAGTTTCAGTTAATACCTTGGGGATTGCAGTCATCAATGGCAGTTTCCCTCGTCGTTGAATAATGAGAATACATCAATGTCTTTTATTCGATGGGTTCCTCAGGTGTTTGACTTCAAGTCCTCTTATTCACACTTGTTGGATCGTACTAGGTACCTTGGGCCCCATTATCATTATCGGTGGAAGCCCTCGCATTTGTTAACGGTATACATCAATGACCAGTAATCAAACGATTCCCCCCATGTTCGACTTTCACCTCATTTATTCACATGGTTAGGTTTTGTACCTTGGGTTGTTTGGATGACGACCTTGGGATTTTGATAGCATTACCTCATTATGTTATCACCCAAGCTGTGCAAGACTGAGCCTCACTCATTTGGGCTGTCCATGAGACATAGATCTAGTTTGTTGTTATGGCTATGATCTCTCATTCTGACATGGATCCACACTTGTATTTCAGTGGCCATGCTATATATACATCTCCTTGTTATGTATCGAAGATCATGTTATATCATATTACACATCTATATGATGTCAAGATTGTAATTGCTCGCTGACCTTGATCATTATTTCAGGTATTTTTGTGACTTGGTTCTGTGGTTTCTTGCTCCTCCATTGACTTGGAATTATAATTTATTTCGGCCATCATTTCCCTCTGACCTCACACATTAGGGGGCATCTGTTATAGGTCAAATCTGCACTTCTTCGTCCGTGATCACATTAAGCTGTCGATCACACAAAAGGACAACTTGGATTGAAGAGCTAGGTTGACCTAGGTGATGTATGGACTATACTTACTCCTATGCAACTGACAAAACCCTGTTTTTACCTTCATTTTGACATGTGCGCTACTCTATAGGCATCAAAGGGTCGCACACCTCCAGTATTCCCTACTCTACAAGCATAAGAGGGGCGAACACCAGCCAGTATGCCCTACTTTACCTCTTGCATAGTAGCGCACACCTTAAAAAATCTTGCAAATGTTGGTTGTAAAGCAGTGAAGTTGCATATTGTGCGCTACTCTACTGTGAAAAACTTGCGCACGTCTTAAGATGTAACCAAAAATATATTAATTTGACAAATTGGGATTAGTTGAAGTTGGTTTTCAACTTCCCCAACTTCCCTATCAAACTACCTCTCGATCCAAACCACCTACCTTGTCCCATAAATACAAGGGGGATATATGAGAGAGGGGAGGAGAAACTATGCATTAAGGGTTGTTATGCTGGAGGACTTCCAAAGTTAGTGTGAAGAGCAGGAGCCCAGGATCTGGTTGCACAAGCACTCTGAATGATCAGGTATAATTGTACTAATTAGTTGCTTTTGACAATAAAGGTTGAAATACCCTTCCCGTTCCAATCAAATGTCTAATGGGTTGCATATTTGTTTGGATTAAATGCTTGATTATATTTGATGTCTAAATTGTATTTCAATTTCATCATTGTTATATCAGTCAAGATATGCCGAGGAAGGTATCTATTGTATTGCAGGTTCGTCAAATGGAAAATCAAGTGGAGAATCGATCGAAGGAGTAAGCAAAAGCTAGGATCGAACGTTGTTAATAAGGTATGCCTTCAAGAACCTTGATCTCTTTCCTTTTGTAGAAGCCTATGTGATATGATTAAGGTATTTACCTGTCACCCCAGAAGTTGGTAGTGTCCCTCTCCTCGCTATAGGGTATAATTCCTAAACAACAGTCCTTTCTGGGTTCTTTCACTTTACCGCTATTCACTCCTTAGATGCACACACTTTGCTCCTTTTCTTCTTGGTATATTCTTTATGTAGTCAATACTCCCCTCTAGGTATGAATTTTCCTGACCACTGCCCATTCTCTTTGAAACCGATTCATATCTTTGTTCTGATCATAACCAGATTCTGCCTCAGATTCTATTGAATTCGGATAACTTGGGTAGCTTATACAATCCTCTTCAGGCCTTTTTTGGTCTCTGAAAAGCACATCATCTATTGGGGATTTGGCACTGATAAATGGGTATCTTCTCTTTATTAGGCTGTGCATAACAATTCTGTCAAGGATTTTAGATCTGAGTATGTTGCGCAGGAACAAGTTTGGATTTTCTTGATCAATACTAAGAAAAGAAGGCAACCTTATGGAAAAGTAGTCAAGTATTGTGGACAGAGATGTAACTTACAGGTAAGTCTCTATTTTAATGTATATTTTGGGTATGTTTTCTTTGCTATATATAAAGGCAATTCCGTCTTGCATATTTCATTCTTTTTGGGGCAAAACCAATGCCGATTGTGTTTTTTATTTTGAGCTGGAAAAGCTCAGAGCTTAAATATATCTTCGTGCTAATTAGGATTTTTCAATCATTCTGACAATTTCGCTCACAACATAGTTGATGACCCATGGAACTCGCAAAATCATCTCGTGAGATGAATGATACAAACCCAGTTAGTGAACTAATATAGATGGGGTTTTAACCTACATGTAGTTTGTAGATACGATGGAAACCATACCAGGGAAGCTATAATGGGAGATTGTAAAGAAGAACAATTGTTTAGTTGTGAAGCATAATGGCAACAACAACACTAGGGTTATGTGTAGCAGAGAACCCAACAATCTCTACAACTTGCACACATACAAGTTTTTAGGTATGGCTTCACATTTGCGATTATGTTTAAGTTTGTGGGTATATTTTGAACTTCTCATTTGCCTTTGTGAAGAACTATTTACAGTATGGATTAGTAGTCTAGTACTTGAGAAACAGAAGGAAGATAGCTTACCAAATAAAGAAAAAAGAAAGCAAATCAACGAGGTTTAGTACTTTGATTGTTTTGAACTCGACTGAGCATTTTAAATGACTATTTGCAAGTCTAGAGAATAACAAGACCGTTTATTTTACACCTACTGGTGAAGATATGGCAGTCTTGCTTGCCACAACAAAGACAAAGAAACAAAGAAAACCTACAGATTTTGACCATAGGCCAGTTCTGAAGAAAGAGTTCTGCAAAATGGCCAGGGCCATTGTAAACCAAGTATTTATCTCAAGAGCTTGTGTAAATAAGATTTTTTTAATTCGTAGTTTTCATCAACCTTAACTTATTCAGGTGCATTTAAATGCAATGTCACTATTTAAGAACTAATTTACACCTGGCACCTCTATTTTATTTAGTCCTAGACTCCTAGGATGTTGATACAAATATTCCAATATATCCAAATCCCATGACGAAGAAGGAAGCAAGACAAAGAAGGCTGCAATTTGCTGATAAAGATAGATATCGATGTTATTTTTTGCAAATGCAAGATCGAAAAGATAGGCTTTATCTGCCATAGAGACACATAATAGGCTGGCACCTCTGTTTTATGTAGTCATAGACTCCTAGGATGCTATTTATTTAACTGAATATCGATAGCTACGCCTAGACCAGAATCCAAGCACGTAGTTTCTATAGCATCATTAGTAAAGGAAGCATCCATCCCAATTAATAGCTCGTTGCAAAGCCTACTCCTTTTGAACAGTAGCAACAAAATTCCCCTCAAATTAAAACAGGTTATTAAAGCCTAGGATGTTGGTACAAATGTTCCAATATATCCAAATCCCATGACCAAGAATGCAACATCTTGCAGATAAAGATAGACATTGAAGTGATTTTTTGCAAATGCAAGATCGTAGGATGCACAAAAGAAGAGATAGACACCATCAAAGAGTTCCAATATGTGGAGTCTGTAAAAAAGAAAATCAATTAGCCTTGGTCTTTAAAAACAAGTCGGTGATTAAGATGATTAGTGTTCCATAAATGGTGAGCTTTATGATGATGGAAAAAAGTATGGACAGCAACACTGAAGCAGATTAATGCACAGGGCTTCACCATTCTGGAGTTTATCCGACAAGGTCTGTATTCAACCTAATTTTTCTTCCTCATCCTATTCTCTACAACTTATTTGGAATCAGTCATAGAAATGGCTTCGTCAAATATCACAGACACATTTTGTGGGATATTATTATTTTACAATTCATCGATTTCCTAGCCACGGGAATGGATGACCTTCTCAACACGATCGCACCCAAGCCCAAAACCCACAATTTACCTCTTTCTGTCTCTCTTACGGAATCTCGGCTTGGGTGAGTCTGCAGTTTCTTCTTCTCTTCTTCTTAACCTTTAGAAGGATTTCTATCAGTATTATAATCTCATCATTCCTATTGTCGATGGGTTCAGCACCAACCCCTAAACTTTGAAGTCGCATCTTAGCAAGCCTGGTGCATATGGCTACCAGGGGCTGGAAAAAATGTCGCAGCAACATGTAGAGCAATCGTTTGGCCGTTCCCGCGGCCACAAACTTCTGCTATGGCATGATTCAAGATGTTGGTTGCCTCCGGGGTTAACGTCTGCTGCACTGTGTGTAGCCCATGCCGTCTAGAGCCTGACGGAACTCCAAAAACTGTCTCCCACTGTGGGAAGTTGCAAAGCTCCTTCATTGTGACAATTGAAATGCGTTTGTTTTGTCATGGGATGCTTTTCCACATGGAGAGTCCCATCTCCAACATATCTATCACCGAGCACAGTAGTGGAAATATTTTAGCAAAGAAAGAGGAACTTCAACCAAGGCCATTGACCTTATTAAAGCACTGAAATGAGGCACTTAGGATGGGCGTTGAGATTGTAGAAACAACCTATCTTCCAGGCTGCCTACAAATATCCCTTTGACTGCAATTGCTTCAAGCCCTTCTTATCTGCATATGCGGCCTCCTCCAAGGCTGAGAACAGGTTGTAAGTGAGGGCGACTTCCTTCAACAAGAATATAGGATATTAGATGCCTTCCTCACACCTGCAACTACTTACACATCATCTAGCCCAATGCTACTTCAATGGTTGTAAAAGGATTGCTTCGAAAAAATACAGCCCCATGGATGTGCAAGGGATCTAACCCAAAAATATGTTAATCAGTACTAGAAATGTATAGGCTGTATGTTGTTGTTCACATTACCTCAAAATAAGTGTTATTCCAGATAATTAACATAGTGGCAAGCAATGAAAATTATGTTGCATGCTGCTGTCCACATTACAAATTGTAACTTAACTTGCATGCTGTTTACCACGTTTCATAATACTTTGAACTTACCTCAAGTATTTTAGCTTAAAATATTCATTACTTAAATATTCCCTGGTGTTTGCTTAACATATTCGCATTACTTGACCTTTTTACTATTCATTACCTTATAATTATTATATAAAATATCCCATATATACTCCATCTTTCTATAAATAGTTAAAACAAATCCGTTGAAAAAAAATAGTTAAAACAAAACTTTATTTAAAATTTAAGATTTTATTTTAAATAAAGGCTCGTCATACTATGTATTTTCATAAATAAAGTCATAATTAAACAGATAAAAACATATATATTAATGGAAAGGAAAATTAGATAGGTATAGGGAGCAACGATTTGCCCAGGTGGATATGAGGTTGTTCTCTGTTGTTTATATCGTCCAACTTAATAGATTTCTCCTTAATAGATTTCTCCTAGAACTGCCCAGGACGCCTTCTCATGTGCCCAGATTTGAAGTTTAGGGCTCTAACATTGCTTTTCATGCCCATAATTGATTTCAAAAGGTTGTTTACACCCCCTTTTCATGAAGAGAAGGGCCCCAAATCCATGTTTGATGCTGTAAGAGTGCCCAGTTTGAATACAATATGTAGGCACCACACCCGCCACCCAAAAAAGATCTGTTTCGAAAGGATAACAACTATCACAAGAAGGTAATATTCCTACAATATCATAAGCAAACAGAAGAATATATTTTAGCTTTAGTTTCTGAATAATGGATGAAAACTAAAAAATAACCATTTTTTTAATCAATATGATAAAAAAAAATTATAAGGCTGAGTGCATATACATCAAGCAAATCAATAGAAAGAGAAGGTTAAACCCTCATGTAGCATATCTTCTACTTGCTCTAATTACATTTCATTGGGATTTGTAGAATAAGCTAAAAATACAACTCTATCAATGCAAAAAATCAGGTAGAGTGCAACGTTAAAGTTTCCATGTTGGCTACAAATAGCACTTAAGTAAAAAATGTTGATCCTTACTACTCTATTTTTTATAAGCTAATCCATTACTTGACAATTACAATATTTAATTAGGTACATGTTCGCTAACGTTATTGAGTGAGGTACTTCATAATATGTATCTATTTCATTGTTACTTTCTTATAGCAATATCACACTTATATTATAGAAAACCCATGCAATTTAATAAGGATTGAATTTTAATGGGTTTTTTCCATTGAAAAATGGTACATTGACATTATGGGAAATTTGTAATTGTTTTTAATCTCAGTCTAAGAGATTAAATTTTGGTTTCTTATAAGTTTGAGCTTGGTATGGTGATCTATAAGTCAAAGTTAGTAGTTTTTGTGTAATGTTATGTGGCCCGTGGATAATTTTAGCTTGTGGTTGATATTAACATAGGGGCTTTCTTAAGTGGCATTTCATTATGTTGAGATTTCATCTCTCATTTGTGTATTTTAACATCATCACTATGTGTTGTGAGTAACTATAACAAATGGTTTATAAAGCTTAACCCATGTAAAATATTTGCTAACCTGGAAGTTTTCCTTTGAAATGCAAGTATTTTGGTTGAAATGACTTCGTCTGCCCTCACTATAGTACTATCTTTATTTCCAGTTTTGGTGCCATGCATTATTGACTGTCTTTGATTTGCAATTATTTTAGGCTATATTTGTAGTAGCATATTTTATTTATGTTGTTATCTATGTAATGTTACATACCATCTCTACATTAACCTATCTCCCCACGTGGAGATTTTGTTCGACATTAAAACTTCCCCCTTCTCAAGTGTATATAGTTAACACTGTATAAATATGAAATATAGAACCCTAGTTCCTAATAATGATCCCTGAGTGATCAATCCATGTAGCAGAGCCCAACATTGACATTTGATGATCTTTCAATTTTTGTTGCTTGAAATCATGACCCTTGTGGACATTAAAGAATTTGGACTAGGAAATAGAAAACAAGAATCATAAATTGGTTTCTTTTGATAGTAATTTTGTCTATATGCGTGTATTGATGTTTTTCCATCAAATATATGTTGAGGGAATCGTTGTATTATTTGCAGTTATAATCAATGCCATGTTTATGCAAACATATGTAGGAGTATCTTTCCCATACATTTGCAGCAAGCGCAACTTGGATCACAATGTACTCATGGTAGGATATGGTGCTGCAGGATTTGCTCCAATTAGAATGAAGGACAATCCTTATTGGATCATAAAGAACTCATGGGACCCAACTGGGGAGAAAATGCTTTCTACAAGCTTTGCAGAGAGTATAACGTTTGCGGAATTAACAACATGGTTTTCAATGTTGCATCTATTTGAGCATTGCAATTAGATCAAGTTCTTGTATATACCTATTTATTTAGACTTTTGATTGAAATTATGTTGTATTGAATATACCTTAATAGTATAATGAATACACCTTATAGTAATCAAGCACTTAAAGGATTATAAATTAAACACTCTTAAGAATATTAGCATGGTTTATGGTTAAAAAATGCCACTTAAAAGCTTCAAACAGATTCAAGTTGTCTTGAAATAATGTAAATATAATATTATTTAGTCATCAAGTCGTTTCCATAATATGGGATATTGAATTATAGCAATTATCTTATATATCATTAAGCAGTTTTAATCAGAAACTAAATTACTATGATCACATATTTGCTTGAGGTTGTATATCTTGATTTTATATATATATTCAATGCACTTAATGCATTGTTAAGGATTAATGTATTGTTGCATAGAAACACGGTAAGATATGATGGATTATACCAACCACCCTTGGGCTGTAAAATATACTTTGCTTTGTTAAGTGTACATGTGAATATAGTACAGTCCCTGAAGACTATTGGTACTTGTGAATCTGTGGTACCAATTATAATTATAATCTTTGGTTGAATATGTGGTCATTGACCACATATTAGAGAGAAACCAACATCAATCACAGTGATTTAAAGGAAGCATTAGATAAAAAATATAAATAAAATGGCTAGCCTTAAATAATCCTGTAAAGATATTTGATCATATATGTAAACTTTCTCAAAAAGGCATAAATTCAAGTGCATATTACAATTTCAAAATGCTAAATTATAGAACTAAAAAAAAATTTAAATTTTCCTACAGAGATAAGCTTCTAGACATTTCTTTGATCTTCCAAAATCATAATTTATGCATCTAACCATTGGAAGATAATACAGAAATCCCTTTGACAAAAGGTGTTGGCTTTCACATTTGTTGTCTAGATTTGAACTTGAAATGCATATTTTTTTTAATGATATTAATGAGAAAGCAAAGATAATATCCTAATGTATACAAGCCTAAATGTATGAATTTTGAATAGAAGCCCAATGTTTCAGAAGCTGGTGTCCAAACTATACAAAGTTAAAATGTTCTTAAAAAAAACATTTCCCTATTGTGTCACTTGAGGAAATGCATATGCTTAAGTTTGTCTTTGTTAGGAAGTCAATAACTAAATGATTCTCAGCTAGAATGGACACATGACCTGCAACATCAAGAATGGCTCTACAAAACTACAAAACAATCCACAGAATTAACTTTCTACGAAAAGATAGGAGGACTTATGTAGTACAGTTGCAGAGTAAGATCAAGCTATTTTAGTTCCATTTTATGCTAGAAACTATTCAATAAAGCTAAAAAGAAAATAGATGAAATATGAACCATTGAAATATATCCAGGAGAAAACCTATGACATAAACTTGCACCAACAAAGCAGCCATGCTTATAGATTGTCTTAGCAAGTTTAATTTTTATGAAAACTCAAATATGATGAACATTTGATTCACCGCAGATTCCTTCCTTCATCTGGCGGAGAAGGAAAAAAAATTCATTTGTCATTTTCATTTATTTTTACTCATGATAGACTTAGTATTACCTTCTTGTTAGTTTGTATTTGTTGACAAATATTTTTATTTCTTTTATAGGACATCTCATATAGCTTCCGTTCTTGGGTTGGTGTTTAGGCTCATAAAAGATTAAAAGGATTTAGATCCAAAAAATATTTGTGTGAAGTTAAAGGAAGATTGTTCCCTTTATCTAGGTTAGGGTATATTAGTTTGGTATTAAGTATCTAATTAAATATTTGAATTAAGTAGTTAAATATACATAAGACTATGTTAGGTTATATATCAGTTTGGTATTAAATATTTTAGTATAAATTTGAATTGTTGAGTCAAAAATATACATAAGATTGAAGATGATTGAAAGTTTACTTCTCTATATGTGTTTCATCTTTTATTTAATTCAATTTTATGGTTTTGCATATATATATATATATATTGTTTTGTACAACGATCTAATGGTTAAGAACATGTGTTTTTTCTTAAAAAATTATAGGTTCAGATCGAGAAGAAATATGATAGGTACACCTCTCTAAACTTAATAGATTATTAATATAAATAAGCATTTAATTTTGAGTCTAAGAAGATTATAACATATTGTGATAACTTAGATTTAACTTAGTTTAAGAATCGACATACAATATCAATATATCTTAATGTTCCATTGCATATTGTTAATATTAGAAATGTAATTCGTGATTTTTTTATAAAAATATCTTTACAAAAAATAATATGATAATTTAAATTAATAATAAACTTAAATTTTGTAAATAAAAAATTATGTTTAAACTTTATGAAAATTTCAAATTTTAAAATAAAAATTTATATATACAGTATGAAATATTTAAATGATTGAAATCTAAAATTATAATTTATATTAAATTAATATAATATTAAAAAAATATAATTTATAATTTATATTAATATTATTTTCTTCTCGTATATTTCTATTTTCTTTTTAAGAAATTTTGTCTCAAAATTTTTTATATTACAATTTTATTTCATAATAATACCTTTTCTTTTGTTTTTCTACATTTTTATTTAGTTTTTACATTAAATTTAAAATTGCATTGATATTAAAATTTTCTCATTTTATTTTAACATAATCATTAGTTTTCTTCTTTTAAATATTAAATATTTTCAATAGTAAAAAATATCATATCAACCTAAACACAATTCATAATTAATTATTTATTATTTTTTTTAAAACTTATCATAATGATTTTATGTTAAAAAATTCCAAAAATATTTGTATTTTCCCTTTTTAATTAATTAATCTAAATGTTTCTATCATTCCATTTAATAGTTTTTTAAGAGCTTGAATATGATCAAGTGTGCTCAAATAGAATAGTGGCATGGGTTTATGGATACTCATCCGAAGTTCATATCATAGAGAGAAACTCAAAAGGAAACTTCAATATAACATAAGAATAGGTTTATAAACACCTAATGCAAATACAAGTGAGAGTTGGTGTGTGTGTATCCAATTAGAAAGCATGGTTGACCATAGATGAAAAGAAGTGAGAGCGTCCATAGTTGAAAAGAAGTGAGAGCATCAACATAAGGTTGGCCTTATGCACAACATCCTCCTTGAACATGGTTAAGAATCCATGAAGAGAAAGCATTAGCCTATTCATCGAAATATTTGGGTTGAAAAATATGATGATGAAAAATATAAAAAACCTAGTACTCCTTATGTGTGGACAAAGGAACATTGTGCACAATTCATAAAGTTGATGTCTCAAACTCACTTCCCACTAGATATGTAAGTAGTATTATTAGAATCCAAACTAACATTAATAGCTTAAGACACCTCAAGACCCATGTCTATCATGTCATAATTGAGAATATTTTTCCTATTGTGGTCAATATATCAAGTTTGACAAAGGGGCCAAGATTGGGAATTATAATGTTGGGTCTACTATTAAAGAGAATGAGTTTACATGTTTTAGATCCCTCGAACTTTGATGGTTTAAGGGAATAGGTCGTTGAAGTCCTTGTCTACTGGAATGGGAATTTCCACCAACAATCTTTAACATTTCTATGCCTTTTTTTATACATGTAGAATATGAACTAGAGCATTGTGGTCCAGTAAGAAGAGAGGGATGTATCTTATCGAATGTTATATGAAGGTTTTGAAAAATATTTGTTCGTACTAGGGAAAAACTGGAAGGCAACATGTCCGAGGGATATTCATTGCAAGAGTCCATGGGATTTTGCATAGAATATATGAAGGATTTTAAAAATGTCAATCGATGTTATGGGATGATTACAAAGATGAGATAATTGCAGGTGAATTATTATAAGGAAATGGATGTCACTTCAAGCTATTATATGAAGAAGTAATTGTGATCCATGCCTATGTTCTTCAAAACACATCTTCGTTCGACAAGTGTCATAGGTGAAATATTCTTTACACGATAATTTATTTATTGAATTGCATTTACACATTTATATTATTATTATTACTATCTTGTATGCTCATATTCTATGTAGAAAATACTAAGAAGGGAATCAAACAAGGATGCACCGACCTCAAAAGTGCAGCCATCATGTTTTGATTGGAGGTGATTCTTTTCCAAAATTTAAAGTATGGATTGTTAATGCAATCGATGATGCAAAAGAAGAAGGTCAAGATATAACAACAAAGGAAATTGAGCTTTCACAATCTCCACATTTATGGGCTTGACAATTTATTGGAATGTGGGCCTATCGTAGTCATTTAAGAGTGGAAGAAAATGACAAAGGAAAGGCAAATTGTGATTGTATTGTTAGTGTTGAATTTCATCATGAAACCGAGAAGAAAATGTTGTATTCAACCAATAAATTATTCGAGTTGATTATGGTGAAAATAGTCCTACATTATTTAAATGTAAGTGGATCAAACCATCCGCAATACAACTTGATGAGTATGGATTTGTACGTGCAAATACATGTTAGTTTTTACTAGAGACAAATGAGTCGTATGCTTTCCCTCTTCAAATTAACCAATAATTTATAATTGATGATGTAACAAGCCTAGGATGGTTGTATGTTATTCAAATAGATTCTCGTTTGGAACGAAAATTCATGGAAGTTGTCAATATAATGTCTGATGGGCATTATGATAATTTACAAGAAACATTGGAAGAATAGGTTGAAGATGATAATAGAGTGTTTGAAGAAGAGACTTTGATTCCCAATGAAGAGATTAGGAGAGAGAATGTAATGCATGTCATAGATGAGGATGAGGAAGAAAATCAAGCATATGCATACACGAGTGATCAAGATTACGATCCCAATGGAAATGTAGATGATTATGATTTGTCACATTAACTTGCTAGCTTGTCGCCTTAATTTGTTACAATGTTCATTGTTATCTTGTTTGTTGCTTCTTCATCTTGGTTATGTATTTTTGTTACTTGTGGGGTGCTGATCCTAAACTTTGGTGGTCACTAAACTAGTTACTTCTTCCTTTGTAGTTGAACTATCCACCTTGTTGAACAATGATAGTTTTAAATTTTAAGTTTTAATCTATTAAGAGTCCAAATATGCCTTCAAGTTCACTATGATAGTGATATTATTTGAATGAATGTTATTGTTGAACATGGTTGTTCAGTGTTTACTGCATCTACGATTGAATCTTCGAATAATGTAAAATAATGCATAAGGATTATGTTATCCTTTAGAAACAGTCAGATCACAAATGTAGTAGAAGTACTAATTATGTTATTCCATAAAGTCGCCCCAAATGGATGTGAATGTATGGAATTTTGACGCAAGTGATCAATTTTTCACTATTACTTTCATCATCATCTTTTCTATCCATAATTTCCAGTTCTCCATAAGGTGTGACATCATCCTCATTGTCATATATTGATGTTGCATCACACTCGATCATAGTAGAATGAACTCCTTGATTGGTTGGATTAATTGAAGCCTCCAAGTTCTTTCTAGAAACACTAGACTTCAACTTACAGCTAGTAAAGTCATTGCTAGAAGTAGTGTTTGATCGAGGATTCTCTATTGATTTTTTAGAAACATGCATGTTAGTGTTAGAAAAATAGGATCGCATAGCAATAACATTAAACAAAAATGCAAATATAATCACACATACACATTACAAGAGAGACACCAATATATCGTGGTTCACCTAAGATGGGCTACGTCCACACTGAAATTGCCAGTCCTTATTATTACACCGTCCAACAAAGGGAAGGGATACAACCTGCAACACAATCGTTGCACTTCCTCTTCACTGTCTCACAGTATCTCTTCCGATATCATAGATATTTACAATGAATAATACCTAATACATCAACCCTATTCGTGTTACAATGTCTTTCTTTTATAAGGGAAATACAATGGGAAAATACCACGGGTTACCCAAAACCATGGGCCCAAAAACTGGGGATCATGCCGGGATCATAATCAAACCTGGGGTTCAAACACGGCTGAATCATCATCTATGAGACTAGAAGATCTGGCTCCACAACCAACAGTTAGGCATACTATATGCACCCAACACAAAAACTAGGAAACCCAAGATGAACTTCATACTGTTTGCGAAAAATATGTAAGTGCGGACACAAACTGATCTCCCTAGTCCAAATGGTTTGTATCTAGAACAAAAGAAGTACACAATGCATATAAATTTCCTGGATTATCAAATTGCAAAGTAAGTCAAGAGATGACTCACCTTATGAACGCAATTCCTTTCTCCTTGCTTGATTCAGCTCCTTGATCTTTAGCTACAAAACAAGATGAAACAAGTGTTGGTTGTGGAGCCTAATCTCCCAGATTCAGAGATATTATTATTCAGCTGTGTTTGTACCCCAGTTTTATATGATATGCAGGTGTACTGTACACTCACCCTAGCGGGGGGGGTGTGGGGGGGCACCGCCCCCCCACGTGGTTCCGGGGGGAGGGGGGGGTTGTTTTACGGGCCCATGTTTTTGGGTAACCCATGGTATTTTCCCATGGTATTCCCCTTTATAAGAAAGACATTGTAATACGGCTAGGGTTGATGTATTAGGTATTATGCATTGTAAATATCTCTGAGATCGTGAAAGAGAGACTGTGAGACAGTGAAGAGGAAGTGCAGCGGATGTGCTGTAGGCTGTATCCCTTCATTTGCTAGATGGTATAATAATAAGGACTAGAAATTTCAGTGTGGATGTAGCCCATCTTGGGTGAACCACGATATATTGGTGTCTCTCTTGTAATGTGTTTGTGTAATTTGTATTTGCATCTTGTTTATTGTTATTGCTCTGCGATTCTGTTTTTCTAACAACAAGTGGAAACAAGCAAGTAGTGATAGCATGTAAATACGAATCAATTGAAATTAGCGGTCAAAGAATCCAATCCTAAACATGATAATGACAAGATGTTTATGGAAAGAATTTGCATTAATGTAATTACAGAAAGTACAGAGAGAGAGGTTACAAACGAGCTTTGACGTCGTAACACCTTTCCAACGATCCTAGCCTCAAATATCTAAGCTTTTTCCTCCTATGGATGAAAGGGATCTCCTAGTAGAATTTCACTAGCATGTAGGTACTCTATCCTTCCTCCCTTAACCATGGAGAGGGGGGTTATATTTATAAGCCTAAAGGGATACGATAGGTCGAGGATTTTTGGGAGAATCTTAAGGGATCATCCCACTAGGTAAGGGGATCGAGTGCCACCTTTCCTAACATGTAGGGATAAGCCTCCACTCAATCAAAGGTTTGAGAAGTTGCTCGAAGCTTCTCTTTTTCCATTTTAACCAACAACGACACACCTTGCACACTAGAAACCCATGTCATTGAAGGATGACGTGCCTTGTGCAAATGAAACTAGCGTCAATGACACGCTCTGTCAATATGCAGAGTGCGCCACCTAAGGTCTGACGCACCTTGCTAGCGAGCAGGACGTGTCAGTGTGACAACAAAAGGTTCAAAGGGTTAACATCAACTCTCCATTTAAACATTTATCCTAAGTGATTTAGGAATTAAGGTATATAGAGGACACATAACTCATGATGACGAGATTTTGGTGTAACACAAACCTTGAAGGTGGTTTTCATCAATAAACAACTTGGATAGGGGATGAATATGTCATGTTCTGCAACCAAGCCTCAGTAGCTTTTAGTTTCAATTTATTTCCTTGGTTTAATAAGAAGTTTGTTCCACTGGGACCTTGAAAAATGTAAATTAATGCATAAGCGATAATGCATAGGGATAATTTTATCCTGGGACAGGTCATAGATCTTCACAAAATTATTGGTGAGCACCATGACTTGAACCAGAGAACCAAGAAGCTACGCTATTGATCAAATGTAATCACCTTGCAAAGAAAGCTTAATTGCAAGATGATCAATTATTTCCTCTCGAGAGTTGATAGTGAAAACTTGGCATTTTTCATACCTAGCTATAGCCAAATAGTTCTCACTTGCAGAGTTGAAAACGAGATGAACTAGTTCATAAAAATTGAATTCCTAGAAAGAGGATTAACATTAGTCTTGTATGTCATCATAGGTGTGACAATTGGTTATCCATTAAGTTTCCCTCCCAAAAACAAAACAATGGAGGTCCTTTTCCCAAAACAATGATATTGTTTAACCCATGGATTACTTCTATAGTGTCTAGATAGGATAATCAAAGATACAAAAATTAAATCCTTCTTGGAAATGGAAAATATCTCGTAGGGATTGGGCTTGCACATAAATTATCCAAGATGAGAAAATGGACTTGCTTTTCAATGTGATTTAAATTGGATTACTTCTATTTTATATTGTTGTAGTGGAACTTACATTGGGTTTAGAGTTGTCTTTATTTTTATCATTAGAAATACCTATTTCATATTATTCTAGTGGAACTTACGTTGTGTTTTTTTGTTGGTGGACACTTTCTTAGTTATAGTTACAAAAATAATTTGAAAACCCTACAATATTTTTGATCCCAATGGTTATCTTCCATTTCCTTGGCTACAATGATGAGTAGACATGTTCCTCATTCCTCAGCTACATATAAGTAAGAAGTATAGAGTCTAAACCAAAATGGCTATGGTAAAAACAATGACAGGCTTTAGTGGTCGATGGATTCTAGTTGATGGCTCTAGTTTTTGCATCAAGTTCTTGATTATCCCTGACACAATTATGACATAGTCTTGCTTGAGTCAACTAACAAAGTGGTTTTCCTTCCATCTCGTGTCCATATTGTGATTGTTTCTTATATGCAGTTTCATATTCAAATTGCATTGTTACATTCTGTAGTGAATTTCTAAGGAATGGACTGTGTTTTCTTTGATCTACATTAATTTTTCAAGTACATAGTTAATCATAGTTTCTACTTTTCATGATAGTAACTCTTGTAAGTGTAGGGACTCCTTAGTGCACAAACTAAAAAACCCCTTTAACATGTCGAATGATCAAACCTTAATGTAAATTTAGGTCACTGGAACAAGTATTATTTTGAGTTTGGGAATTATGTTCCCTCTTGTTTTCCAATGACTTGAATTACTCTAGGGAAGCACTCGAGTGTCCTTTGTGCTCCAAGTGGGCATCATTCATGTTCCTGGGATAATTTAATGATTTAATTGGGTGTATTCGGCCAAATATTTATATCTCTTGTGAGTGTACAATGTAACAAGCATCATAAACTTCTTCAAAACAAGATCGCCAATAGGTGATATCATTAGAAGTGATCAATATTACTTATTGAACTTGATTACATTCATGACGTTCGATACTACTACAAAATGGTATCATTGATTGTACTTCCTATTCCCATTTCCCTATGGTCAATTGTTGGACATTAATAAAGTTATTGTATCTTATCTCAAGTATGCCGTAGTATAATTTAAGTTTTTTCCAAGAGATTATTCTAATTTTAACTATTATATTATATAATATTTGAAAAAATAGACACTTGTATAAATGAAGTCAATTTTTGTATATCTCACAACAGTTCGAGCTCAAATTTAACATTATTATTTTAGGGGTTTGGAAAAAGGATTTTTCCCTAGAAGCAATGAGTTCGGCGTTGAAGGAAAATGGATTCTAAACCTTTTGTTGTTTACTTCCATAAATTACTCCACAAACGCAATGTCGAACCAACCTAACTATATTGCAATTTCAAAAATCTGAATCTAGGAAAATTTAGGCCCTTATGCATGTTAGATCACAAAAGTGTTCCATGGACTTGACACTCTAATTAAGAGAAATTAAACTATTTTGATTTTGAGGGTAGAAAAAAAGTGCCATAAGGGTAGAACATGCATATTAGGGTTTGAGGGTTCACTTGTTCCCATAAGTTGACTGTCTGGACAACCAATTAGTCTTGTCTGATATCATAGGTGCAACAATTGGAGTACCCTTTTGTTAAGCCCTAAATGTTGGCACATTACTTCCTATATTGTGGCTCATTATATATTATTAATGTTGGCTTGGGTCTATTAGTGGTAATTTTCATTAGTATTATTATATTAGTTATGTAGGCTTGGGTCCACTAGTTGTAATTGTACCTCTTTTTCTCCTATATATAGGAAGGAGACCTTTTTCATTTGAATCATCGCATCTTGTCTTGTCTTGTGTACTTAGTACATTGTGTAAGGAGGTTTCACCCTCGAAGAGTATTTCTATTCATCTATTTTATTCATTAGTAAGGCATGGATTACTCTTTCTAGTCTATTTATGCTCTTTTCATGCTCTTTCTAGGACTTGGTTGCACAACATTTGGTATACGAGCTTGGACGCTTCCAAAACGAGTCATTGTGGAATTTTTGATACAATTTTTTTCTAGGACATTTCAAATAGAAAAAATTGCAAGGGAGTTAGAATACATCTTAAGCTATCTTGGGCCTGAGTTTCAAATCCTAACTCATTACAAGTTTGGAGTTATACTTAGTGGAAGTTAGGGTTTCTGACTAGTCCAAAAATTAATCTAAATCATGTATTCTGGGAAAAATAGTTATATATGGAGCATGCAAAATCCAAATCGAGTGAGAACTATTGCATTAGAAAGAAAACATAACACACTATCATGGTTATCAATTTCAGAATCTGACTAAAAAAAGCGGACACGTGGCAGGCCATACATTCTCACTCTTCTGAAAAGACCAAAAATAACAAGTGTTGGGAAAATTGTCAGAATGTTTTTTTGGCACATCCAAATTCAATAAAACCTACGACATTGGAAATGTGATATATCAAGATACCATAGGATGATATTTCAGACTCAGAAGGGCTGAAATTTTAGGTTTTCCTCAGTTGGAAGGTTAGAGAACAAATCAATCTTCAAATCGGGGTTTGAAAAAGGTACGCCATTTTAAATTTGAATAAATTTTAGTAGAATGATCTCTTTGAGGTGAACCCAAGGTGTGATATCTATTTATATTGTTCAAAATTCTATCAAAAGGTAGTGGAAAACATCACACTCCACTCAACCCATTTAAGGATTCATCCCTGACCTACGATGAAAGTGAATACCTACCTTTTCGGGTATCCAAGTTGGAAGATTTGATTAAAGGGTTTGTGAAAATGATTGATTTAGTTAATATGGAGAATAATATGGGACATATGATGGATGAAAGGATAGGATAGATGGTGAATAAAACATACGAAAATATGGGAAGGATTGCTAATATGATACATAATCTAGAGGAAACACTTCCTAATGGTGCAGAATGGGCCCAATTTAGGGAAGATAAAGATAGTGTCCATGTTGAGAAACCATCCCTTAATAAGCATAATACAAGAGTATTTGATTCTAATAATGGAAGTAATCAGGGATGGTCCCCAAGGGGTATCCAAATCCCCAAGATTGACATGAGGAATTTTGAGGGAAAGGACCCCATAACATGGATCTTTCAAATGGAGGAATTCTTTGATACACACTAGGTGCAAAAACTACAAAAAGTACCTATTGCATCTTTATATTTAGAACCTGAGTAGTTTGTGTGGTACCAATGGCTTTGTGAAGGAAAAAATGACTCCATTATATCTTGGTCCATTTTCATAGAAGAATTGATATCATATCATGATGATGTTAAGAACAATTCCTTCTTTACCCAATTGTTAAATCTAAACCAAAAGGGTCTAGTAATCGAGCACATTCAACAATTTCAAAAGTTGAGTCTCGCAATGGAAGGAATACCAGATGATAAATTGTTGGATCTCTTTATTGGAAACTTGAAGGATAAAATCCAATATGAGGTGTGCTTCCTTGTACCAACATCTTTAGAGAAGGCTTTCATGGTGGCAAGGAAGGTTGAATCTAAAAATATGGCAATGGATACTAGAAGAACCACCTCCAACACATATAGAGAGAATATTGTTTCTTATTCTAACCCACCTCAAAGGTTGACACCTCAACAACTGGGTGAAATAAGAGAAAAAGGTCTATGCTTTAATTGTGACAACAAGCATAGTAAGGGACATAAGTGTGGTGAGAAGAAATTATTCTACATAGATTGTGAAGAGGAAGAAGAAAAAGAATAGGAACCATCTCTAGCTGAAGACTATGAAATTTAGTTCACACCAAGATCTGATCAAGAAATTACAACTCTCACAGTAATTCTCACATAACTAGTCAAGAACACTGAAAAATGGTACATATGATGCAAACATAATTACTCTCATGAATAATAATACATCAGCCAACATTGGGAAAGTAATAGGCTAAAAATATATAGAATTACATCATAGATTCAAATGCATAAGGATTCCATTCAAATCCTCACAAAAGTGGACTTACTAAAATTATGCAAAACCCCCCTAGGTGGAAAGTGTGCTTTCCAAGTCTCCTCAAAGGCTCATGAATTTCTGATTTAGTGATCAAATAGTGATATATGATGGAAAATCATACTAAATCAAGAATTTGGAAGGAAGAAACATCATGGAGGATGAGTTGGCCAAAAACAGTTATGACTAGTCAACTAGCTTTCACCTTTCACCAAAAAGTGGTAAAAAGTAGTAAAAGCAGCTAAGGCACCTTTCTATTCCAGGATTAGCTAAAAATATCCAGAATCTTATCTAGGATCTTTAGAAATGCGCTCTAGTGACTTTAGGAAGCTTGTGGTCTACACAATGATGACTTGTGGTCCACATAATGGTTATTTAGGCCAACTACCTAGTCTAATACATAGGAATTAATAAAAAATGATTAATTAATGCTACTATGGTAATAAATGACATGGATGGGTTTTAAATATTCCAACACCCCCCCATAAGTCTGAATTTTTGTAAACAAAAATAGGGCCCAGTAACAAGACATGGTCACCCTGTACATACTGCCTTGTCCATGAAACAAGGAAAGAAGAAAAACCTCATGGGAAAAACCTTCCCTAAAAAATGGACATCATCAAAATTGAAATATTTTTGATCAATCCTTCACTCACCACATGTTCAACCATCCCAAGCAATTATCTCAGATAGCTGAAAGTCTTCTCAGTAAAAGATTTGGTGAAGATGTCCGCAGTTTGCTCACCTGTTGGGCAATACTACAAATCAATGATTTGGTCATGTGCTAAAATCCTGATGTAGTGCATATGGATCTCAATATTCTTGGTCCTCTGTCTATTTACTAGATCACTTGAGACACTTATAGCACTCTGATTGTCACAAAAGATGACAGTGGGAGTACTAAAGGAAATCTCAAACTCTGAAAGAATACCCTGCAACCACACACACTAAGTAGCAGCATTCACTGCTCCTCTATACTCGGCGTTTGCTGAAGATAGTGCAATTACACTTTGTTTCTTACTAGAACAACAAACAGAACCACCTCCAAGCATGAAAACAAATACAGATGTGGATTTTATGTCAAGGCTATCACCAGCCCAATCTGAGTCAATAAAGCCAAGAAGATCTAGGCTAAAATATGCAACATAATGAATCCCATCAGACTTGGTGCCATGCACATAATGCAAGATTCTTTTTGAAGCCCTCTAATGAAGCTCATGTGGCTTCTCCATGTATCTTGAGGCCACACTCACTGCATATGCAAGATCAAGTCGAGTATGAGTCAAGTATAACAAGCTGCCAATAAGCTACCTATGCAAGGTGTTGTCCACTAATGGTGTAGAATCTGCTTCTTCAAGTCTAACTCCTGAAAGTAAGAGAGTCTTTGAAGGATTGCAATCAGCCATATTGAAATGATTTAGCAGTTCAGATGCATATTTGGACTGAGATACCTTAGTTCCATTCTCAGTTTGAGAAATCTCAAGCCCCAAAAATTGCTTAAGAATTCCCAAGTCAGTCATGGAAAAAGCTTGATGCAAAGCAGTCTTTAATGAAGCAATTTGATCAGTAGAGCTACCTGTGATTAGTAGGTCATCAACATATAACACAATAGTCAAAATTGGATCAGATTTGCATCTAGCAAAAGATTGTGACAAGAGAAAGTTGTCCATTTTGGCATACCAAGCCCTAGGGGCTTGCTTAGGCCCATATAAGGAATTCCTCAACCTACACACATAGTTAGGATCAGATGTATAGCCTTCTGTATGCTGCATATAAATATCTTCGTCAATATCTCCATGGAGCAAGGCACTTTTGACATCCATGTGATGTACTTCCAGGCGCTTTGCAACAAAAATTGCCAGAACTAGTCTTATTGAATCCTTTTGTGAAACTGGTGCAAAATCATCATTGTAGTCAAGGCCATGGACTTGGGAGATGCCCTTTTCCACCAACTTAGCCTTATATTTCAGTGCTACACCATCAGCTTCAAACTTGGTCTTGAAGATCCACTTACACCTTACCAATTTTCTGCCTGGGGGGAGCTTGACTAGCTCCCATGTCTCATTCTTTTGCAATGAATGAAACACCTCATCCATAGCATCCTACCATCTTGGTTCATGTGAGGATTCCTCATATGTCCGAGGATCCGAATTCACCATAAAATAACATCTCTCATATAAGTAAGGATCATTCACATTGAGAGCGTTCTCAAATTGTGATCTGGTCCTCCTAGTATCCTGAGGATTTCCCACTAGTTCACCAGTTTCTTGAAGAGTCTTAGAACCCACATTGGCCTTGTTGGTGAATTGGGATCTGTAATAAAATGGTCTTCATCATCAGAAATATCAGAATCAGAAAATTCAAAATGAACTTCACTTACATCTTCAGGTGGTGGTGTGGATGGCTCTCCAATTTCAATACTTTGTGAGGGCTCTTCTTCGAAGTGAACACTTCTTTCAATGAATGATTTTTTAGAAGTCATGTTCAAAAGCTTGTAGCCCTTGTATTCCTCTGAATAGACAACAAAAAGAAATGGTTGGATTTGGGGCTGCATAGCCCTCCTCTTCTCAAGTGGAATTCTAGCCCAAGCCTTGGAGCCAAAAATCCTGAAATGAGAAATATCATGTTTGTGCCAAGTCCAAGCCTCAAAAGGAGTGATTCCTTTTAGTGATTTGTGAGGCACTCTATTTTTTATGTATGCTGGAACAATTTATCGCGTCAGCCCAAAGCCTTGGACATAAAGACTTTTCCTCAAGCATGCATGTGGCCATCTCCTTCAGAGATATGTTCTTCCTCTCAACAACACCATTCTATTGAGGTGTGTAGGGAACAGTGTGTTGCATCTGTATGCCCGAAGAGGAAAAAATTACTAAAACTCAGATTTGATGTACTCCCCATCATTATCAGATCTAAGGATCTTGATATGTCTACCAGACTGGTTTTCATTTGAGACCTTGAAAAGCTTGAATAGACCGAACACTTCAGAATTTAACTTGATGAAATAAATCCAACAATACCTGGTAAAGTCATCTATGAAGGTAAGGATGTATTTGGCATTGTTAAAAGACTCATGGGGGAATGGACCTGATATGTCAGTGTGAATAAGCTACAGGGGTGTTGAGGTTTGCTCATTTTTCGCTCTTTCAAACTTATGCCGTGGGTGCTTTCCTAAGATGCAGCTTTGGTAGACACCTTTATAAAAATTGATATTGGGAAGCCCTATGACCATTTATTTCTCATGGAGTTGGGAAATATATTTATAATTTAGGTGACCAAATATTTCATGCCATAATTTGCTTGACTCATTGGCATGGGTTAATAGAGAAGAAGGTGAGGGGAATGGCACAAAATGATAGAATCTATAGATTTTTGAGCTATGGTTAGCAAAACCTAAGGAAATGTTAAATTTTCAGAATTTACTTCAATCTGATCTAGGATCTTAACTGAGAGAACAACATGTACAGCATATCTACAGCATATAAATCATGGAGACAATAATGCAAGCACACAAGAGACACAAAGATTTACTTGGGGAAAACCATAAAGGTGAAAAACCCCAATAACTTCCTCAGAGATAGATAGAGCAATGATACAACCAACCAAGAGAGATAGACATAACCTAGCAGCAATCCTCCTCCTCCATAAGTGCACCTCTCCTCCTTGAGAGCATGTGTTGGGGCCAAGGTCGCAGCTATAGTAAAAGCTGCGAATTTTGGGAAAAAGCACGAGTATGGAAGGAAAGTGCTAATTTTGGGACAAGCACTAAGTTTTGGGTAAGAAGGAGACGGTGTGCAGTACGGTGCCAGATGGATGATCTCAGCGCAGATCACGGACCGGAAATTGCGGAGCTCGCACGCACGTCATCGAAGAATGAAGGTGGCTCAGCTACCATAATAAATAAGGCGATGGAGTAGAGGGCTCAGCTACCCTCATTTAAAGGCTCAAGTACAGAAGTTATGGTTGCTCGGATCAAGGAGGAGCAACGGACCAGAGCATTGAAGGCGAAGGACGATCGCCCATACCCACAATCTGCGCCGGAATTCATGGAGCCTGCAGGAAGCGGCGACGTGACTGCAAGCGGCGCCTACAGTACACCTAGCCATGTGCGTGGTTAGGGTTTTTGGGAATCACTGTTGGGAAAGGCCCACAGTTTTGTAAAGGTGTGACCGTCATGGCCACCTATATATATGAATAATTGTAATGGATAGACGTTGGGTTAGAGAGTTAGAGAGAGCTAGATGTTAGACTGTTAGATATCCAGTCTAAAGGATAGATCATGTGTTGATTATCCTTCTGTATTTTCTACCCAGAGTGTAGAACTAGAGAGGAAATCGGATAGCCGAGGAGCTAATCCCTGAGTTGCCAGACAGTCTGTGTGACGTCTGCGCCTTTGTAATCTCCATAGAGAGGAGACTAGTTGAGAGAAGGGCTCCCAGCTGTGTGCGTGGAGTTTCCTGGAAAGATCTAAGGCTGCAGCTGTGTGCGCAGCATATTGTATAACTCTATCATTTTTCTGGTTAATATAACACTCCCGTGGACGTGGTTTTCCTCGAGGAGATGAGGTCACTTATATCTTCTTGTTATAATGCTTGCGTGAATGATAACTGTTTAGAGCTCATTATTTGTGTATGCAAGACTCCTGTCTTATCTTTGTGACTGTTTGAGTGAGTTGGGAAGATCCCTTGATAGCTATAAGTGTTTTAAGTACTAAAGAGGTAGTAACGCGCGGTCGCTGCTGCGAGAGCAGACTGCGTTACTGCGCTGGATGTGAAGGGTGAGGAAGTATTTAGCACGTCGACGCAAGGGATAGTTGCCTGCTGCGTTAGAGAGGAGAAACTGCGCAGTAGGCCTGCCAAGGAAGGAATCCACGCAGCTGCGCCGAGCGGCCTACGGGAAGGTCCGACCGCCGATTTTGCAGGAACCATTAAAGGAAGAGCTATCTCCGCGTCACCCAGGTTAAGGAAACCTGATTCCTTAACCCCCCCATAGCCACTTCGGGTGAGACCTCGAGCTGCCGCGCAGCTCGTTGCCGAGAGGGCCAGTGCGCCAAGGGGTTTTGTTGCTGCGCTTCATTAAAACCCGGGTCTGCCCAGTAAAGCAGCCAACAAATGGTTCCGTTGCCTTGCGACTTGTTGTTGTGAGACTTGTTATTTTGGCGACGCGCGAGATAGAGCAAGCCAACAAATGGTTCCGTTGCCTTGCGACTTGTTGTTGTAAGACTTGTTATTTTGGCGACGCGCGAGATAGAGCAAGCCAACAAATGATTCCTTTGCCTTGCGACTTGTTGCTGTAAGACTGACGCGACATCTGAGATTGTTGCTGAAGACGACATAAGGTTCTGTTACACTGAGACTTGCTCAGTTAACAAATGTTCTACTGGAATCCTACAGTTAAAGAAATTGGAGATTGGTTTGATCTAAAGGCTAAAGAGTTTGCTGAACAAGAAAATAGAAGCCTTACGTTTCAAACAGAAGACTGGTTACAGAAGTATATTTATGCTGACCTCTACGAAATTTTCTTTGTTACGTTTGCATTGGAGTTACACGCTTGGATAGCCAAGTTAGCAGATTCTACACCTACGCTGCATGTTGATCGACCCGTCACGTGGACGCCCGAGCTAGTCAGTATTGTGAAGCGGATCGACAATTCTGTTTCCCGCGCAGTAGACTTCTGGTTGAATAGTCTACTGGAAGGTTTCATTACCGAATTTGCAGTCGATACAAGAAAGAGTTTCAGTGAAGCTGAGAGGAGTTTCTTCCAAGTACACAGAGGTAAGTTCTTAAATTCTCTGAACTTATGGATTAAAATGCTTCTGTATGAAAAAGGAAAGCTATGTATTGCTTCTGATGAATAGCATAGACAAGTAATGTCCGTAGATTCTGATAGTGATCCTGAAGTTATTGGTTGCACTCGTAGTGGAAAACGATATAAAGTAGGCCTTGACCAATATTCTTTTGAGTCTAGCCCAGACGATAGCCAAGTCCCTAGAGCAAGCCATATAGAAAGACAAGGGAGTGCTCATATCCCTTATTACCCCTTTACACCACAAAAACCAGACGGAGCTCAGTATAATCCTACAGTAACACCTTCTAGTAGCCCACACGGTACTTCTAGCACCTCTGTACCACCTTTGTTTAACCATCCCGGAGGCACTGCTGCAGTACCTCCACCTCAAACCCGCGCAAGAAGGATGGGTGATGACATGAAGCTACCAACTTTTAGAGGAACAGGGATAGAAGACCCTGAGCAGCACTGGTTCTTATGTGAAGCCATTTGGACAATTAAGCAAATTAATGACGATGCTGTTAAACTGGTCCAGTTAGCAACCACACTAAGAGAAAGAGCCTTGACTTGGTTCATGAAATACTCAGCAGCACAGAATAGGACGCTTGCTGAGGTAAGAAATGCTATGATTCGGGAATTTAAGAAACCTAAATCAGAATCACAGTGTATAACAGAGCTCAAAGACATCAAACAGTTACCTACAGAATCAGTATGGGACTTTGACCAGAAGTTCAAAGCCTTGATAGATCAAGTAAGCTTCGAGTTTGCACCACAGCAACATAAAGAATGGTTCATTGCTGCGCTGCTCCCACACATTAGACTTCCTCTTATGCAACAGAATCTCAATACTCAGGAACAAGCTCTAGAAATGGCTATGAAACTAGAAGCTTCGCCAATTGCAGGAACAAGCAACGATGTTGCGCATTTACAGAACCAATTAGCAAACTTAACCTTGCAAGTGCATGATATTAAGAAAGGCAAGGAGATTAAGGTAGAAATTTGGTGTACAAAATGTAAAGTCCAAGGTCATTCAAAGGACCATTGTCCCGTTTTCATAGACTATATTGCAACTGGAGCACCTAATCCTTTACCACAGGCACAAGGGCCTTGGTGTGAAATTTGTAGAACTAGAGGTCATAGACCACAAGAATGTCACTTACTCCAGAAATATGTGCAAACCCCAAAGAATCTATATTGTAATTTCTGTAAATCAGTAGGTCATGATGAGAACAATTGTAGAGCATATGATCTTATGATAGAAAGAAAGCATGATGTTTATAGGGTACAAGCAGAGACACAAGGACCCACAGCAGGTCCACCTTATGACCAAACTCGGGACGCCCGAGCAGCAAATTACAGAGGACGCGGACGCACAACAAATTTTGGTCGCGGAAGAGGACAGATCACTTGTTATAATTGCGGAACACAAGGTCATTTTGCTAGGGATTGCAAAAATCCTACAACCCTCTGCAGGTATTGTAAATCTTCTGACCATATTATTGAAGAATGCCCTCAGTTACAGGCTAAGATGCAAGCAAAGACACCACAGGTCAATCAGAATATCCAGTTGATTGGAGCAGAAAAAAGAGAACCAGACCCTACAGTTAATATAGTGACACGTAGTGGAACAACCACTGGTGCACAAGAGATGGGAACGGGAAAGCAAGCGACGCAATGGGTGCGCCGCGCTAACATTAAACCAGCCCCACTTAACCTGCAGAAGCAAAAAGAAGCATTCAAGCAAGCTCAAGAGTATTTCTCAGATCCGAGAACTTCAAGTTCTGCCGCAATTCCGCAGAACATTAGTAGATCGCAAGTGCTAAGACAAGACAACCTGGTACAAGAACAAGCCACTACAGCTGGAAGGCCTGATGACGATGAGGAGCATGCACTAGGCAGTGTTCATGCGTTCCTGCGACAATGTTTAAAACTGTTGCGCAATGAAAAGGCAACTCTAGAACTCCAACACCTGTTGGATCAGTGCCAACACTCTGCTTCGACGAACACACCGCAGTGTGCTGTTCACCAGATCAGGAGCCACATTAGAACTGGAAAAGAGATGAGGCTCACAGCACAGATTGGAGCATTTGAAATGGATGAAGTCATGTTAGATTTGGGCTCCGAAGCCAATGTTCTCACTATGCAGACATGGGAACAGATGGGAAGCCCTCAGCTTACAAGATCCCCTATCCAGCTAAGACTCGCAAATCAGCAACGAGTCTCTCCATTGGGCAGATTACCCAATGTACCTATTGATATTGAAGGAGTAAGAAGCTCTGCAGATTTTGAAGTAATCAAAATTATGGATGATAGTAGACCATACCCAGCGCTGTTAGGAATAGACTGGGCATTTGATAATTTGGCTGTCATTAACCTGAAGAAAAGACAGATGACCTTTGAGGATGACCAGATCAGGGTCATCGCACCTCTTGATCCTATTCAAGGACCAAGATATATAGAACCCATTCGCGCAGAAGAGGAAGCGCGCCACATGGAAAGTTTGTACCAGATGACCACTAACCACAGTGACTATGTCAACCCCACAGCGGACGGCCATATCAGCTGGCGATGTGATAGTTCGTGCACATCAGATTCAGATGCAGGATTGGAAAACTGGCAGAATCGTCTACATGAGGTTTCTGCAAGACGTTGCGCCATGATAACTAAATCCATTCGATGGATTGGCACAGAATTAACTGACACTCCAACTTTTGATGGTCTAACCGAAGTAACTAAATTCATAGAGGAATATGAACAAAAGCTTTCAGAACCACAGTGCATACAGGCACTGGACGTAGTATTGCGCGCTACACCCGCAAGATGGTGGATTGCGCACAAGGAGAATATTCATACATGGAAAGACTGTCGCAGATTGATACTGCGCAGATTTCAAGACACCACAGCCGAAGCGCTACGCAAATATGAAGGACAGAGTGACCCCAGGTCACACATTGAAGCATGTATTCAGCAATGGTCAGATATTCCGGAAGATGAATGGGTTCACCAATTCATTCACACATTGGATACAATTCCAAGGAATTGGTATACTGAAACAGAATTACGGAAAGGCACTCTTACTTGGGCTCTTATGATAGAAAGCTTTCAACTTACCTTCAGCTTTGAGTCAGAACATCCAAGCATTGATCAGGCTTTGAAGTGTATTAGAAAGAAGGTATTTGAACACTATCCAGTAACAGAGTATTCCCAACCAGATTGGGCTGTCCAGATAGAACATGCCCTGGAATGTTATAACTTCACCGCTGAAGATGAGGAGGACGATCCTCGCAACATCAATATCCCAGAATCAGAAGGGACGCGCAATATTGAAGGTCCTGAGCTTGATATCCCTGCCATCACAGAACACGTCAAGCTCAAGAAAGTTAACATTGGCACAGAAGCTGACCCAAAGTTTGCTTCTATAGGAGATTATTGGGATGATGAAACTGTTGCGCATGTTTCAGATTTATTACGTGACTACCAGGATATCTTTCCTACCAAGTTCACAGAAATGAAAGGCATCCTAGGAGACTTAGGAGTGATGCGCATACCTCTGAAACCAGATGCCAAGCCAGTAAAGCAGCGCCCATACAGGTTGAACCCGCGCTACAAAGAAAAAGTCAAAGAAGAAATTGATAAGATGCTTGCAGCAGGAATTATTGAGCCAGTAGAGGAAAGCGATTGGATTAGTCCTATGGTGGTCCAAGAAAAGAAAACGAAAGGTGAAATAAGAATTTGCGTCGCCTTGCGCAAACTCAATGATGCATCAGCGCACGATCCATTTCCCACTCCTTTCACAGATGAAGTACTTGATAATGTTGGAGGACAAGAGGCTTACTCCTTCACTGATGGTTTCTCGGGATATCATCAGATCAGAATCCATCCGGACGACCGCCACAAGACTACTTTTGCAACTGAATGGGGCTCATTCCAGTATACGGTAATGCCCTTTGGTCTTAAAAACGCACCTACTATCTTCTCTAGAGTTGTTGTTGCTGTTTTTAAAGAATTTATCCACAAGTTTTTAGAAGTCTATTTTGATGACTGGACTGTGTTTGGATTACTAAAGAACCATATTGCGAATCTGCGCATGATGCTAGAAAAATGTAGACAGCATCAGATTTCCCTTAACTTGAAAAAATGTATATTTTGTGCGCCCTTTGGTATTTTGTTGGGACATATTGTATGCAGACAAGGACTTCTGATGGATCCTGCGAAGGTTGCCATCATTGCTAACTTACCTGCGCCCAACTCAGTTAAGCAATTGCGCACTACATTAGGACATACAGGATACTACAGAAAATTCATCAAAGGATATGCAAGGATCACAGCACCTATGGAAAGATTGCTGAAGAAGGATTCGAAGTTCCACTGGACAGAAGAATGCCAACAGAGCTTGGACACACTTAAAGAAAAGATGATCACAGCGCCTATTCTAGTTTTCCCAGACTGGAGAAAACCTTTTCATGTTCATGTTGATGCTTCTTCCATAGCATTAGGAATCGTGCTTACACAGTCTGGAGAAGGAAGTATTGACCACCCAATTGCTTACTCCAGCAGAAAGCTATCTACAGCTGAGAAGAATTACACCACTACAGAAAGGGAAGGATTAGCTATGGTGTATGCCCTACAGAAATTCAGACACTACCTGTTAGGAGCTCACTTTAAAATGTATACTGACCATTCTGCCTTAAAATATTTGGTCAATAAACCAGTTTTAGGAGGAAGAATTTGCAGATGGCTACTGCTCTTTCAAGAGTATGATTTTGAGGTTATTGTAAAGCCAGGCAGACTGAATGCAGGGCCTGACCATCTATCCAGAATAGAGTCAGGAGAGGAACCTACGAGTCTGGAGGACAATCTGCCTGACGCACAGTTGTTTTCTATCCAAGCAGCAGACGAATATTATTCTGATATTCTTGAGTTTCTCACTACCGGACAAGCGCCGGCTGAGCTTACAATCCAGCAGAAAAAGCAACTTGTTGTTAGAGCCGCAGACTTCACTTTGATAGCAGGCCAGCTTTATAAGTTGGGCCCTGACGAAATTTTGCGCAGATGTATCTTACCACATGAAAAGAGCTCTATCATCGCAGAAGCGCATTCAGGTACCGCAGGAGGCCATTTCGCAGGAAAGCCGACTGCGCAAAAGATATTAGCCGTAGGTCTTTGGTGGCCGACATTGCACAAGGACACTAAGGAATTCTGTAAATGTTGTGATGTGTGCCAGCGCACAGGAAAACCCTCACGGAGAGATGAAATGCCGCTAAGACCCCAGATCACACTGCGTGCTTTTGATAAATGGGCCATTGACTCTGTAGGACCTATTAACCCACCAGGAAAAAGAACTGGCGCAAGATATATCATTACAGCTACTGAATACCTCATCAGATGGGCTGAGGCGAAGCCAGTTAAGAACTGCGACGCTGCTACTGCCGCGCAGTTCATTTTCGAGAACATTATCACTAGGTTTGGATGCCCAGTGATCCTCATGAGTGATCAAGGTACACATTTCCTCAATGAGACTATAGAGGCCCTTACTGAAGAATTTCAAATTAATCACCATAAGACTACACCCTACCATCCTCAAGCTAATGGTACGGTGGAAGCATTCAATAAGATTCTTGAGAATGCCCTGACAAAAATCTGTAATCAACAAAGAGATGATTGGGACCTTAGAGTCACAGCTGTATTATGGGCTTACAGAACCACTTGCAAGAAACTAACAGGTCACACACCTTTCAGCTTGGTGTATGGACAAGAAGCAGTTATGCCCATGGAATACATTGTTCCCAGTCTCCGAATTGCGCAAATTACAGAAATGGCAGATCCTGATACTATGAATGAGAGACTTTCGCAACTGCTTGCCTTAGAAGAAGACAGACTTTTGGCCGGATTTCATCAACAGGTACAGAAGGCAAGACAGAAAGCTTGGCACGACAGGCACATTAAGCATAAGCACTTTGAAGAAGGAGACTTGGTACTCCTTTATGATAGTAAATTCATCAAGTTTCCAGGCAAGTTTCGCGTGCATTGGTTAGGCCCTTTTCAGGTAATAAAAATAACAGACGGAGGCGCAGTTCAGCTTGCGAAGCTGGATGGAGAATTCCTACCTACAATGATAAACGGGAGTCGGCTTAAGCTTTATTGCGACGGCCACTCCGCCCTGTCGACATAATATATTGCTCAAGAGTGCAGATGTCCGGTGTAGTTGAAAGAGACATCGCATCCAGTCTACACGGAAGCTGCGACACACCCTCAGTTTCCAGCTTCCTGCGCAGTTCCTTGAAATATCCGCGCATCCTGAATAAAAATTGCTAAAAGAGCGCTTATCGGTGCGCTCTGGCGAACTTTTGTTTTTGGACCGTCGAACTATCGCTCTTGCGGAGTTCCCTTTGATAATTTGCCGCTTGAAAAAGTTTTGTTGTGGACCCATAGAGGCACAGTTTCCTAAGTTGAAATGACCCGCCGGAAATTTTGAATTCAAGCAGTTATGTAGCCGCGTTTGAATAAATGAAGGATAAGGCCGCTATTTAAGTCTAGCCGTTCTGACGGATTCGGCTTAATCTCCGAAGGATTTGCAGTTAATTCAGGCGCCGAAAGCATTAGCTTCTCCCGGAAGGCTGTCAGAACCCGTCAATCACACTAAATGCACCGCTACGGCAAGGAGGATAGCGTGTTGTCAACTCATCTGTAGCCGCCTATAGCTACGTTACCCCACTTGGTCGCATTTACTATCCCCGCTGGCTATAAATACCTCACACTTGTATCATTTTCGGGTTACTGTCTCGAGTTGCATAGTTGTGTTTCAAGATCTAAATTATTGTTTTCAGAGCCGAGTGTGCAGAGTATTTCCCCTTGTTTTCAGCATCCATACCCTACGCAGGTCCGCCACTTGCTACCCAGAGTTTTGTTATTTACATTGGTCCACGACGGAGAATTTATCGACTGAAGAAGTTGTTCGTCAATTTCTACGCCGAGGCTTAGATTTCGGCATGGCCACTCCGGTCACGCCTTCGACCTACGTACACCCTGGTGCTACTGATCCCAGAACATCTCCAGGCACAAGAGCATCTCAGCAGCAGCCGGACGAACCTGTTCCAGAGCCGCTCGCGTCTATGGTGAACTATATTCCGCCGCGTCCAGATGATGCGCCGGATGTACAGATTCCGAAGAATGCAAAGTATCCAATTCCGCTACCGCCACTACCGGCTAGTGTGCGGGTAGAAGGCCAACTATTGGGAAACATTCCATTGGTTAAATTCTCTGATTTTAACCTTGGAGACTATAAGACATATCCTCAGTTCCAGTTGGACCGATATCTGGATATCGTCCATAATCCCACCAGAAAAGTTGACGAGTTTATCCCGAAGGGATTTGCAGCAAATCTTGAGCGCCCTGGACTCTTGAATTTGTTGAAGCTACCGCACTTTGGGCGTAGCAATGAAGTGAACGCAGTCGTTAAAACACTGCTATCCTGCGTTCATGGAGGTTACCTTTGGCTCGGGAGGCCAATTTATCTAAATGTTGATTTGATACACCGTATCACCGGTCTATCTAAGGTTGGTAAGGATCCCAATATCCATTTTGTGGGAAAGGAAAAGGACCGAAAATTGGCTGCAAAGCTGGTCCAGAAATATAACTTGACAAGAGGAGGTCGGGCTTATGACCTCACGACAGTAGAAGATGAGGCACTTCGCTTCACAGGAAGTCTGCTTGCAGGCAGACTTCTCACAAAGTGCCGACCAAAAGAAGTTACTGGAGCTGTCGTGGAGCTCGCTATCGCAGCTGCGGAGGGAGAACAGTACAACTGGTCTCTCTTCCTGCTGAATTCTTTTTTGGCTGATTGCCTGAATGTGCAGGACAATGCAGCCCAATCATTCCATTTTTCGTGGCTTTTAATTTTATGCGCTCTCGTCGGGTGGAAGGAGCCCCCGAATACTCAGTTCCTTCCGCGCCGCGCAGGAAAGGTTGCCGGCATGCGCTACATCAACCTCTGGGATTCCCCTAATCCCGCGAAGCGCAAGATGAATCGCGCTGTCTTTTGTGAGTACTACTATCTCCTCCGAGATACCATACAAGATATGCCAAGGCTGAGCGAGGAGACAGCCACATTGTATGAAGGGAAGTTGGCTTTTACTGCCGACATCCATCAACTTTACCTTCGGCCTTGCGACATTCCAGGTGACTGGGCGCTAGGTCTTTACAGGATGACCACAGAAGATGTCGAAGAAACCATTAAGTCGTGGTCGGACGAATGGAGAGCAGCAGCCGACCTCGCATCTGCGATGCCACCCGCCGCTGCGAAAGAGAAGGATAAGGACAAGCAAGCCCCTGAGCAGAGAAGCGATGAAGGCTCAACCGAACCAGCCACCAAGAAGCAGAAAGTGTCGCATCCCACTGAGGCCATTCCCTCGGAGATCGACAAATACTTGAAAGAGCAATTTCGTGAGATGAGGAACACGCAGGTTCACATCCGAAGTGCTCTAGACTTACAGTTTGTGGAATTGAAAGGTCTCGCAGGAAGGATTGCGCAGACCCATGCGCCAGCATCTACTTCGCAGGCGCCACAAGAAATTCCAAGTGATGAGCGAGTTGAAGAACTCACAGAAAGGCACACTGTCGTGCATATTCCGCCTACCAGCATGACACTTCCAGATCCTCTAGCTGAACTACAGGTAAGCACAGTTGGACCTGTAGAAATTAATTTGTCTATAATTCCTATAGAGACCTTACAGCTTGTACAGGAGAAAGTTTCTCTTGAGTTGAGAGCTAGAGAGCTCTCTACTTTCCAGGCAAACCAACGACTGCAATCGCAGGAGATAGAGCTGAAAGAAAGTAATAAGAATATCTCTGCGAAGCTTGCACTCTACGAGGCGCAAGACACCGACATCAGAAACGCAATAGAAGAGATTGCCCAGGAACTGCCGGCTTGCGAGATTCAACCAGACCTCCCTCTGGTTGCAAAAGTTCAAATTATTGGCGAAAGGGCGAAAACCCTGGAGCAAGAAATAGCTGCTATGGCAGAAGGCCATAGAACCCAGATTGCTGAGCTAGAAGCTCGCGTTGCTGCGCATCTTACGGATGATGCGCAGGTACAATTTGATGCACTGAGCAGAGCTTCCACACGAATGAAAGATCGAGTACAGGAAGCCAAGAACCTGATGGACCAGGCTATGGAAGCTTGGTCAGAGCTTGTGAACCTCCCTTTTAAAGTGGGACTGTCAGAACAGGTGCACGCTGCAGAACAGTCTCTCACTGTTCTCAATGAAGAAGCTAAGGCCCTAACAGGCCTACCAAAAATGAAGAAAATGGGCGAAGTGCGCAAAATGCAGCAGCAACTGCACAAGCTCAGAACTGAAGATGAGAAGCTCACCAACAGCATTCAGCCATTCATGGATGAGTATGCTGAAATCGTTGGCCAGGTTGAGACAAAAATCAAAGAGGTTGCCGAGTCTCAGGAGATCATTGATACACTCACTAAAGGCGAAGCGACCGCAGAAACAGTGCAAACAGCTGATCAGTGTATTGAGGAATTGGACTCCGCTATTGCAAAGTGGCAGAAAACATTCGCGGAGATTCAAGCAAAAGCAGATGCGCAAATCAAACGACCACGCGCTAGTGTGAGTGGCTCGAGGGCGAGCCACAAGTGAGTGTTGGGGGCCTGTTGGGGCCAAGGTCGCAGCTATAGTAAAAGCTGCGAATTTTGGGAAAAAGCACGAGTATGGAAGGAAAGTGCTAATTTTGGGACAAGCACTAAGTTTTGGGTAAGAAGGAGACGGTGTGCAGTACGGTGCCAGATGGATGATCTCAGCGCAGATCACGGACCGGAAATTGCGGAGCTCGCACGCACGTCATCGAAGAATGAAGGTGGCTCAGCTACCATAATAAATAAGGCGATGGAGTAGAGGGCTCAGCTACCCTCATTTAAAGGCTCAAGTACAGAAGTTATGGTTGCTCGGATCAAGGAGGAGCAACGGACCAGAGCATTGAAGGCGAAGGACGATCGCCCATACCCACAATCTGCGCCGGAATTCATGGAGCCTGCAGGAAGCGGCGACGTGACTGCAAGCGGCGCCTACAGTACACCTAGCCATGTGCGTGGTTAGGGTTTTTGGGAATCACTGTTGGGAAAGGCCCACAGTTTTGTAAAGGTGTGACCGTCATGGCCACCTATATATATGAATAATTGTAATGGATAGACGTTGGGTTAGAGAGTTAGAGAGAGCTAGATGTTAGACTGTTAGATATCCAGTCTAAAGGATAGATCATGTGTTGATTATCCTTCTGTATTTTCTACCCAGAGTGTAGAACTAGAGAGGAAATCGGATAGCCGAGGAGCTAATCCCTGAGTTGCCAGACAGTCTATGTGACGTCTGCGCCTTTGTAATCTCCATAGAGAGGAGACTAGTTGAGAGAAGGGCTCCCAGCTGTGTGCGTGGAGTTTCCTGGAAAGATCTAAGGCTGCAGCTGTGTGCGCAGCATATTGTATAACTCTATCATTTTTCTGGTTAATATAACACTCCCGTGGACGTGGTTTTCCTCGAGGAGATGAGGTCACTTATATCTTCTTGTTATAATGCTTGCGTGAATGATAACTGTTTAGAGCTCATTATTTGTGTATGCAAGACTCCTGTCTTATCTTTGTGACTGTTTGAGTGAGTTGGGAAGATCCCTTGATAGCTATAAGTGTTTTAAGTACTAAAGAGGTAGTAACGCGCGGTCGCTGCTGCGAGAGCAGACTGCGTTACTGCGCTGGATGTGAAGGGTGAGGAAGTATTTAGCACGTCGACGCAAGGGATAGTTGCCTGCTGCGTTAGAGAGGAGAAACTGCGCAGTAGGCCTGCCAAGGAAGGAATCCACGCAGCTGCGCCGAGCGGCCTGCGGGAAGGTCCGACCGCCGATTTTGCAGGACCCATTAAAGGAAGAGATATCTCCGCGTCACCCAGGTTAAGGAAACCTGATTCCTTAACCCCCCCATAGCCACTTCGGGTGAGACCTCGAGCTGCCGCGCAGCTCGTTGCCGAGAGGGCCAATGCGCCAAGGGGTTTTGTTGCTGCGCTTCATTAAAACCCGGGTCTGCCCAGTAAAGCAGCCAACAGCATGTGTGAGAAGTGAGTGAGTAAATAGAGTGCCTCCCGCACTCTATTTATACTTGACTTGACTTGCCTTTTTACCTAACTCATGTCGGCTCTAACTTAACCACATAACATAATGCTGAGTGGGCCGACCCCCAATAGGGTGGTCTAATAACCCTTTGACCCACATGGCCGACCCCCAATAGGGTGGTCTAATAACCCTTTGACCCACATGACTTATACAGGGCCGACCCCAAACAAGGTGGTCTAATAACCCATCAAGTATAAGTTACGACACTTACAATATAAATGACGACACTTCCTTATAGAGGAATAATACCATCTCTATAGGAATACAATATACATATATGTGAAATACATTCCGAAGTTACATATACATCAACACTCCCTCTTAACTAGGAAGGTATTTCTCAGCACAGTTCTTCTAGCACAAGTCATCTTCTCTAGATCATCATCACTGGATAATCGTCATCGAGTCATCATCATCGTCACTGCTGCTGCTATCTCAATCAATCTCTGAATCTACTCGTCATAGGAATTTCTACAGAGCCAGTCCTTTTTCATACTGGATGTAGGCCCACCACCTGCAGGTCTTCATCATCGCTGGCCATACTGTGGAATCCTCAGGACTTTTACGTGCGTCACAAAACCTCGCAAGAGCATCCCAGGCTGTTACGAGCACACAACTCTACCTATAGGATCTCCCAGGGCAACGAATTACATGTGACCTCACCACAAAACCTCGCAAGAGCATCCCAGGCTGTTACGAGCACACAGCTCTACCTATAGGATCTCCCAGGGCAACGAATTACATGTGGTCATGGCAAAACCTCGCAAGAGCATCCCAGGACTTATTACGGGCACACATCCCAACCTATCGGATCTCCCAGGGAAATGGATTACATGCCATAGGACAAAACCTCGCAAGAGCATCTGCCAGATATCCCAGGGCAACGAATTACATGCCATAGGAAAAACCTCGCAAGACTATCTGCAGATCTCCCAGGGCAATGAATTACATGTCCTCCCAGAGCAAAACCTCGAAAGAGCATTTGCCAGATGTCCCAGGGCAACGAATTACATGCCATAGGCAAAACCTCGCAAGACCATCTGCAAATCTCCCAGGGCAACGAATTACATGCTCATCTGCACAACCTGATCCACGGCCACAGAGTATCAACCTGATACTCACCATACATCATCCTGATGTATCCATGATCATCCTGATCATCATCACTGCAACGTCCTGCTGCATGTCATCTGGAGCAACATCCTGAAGCTCGTCATCTATGATCATCCTGATCATCACTGCAACATCCTGCTGCATGTCATCTGGAGCAACATCCTGAAGCTCGTCATCTATGATCATCCTGATCATCAATGCAACATCCTGCTGCATGTCATCTGGAGCAACATCCTGAAGCTCGTCATCTATGATCATCCTGATCATCAATGCAACATCCTGCTGCATGTCATCTGGAGCAACATCCTGAAGCTCGTCATCTATGATCATCCTGATCATCAATGCAACATCCTGCTGCATGCCAAGTATCTACCTGATACATATCATCATACATGATCCTCCTGATCATACAATGTATCCACCTGATACAAATACATGATACATATCATCATACATGATCCTTCTGATCATCAATGCATCTACCTGATGCATACCAAGTATCTACCTGATACATATCATCATACATGATCCTCCTGATCATACAATGTATCCACCTGATACAAATATGATACATATCACCATACATGATCCACCTGATCATACAATGTATCCACCTGATACATATACAGATACATGGTCCAAGCATCCAACATGATGCATATACAAAATACATACACATGATCCAACTGATCATATCCAGCATCAACATGATGCGTACATACATAAAAATGATCCAACTGATCATATCCAAGCAGAAACCAGAACATCATCCTGATGCTCATCATCCAGCGCTTACATCCACAGCCATGTGAAGGATCCTCCTTCCAACATGCTTGGAATGGCTTCAGCAAATGTGTCCATCACTTCTTCCTCGAAGTGTCCTCGATCTGAAGAACGCCAAGCCTCTCTCTGAAGTACTCGAACTTCAATCTGGCTAGTGGCTTCGTCAGCACATCTGCAATCTGCTCGTCCGTCGCAACATACAGGAGCTTCACAGCTCCTCTCTGCACCATATCCCTGATATAGTGATATTTGATCTCTATGTGTTTCAACCTGTCATGAAACACTGGGTTCTCGGACATCTTCACACAACTCTGGTTATCACAGAAGATACCAGTAACCTCCAACGGGAGATCAAATAACTCAGACAGTAGCTTTCGTAGCCATACTGCCTCGCAACTAGCTGAGCAGGATGCAACATACTCTGCCTCAGCTGTACTCAGTGCTACGCAAGATTGCTTCCTGCTAAACCAAGAGATCACACCTGATCCCATACTGAAGCAACACCTAGATGTGCTCTTCCTATCTGCAGTACTGCCAGCCCAATCTGAATCAACATAACCCTGCAGGTTAAACTTTTGATTCTCCTCATACCTGAGCCCATAATCCACTGTACCCTTCAGGTACCTCAGAACATGCTTTACAGCAACCAGGTGAACACTCGTCGAATCCGTCAGGAACTGGCTCAATGTGTTCATAGCAAAGCAAATGTCTAGTCTCGTGTTCGTCAAGTACATCAAGGACCCAATCATCTGGCGATACAGAGAGACATCAATTGGCTCAGATGAAGCATCACATAGAAGCTTCATATTTGATGCCATAGGTGTGGCCATGGCCTTGCAATCCATCATCCCGAACCTCTTTGGGATCTCTACTGCATACTTCCCTTGTCCAAGGAATATTCTATCTGCATTCTGCCACACCTCCATTCCAAAAACAAATAGTGCACCATCCCCAAGTTCTTCATCTCGAACTTGGAAGAAAGCTTCCGCTGCGTGTCGGCAAACAATCTATCTTTACCTGTAACAAACAGGTTATCTGCATACAAAAGTAGTATCACCGAATTGCCTTCTTCAGCCTTGTAGAAAAGGTTGGAATATGCTTTACTCTTGGTAACACCCAAACTGGATAGAAAGCTGTCTATCCTACCATACCAAGTTCTGCACACATATATGACTACACCATGCTGTCTTGAGATCCATCTGGTGCATCTTCTATTTCATCACTTTTATATTTCTTAATGCTGCCATCTGCAACATGCTTGATCTGATAGTTCCATTTGGAAGTCATAACAAACTTCCCTTCACATCTTGGGACTACATCCCAAACATCATTCTTCATGATCGACGGATCATGGCATTCCATTTCTTCATCCCAGATCCTGGGAACTTCAATATCTTCAATAAATAAATTTGTTGCTGAACAAATGTTGTAGTTCTTCTTTTGTAGGAGATGGCATACGATCTTTCCTACACAACAAGTTAAATTGCATGATTAGAAAACATCTCATAGTTTTCAGAACAAATTCTTACACATAAAGAAATATGCCATACAGTCATGCAATTATCTTAGCCAATGCTTCAATACAACATTTATCCATATTCCGTAACTTTCTAGATGCCTTCCAATCTCTACCAGAACATTGTTAAGAGTGTGCACAACTCCCAACATGTCAGCAAAGAGGTTTCATTCTAGATAAGTAGCAATGGAATGTTGTACAATGCCATAGGCCACTTACCCATGTATATTAGTAGTATACTGTTCATCAATGCAACTATTCTAATATGCACAATACATATCCTAAGTCTAGGAACATGAGCATATACATCATTGAACAATTTTACTTAAACAAACACATATGCAAGAAATGATAATTAAAATACTTATCTTTGTTTGTTCGTTGGGTGGACTCCCTCTGAGTCTTTGATTCCTTACAGGAGCTGCTGGAGTCCTAATCTGAAGTAGCTTCTTCTACACCTTTCTGTTGTGGAATGTAAAGAGATGAACAACTCCCTCTGAATATCTACATCCTTGCATAAACCACTGGAGTGTGCTCCCTCTTGATCTTTGCTACCTGAATTACCTGTTCTTGAACTCATATTCATCCTTGGTCCCTATGCATGCTTATTAGTATCATGATTCATATAAAATCATACATTCATTAGTATACTATTAAAACACAATAATCTCAAGCATGTATACTCATGATCATTTCAATCAGAAATAATAAGCATTAGCATTCAAGGTTTATGTAGGATTCTTATGGTTAATCAAATCATAAGAAGCATAACATGTCTAAACCTATAATTACTCAAACCTATGACTCTTCGCGTTAGTTGAATCATCAATTAAGATAAGAGATATAATGTGCATAAAACCTGTTATTATTCAAACCTATACCATCATGAATAATCATTATCAACAACACGATAGTATAAGATCCTAACCCAAGGTAGGAATCTAGCTTGATATAGGAAAAACATACCTGGATTATCATGTTAGCTAGTTATGTCTAACATACCCGTATAATGTCTTTTGGTTCTCTTCAGTGACTTGTGCTAGTAACCTGCATGTCTCATAAGTTAACCATTATAAAACCAAGTTATACATACCTCGTGAATGGATCTTGTATGAGATCCATGACAATGGATGAATCTTTGTCCTCATGTTATCATGATCATATGTTCTTGGACCAGAACATGATCTGTCTTTCTTGGTGTACCTTTCATGTTAGTAGACAACATAAACCTCATACAACACCATAATGCATTAGTACAATCATAAGTGTCAACACCCTAACCAATGAATATCTTCTATCATGCATTCATAATTTTGTTAAGGTGATACAACAAATCAAAATTGTACTAACCGTAATAACATGAAGACAATCATACCATAAACTTAATCATGGACAAATATCGAAACATACCTCGATGAGTCATACCTGTCGAGATCGCTTGTAATCTTCTTATGTAAGGCCTTATCCTCATCTCCCTCTGAGACAGGAACTTCTTTCACTTATGCAGGTGATCAATCCATCTTCTTCTAGGATTAACCCAATCCACTTGATTTGCAAGAACTGGACCTTGAGCTGGATATGGGTTTGTCAGAGAAACCCCAAAAATTCAAACTTTGAATTTCAACCTTCCGATAGGATAGGAATATGCGCCTTGATGAGCTGATCAAACTGGTATATTCAGAATTTGAAAACTGCAAAGTTTCACTCCTCAATTTTGCTTTTGAAACTTCTGGATTCACTGGACGTGACCCTGAACTGGGGTTTGATGAAGCCCACTCTTCTTCCCAATCAAAATGTTTGATCCAAATCTCTAAGCTTCTATTTTTCTGAGGAGCTTCCAGCCGTGGTCACAGATTTCAAAAATTCCCATTTTTACAGAAGCCCTAATTTTCCACTATTCTGATCAAAGTCCCGAACTAGGGTCTAATCAAGCCCGGCCTTCTGCCCAACCAAAAATTCTGATCTTGGTCTCTAAATTTCTATTTTGATGAGTAGCATCCAGCCGTGGTCTCCGATTACAAAAATTCCAACTTTCTCCAACGCCCTAAATTCCGGAAGCCATGAATGAAGGTACCAAACAATAATTCTATTTTGACAGAAATATGTACCTGATTGTTTCTGGTGTAACTCTGAAATTTTTGATCCACAGGGTCTGAAAAAGTTTCCTGAGATAGCCTGACCTGTTATCTTTCCATCCTGACAGGTCTGACCTCAATTGGATTCTCTGAGAGAGAGTTATGCCAAATGTCGCAACGTGACCTGTTTTGGGAAAATACAGGAGAGCAAACTTGTACGGCGTGCCACGTCTCACTGTTTGACCTTCGGCCTCTGAAAAAGTTTTTTGAGATAGCTCGGCCTGTTATCTTTCCATCCTGACATTTATGACCTCAATTGGATTCTCTGAGAGAGAGATATGCCAAGTGTCGCAACATGACCTGTTTATGGGATAATACAGGAGAGCGAACTTGTACGGCGTTCCACGTGTCACTGTTTGACCTTCGGCCTCTGAAAATTTTTTCTGAGATAGCTCGGCCTGTGTACTACCTGTCACTTTTCACGAAATTTCATTTGGAGCTTCCTAGCCCAGGTTATGACCTTTTTCCCAAGGTCACCTGATTTTGACTCAGATCTGGAAGAGGCAGAAACACTATATTGTACAGATCATAAATCACAAAGTACAACGAATTATAGGTTTTCCTTTGGACACAAGATACCTGGAGATCTTAGCTTCGGCCTGTAACAATTTCAGATCCGAAAACTTCGCCAAAACGGATTTATAGCGAAAGTGCTACGATGACTGGTTTTTGCTATATCAAGCCCTAGCATCGTTAGTGCAACAAGTGTCATACATGCCATATCATGCCTTCTTTCAGGCTAGCTCTGATACCATGTTAAATTTTCAGAATTTACTTCAATCTGATCTAGGATCTTAACTGAGAGAACAACATGTACAGCATATCTACAGCATATCAATCATGGAGACAATAATGCAAGCACACAAGAGACACAAAGATTTACTTGGGGAAAACCATAAAGGTGAAAAACCCCAATAACTTCCTCAGAGATAGATAGAGCAATGATACAACCAACCAAGAGAGATAGACATAACCTAGCAGCAATCCTCCTCCTCCATAAGTGCACCTCTCCTCCTTGAGAGCATGTGTGAGAAGTGAGTGAGTAAATAGAGTGCCTCCCGCACTCTATTTATACTTGACTTGACTTGCCTTTTTACCTAACTCATGTCGGCTCTAACTTAACCACATAACATAATGCTGAGTGGGCCGACCCCCAATAGGGTGGTCTAATAACCCTTTGACCCACATGGCCGACCCCCAATAGGGTGGTCTAATAACCCTTTGACCCACATGACTTATACAGGGCCGACCCCAAACAAGGTGGTCTAATAACCCATCAAGTATAAGTTACGACACTTACAATATAAATGACGACACTTCCTTATAGAGGAATAATACCATCTCTATAGGAATACAATATACATATATGTGAAATACATTCCGAAGTTACATATACATCAACAGGAAACAATTCGGCCTGTTAACATTTCACAGATTTCAACATCATTAGGTGTGAAAATCACCTTTTTGGGTGATCCAGTGTGAGTTATCTGGTATACTGACAAAAGGTTAGCAGCAAGTTCTGGAACATACAAAACATTAGTGAATGAGCCAAAATCTAGATCAATGCTGCCTTTACCTTTGCTTGAAGTTTCAGAATCATCACCAACCACAATGGTTGGACCACTGGAAGAATCAAGAGATGAGAAGCTCTCTCTTGTGGACACCATGGTCCTTGAAGCTCCATAATCAATTATGAATGAGGTAGGCTTTGATGTGCTTTCCATTAGTGCATGCACTCTCTCCTTATCTTCAAAATTTTGTCCTCCATCCTTCCTCCTTGCGCTCTCAGGAAGAGGAATATTGGATTTCTCCAGGAGTTGAGCCATTTGATCAATGGTATTCTTCATGTAGGATATTTCAGGATGAAATTCCCTATTGCAATAGTTACACTTTGCCTTTTCATTCTTCTTATTTGGATTCCTCTTGAAATTTGAGTTTGAGGAGTCTTCATGGACTTTCCGTTTGTCCTTCCTCTGATCAGTGGGCTTCTTGAAATTGTCCTTCTTCTTTCCTTTCAAACTCCTTGAATCTCCAACAGTCAAACAATGATCTTTTGATGGATTTTTGATGGCTCCCATCAAGACCAACTTGTCTTGTCTTGTGTAAGAGACTCCATGAATTCTGAGCCTGTAGGACTCTTCCAGTTTTGAACTACCTTCCTTGTGGCATGGAAGGTCAAAAAAAAGACTGAGTAATCAGGGCCAAGCTTGGAGAGAACGACCAATATTAGTTGCTCATCATTTTTATCAATTACACATTGCTTCAACTCTAGAACAAGTGACTTGAACTTTGAGAAAAAGTCCTAGAGGTTCTCAAAATTCTATGGACTCAATGAAACAAGTTCATTATCCAGGTGGTGGCCTCTTAATTCATCTATCTTTCCAAACAAGTCTTGGAGCTTTAGCCAAACTTCATTGGGTGAGGTAAGACCATCTAGATGGAATAAAAGATCCCTGGATGTAGTGAGACACAAGAGACCATAGGCTTCATCTCTTCGATTATGCCACTTTGATTTCTCAATTGTTGAGGTTGGATCAGGTTCAGTTTCCATAGTCACCCTGTAGAGGCCTTTGATCCTCAACATGATCTCCATCTGCGCTTTCCAGTCAAAATAATTGAATGTATTGATGATTATCTGATGTGAATAATCCATGGCAGCTCTGAAATAGCTTTTAGAGTGGTTTGGGTGCACCCCAAGATTATTTGTTGTGCCCTATGGGTGATTGAATTCTCCCTGTAGATGACTGAATGCGCCCTCCTTGAGACTGGTTGGATCCTGCAAGACAATCAATGGAGAAAAGAATTGCTTGATTGCTCTGATACCATGTGAAATTTAGTTCACACCAAGATCTGATCAAGAAATTACAACTCTCACAAGTAATTCTCACACAACTAGTCAAGAACACTGAAAAACAGTCACATATGATGCAAACAGAATTAATCTCATGAATAATAATACATTAACCAACCTTGGGAAAGTAATACGCTATAAACATATAGAATTACATCAGATATTCAAATGCATAAGGATGCCATTCGAATCCTCACAAAAGCAGACTTACTAAAATTATGCAAAACTCCCCTAGGTGGCAAGTGTGCCTTCCAAGTCTCCTTAAAGGCTCACAAATTTCTGATTTAGTGATCAGATAGTGATGTATGATGGAAAATCATGCGAAATCCATAATTTGGAAGGAAGAAACATCATGGAGGATGAGTTGGCCAAAAAACAATTATGACTAGTCAACTAGCTTTCACCTTTCACCAAAAAGTGGTAAAAAGCAGTAAAAGGAGCTAAGGCGCCTTTCTATTCTAGGATTAGCTAAATATAGCTAGAATCTTATCCAAGATCTCCAGAAATGCGCTTTAGTGACTTTAGGAATCTTGTGGTCCACACAATGGTTATTTAGGCCAACTACCTAGTCTAATACATAGGAATTAATAAAAAATGATTAATTAATGCTACTATGGTAATAAATGACATGGATGGGTTTTAAATATTCCAACAAAGACATAGAAGAGATTACTTCCACCATATATTGTCATGCATTGGATGGAATTATCACTCCTCAAAATCTCAAGATCAAAGGATAAATAAAAAAGAAAAAGGTAACAATGTTGATTGATTCTGGTAGTACTCATAATTTCATTCATTCTAATTTAGCCAAAGTTCTCAGCTGCTTTGTATATCTAGCACTAGAATTTCATGTAATGATTGCATATAGAGGAACTATCAATTGCTCAAGGAAATTCCATAATATCAATATTAACATGGAGGAATATGTATTGAATAGTCCTATGATTGCTATCCCAATGTGTGGTGCTGATGTTGTCTTAGGGGTTCAATGGTTACAATCATTGGGAACAATGGATTTTAATTTTCAAGACCATTTCATGAAATTTTCTTGCAAAGGAAAATAATTTGAATTAAGTGTTATCACAAGAAATCCAAACAAGGTGATAAGCTCTAAAGGTATGAAAAAATTGTTGAAAAAATGACATCAAGGTGTAATTGCACAATTATGCTCACTAGATATTCTAACATCTAATCCTCATATTCCCCTATATCTCCAAAGGGTCATTGATAAGCACTCCAAGGCATTTGAATATATTCCAAAATTTCTTCCACTTACTCGAGATTTTAATCATGCAATTCACTTAATTCTAGGAAGTGTTCGTCTTAACATCAGACCTTGCAGATACCCCTATTGCCATAAATGTGAAATTGAGCATATGGTTGAAGAAATGTTAGAAGCTGACATAATTAGGCCTAGCCAGAGTTCTTACTCTACATCAATGGTGATGCTACAAAAGAAGGAGGGATCATGGCATGCGTGTCCATAATATAGAGAGCTCAACAAGATCATCCTTAAAGATAAGTTTGCCATTCTTGTCATTGATGAATTGTTAGATGAATTACATGGAACAATTTACTTCACAAAGTTGGATCTCCATTCGAGGTATCATCAGATTAGAATGAAGGAAGAAGACATACCAAAAACAACATTCAGAACTCATGAAGGACATTATGAATTTTTGGTCATGCCTTTTGGCCTTATGAATGCACGTTCCACATTTCAAGGTTTGATGAATTCCATTTTCAAGCCCTTCCTTAGAAAATTTGTGTTGGTATTTTTTGATGATATACTAATATATATAAAGTATTGGGAAGAACATTTTCAACATGTTGACAGGGTGCTACAACTACCAAAGGAGCAAAAAATATATGCAAAACCTTCCAAATGTTTCTTTGGGGTAAATGAGGTAGAGTATTTGGATCATATTGTATCTCATGAAAGTGTCAAGGTAGACCCTAACAAAATTAAAGCTATGATGGATTGGTCGATTCCCAAAACCTTGAAGAATATTAGAGGATTCTTAGGATTGAGAGGGTACTACCGCAAGTTGTTTTAGAACCATGGAAGATCAATAGCACCTCTAACAACATTATTGAAGAAGGAATCATTTTCGTGGACTCCAAAGGAAACTCAAGCATTTGAACAACTTAAAGATGCAATGTGCAAAGATCCAATTTTGACCACACCATACTTCTCAAAAACCTTCATTGTGGAATGTGATGCCTTAGGAAATGGAATTGGTGATGTTCTAATGTAGGAAGGATGACCGTTTTCTTTCAAAATTTGACCAATCAAGGGAAATAACTTACAAAAACCCATTTATGAGAAGGAAATGATGGCAATACTACATGTACTTAAGTAATGGAGTCCTCACCTAATAGGTAGTCACTTCAAGGTCAAAAAACATCATGATAGTCTTAAATACTTCTTGGAACATAGGCTATATTTAGAAGAACAATAAAAATGGGTAGCCAAGATGTTGGGATATGAATTTGAAATCATCTATAAAAAAGGGAACCAGAATATGGTGGTAGATGCACTCTCAAAAAAATGAGGATGTTGAGGCATTACTTTGTGTGATTTCGATTGTACAACCCAATTGGGTAATAATAGCAAGGAAAGAATGGAAGAATCACCTATATGTGTGGACACTCATTCAAAATCTACAAAAGGATCCCAGTGTATCAGATACTTTTGTGTGGAAAAATGAATCACTATGGTATAAGGATCGCTTATATATATGTAAAAAATCCCAACTAAAACAAAAGATCCTTTTGGAATTACACACCTCTCCTATAGGTGGGAACTTATGATTCCTAAAAACATACCACATGGTCAAGAAGGAATTATTTTGGGAAGGTATTAAATTTGATGTTCAAAGGTTCGTGGCAGAATGTTTGGTTTGACAACAAAATAAGGTTGAAACTATTAAGACCCTAGGTCTTTTACAACCATTAGAAATTCCTTATCAGTGCTGGGAGGAAGTCTCAATGGATTTTATCACAGGTCTACCTAAGTCAGAAGGGAATCATGTTATTATGGTGTTTGTTGATAGCCTCACAAAGTGTGCACACTTTTTTTCACTCTCTCACCCTTTTAATGCAAGTACAATTGTTGCAGCCTTCATGGAAACGATTCAGAAGTTATAGGGAAATATGAAGATTATTTTAAGTACTAGAGATCAATTTTTCACTAGAAAAATATGGACTGAATTATTTTCTTGTTTGGGTACCCAATTGGATCACAATTTTTCTTATAATCTTCAATCTAATGGGAAAACTGAGATAATGAACAAATTTTTGGAAGGATATCTTTGCTGCTTTTCATCTGATAAACAAGCACAGTGGGTGAAATGGTTATCATTGGTAGAATGGTGGTACAATACTTCCTTCCATACATCATGAGAAATGTCTCCATTTATGGAACTTTATGGGTACCATCCTTCATCTATCACATCTCCCTTAAAAGGAAAATCTAAAGTTCAAGCTGTGTAATATCACCTAAAGCACCAACAAGAAGTTTTTCAATCACTAAAGGATAACTTGGCTATGTCCAAAAACATGATGAAACAACAAGTAGATCAACATCGTTGTGAAAGGAGTTTTGAAGAAGAGGATTGGGTATTTTTGAGGCTACAACCTTACAAACTGATGTCCCTCAAGCAGCTAAATAAATATAATAAATTAGCACCCAAGTACTATGGTCCTTATAAAGTGTTGCAGAAGATTGGTAGTATGGCTTACAAATTGGAGCTCCCTTCATCTTCAAGGGTACACTTAGTTTTCCTTGTTTCTTGCTTAAAGAAGTTAATAGGATACAAAATCCCAATTCAAACTATATTTTTGGAGCTTGATGAAGAAGGAGAATTCATATTATAACCTAAAAAAATCACTGAAATGAGGACCAAGCAACTATGCAATCAAGCTATTATGGAGTACCTCATCAAGTGGAAGAACTTACTAGTTGAAGATCCGACATGGGAAGATGATTCCTTCATACAAAATCATCCCCAACTAATCAAGCATTGAGGACAACACTTGTTTGAAGGGGAGGGGGCATGTTAAGCCCTAAATGTTTTCACATTACCCCCTATATTATGGCTCATTACATATTATTGATGTTGGCTTGGGTCTATTAGTGGTAATTGTCATTAGTATTATTATAGTAGTTATGTCATCTTGGGTCCATTTGTTGTAATTATACCTCTTTGTCTTGTATATATAAGAAGGAGACCTTTTCATTTGTATCATCTCATCTCATCTTAACCAAAATAATCATGAACTTGAAGACAACCACCTATGATACCGACAAGTGATTCAATCTTCAATTTTTTGACTAGCCATCACCAATTTGTAGATTTGCAGCCATTAGGTTTTAAGTGAAAACCTAGATATTTCACTCATGTGTCAAAAGGTTCCACCTTCATAGGGAGCATCTAAACTAAAATTATATCTAGTCCCACATTCAGGCCATTGAATAGAATGCATGATTTTTTAATATTATATCTATCCCCGTTTCTTTACATAAAGTGTCTAGGCTAAGTTTGTAATAACTCAATTCCCTGAGATTACCTTTCCTGAAAAGAATAGTTCCAACCAATAATGAAATATGAGAAATATCAGTATCCCCTATAACATTTATACCTATGATAAATCCATCTCTTGTTGCTCCTTCTATCAATATGATAATCCCCTTTGCTACTAATAAAAAGAGGAAAGGTGACAAGGGAAATCATTTTCTAAGCCCCCTTGAGACCTTAAAAAACCTTAGGACAGGCCATTAATAAGAATAACAAAGTAAAAATGACTCTACACAACCCATTATCCAATCTACTAGTATTAAAAGCAACCAACTTGCTTCATCATAAGTCTTTGAGAGGTTAATTTTCATAATTGTTCCGAGATTTTTTCCATTTTTTATTGAATGGAAATCCTCATGTGTTGTACCTACTAAATCATGAATCTATCAATTAGAAAAGAGCCAAATTGTTCATCCAATATAACATTCGATAATAAATGCTTCAATCCATTAGCAATTATCTTGGATATTATCTTGTAAACAAGATTTGAATTAGAAATTAGCCCGAAGTCTTCAAAAGAAGAGGGCTCATTCTTTCTGGGTATCAATTCTATTAACATGGCATTCTTATCCCCCAATATTTTTTCCAAAGTTCTTGATCATTTGAACACTCTTAGGAGCCCTTACAAGAACTCATATAAACATAGATAAAATTAAATAGTCCATCCATCAAGGCTAGGCATTTTTTCCTTTTTGAAAGACTGCATAACTGATTTTACCTCATCAAGGCTAGGGATTTTTTCCTTTTTGAAAGACTACATTACTGATTTTATCTCATTTCTGCTATCCAAATGAAGACCATGATGGTATCAAACAAAGACATAACCAAAAAAAAGAAGAAATGCCAACAACATATGAAATATCTAGTCTATCAGTGGTAAGGTAGATAAGGATTCCTACAAGTTGTCGGTACTTGGTCACATCCTCGAATTCTTTTCCTTCATTTGATGTGAGATTCAACTTTTATTCCATTGGATTTGAGAGAGGGTTGCATTCAGTCATGCAAAATATATTCAACATCTATCCAACATACTTCTTCTCGGAGATGAATATGTACTTAGGATGTTGAGTGACCTCAATTCCCAAGTAGTAGTGAAGGTGTCCCATATCTTTCATCTGAAATCCCTTCTTCAAATCTTTCTTTATGGATGCAATATAAATTTCATTGTTCCCTGTCATCAAAAGGTCATCTACAATCACCACAAGAAACATAATAGATCTTACAACTTTCTTTACAAACAATGTTGCATCATCAAGAATATAGTGTTTGCAATTTAACTTTAGAATATGCTCGTTTATCTTTTCATACCATGCTCGAGGTGCTTGTTTCAGGCCATATGAGAACTTGATGAGTTTGCATACCTCTTTTTCTTGTACCTTCACAACAAAGCCTTATGTCTAAGGCACAAATACATTTTGTTTCAAGTCTTCATTCAAGAAAGTTGTTTTTACATCCATCCGGTGGACTTTCCACCCATTTTTGTGCATCCAAATACAATAAGGTGCGGAAGGGAGCCCATTTTTCTATGGAGGAGAACATCTCTTCATAGTCAGTTCCTTCCTTTTGTACATAGCCTTTCACCATGAGCCTCACTTTGTGCTTGTCAAGTGAGCCATATGATCTATACTTGTTCTTGTATACCCACTTTCAACCAATTGGTTCGTTCCAAATGGACGGTCAACCAGCTTCTAGGATCCATTCTTTACGAATGCATCATACTCATTTTGTATGTATTATTTCCACTCATCACTAGTAACAACCTCTTCAAAGGAAGTTGGTTAAAATTTAGCAGATAAATTCAATTCACAATCAAATGAGACATCCATGTCATCACATGAGTTATTCGCATCTCCTCCATCTTCTTCTTTGGTTGAGATTCTTGTTCCCGTATTTCCAAATTCATCTCGATGAACACTTTGAAGTGTCTTTGTGGCACATTTCAGAACTTTCCTTGATGGCCGAGGTTGATTAGCTGGTGGTGCTTCATTTTCTTCAAGATTGAATCTTCCAATCCTCTCAATTACATCATCCAGTTGAATATCTTGTTCAAGTGAAGTGGATAGAACTTGTTCTTCATGAGTTTCTTCATGAGGTGGTGTTGGTGCTTCAAAATGAAATTCCAGAGATTGAGCCAAGATAGGGATCCCCCCTTCAAGATGTGGAATTTCATTATCAACTTCATAATATGTGTTTAGAATGGAAAATTGATCTAGAAGATCAAGCTATCTATTAATAGTCTCATCATTTTTATTAGTTTCAAGAAAAAATGACATTTCTGGAAACAACAAACTTCTTTTTTACCTCATCATAAAGACGATATGCCTTGGAGGTGTCTGAATACCCCAAGAAAATGCATATTCGACTTCAAGAACCAAGCTTATCTCTTTGCTCCTTTGGTATTAAGGCATTTCAGGTGGAACCAAAAACCCTTAGATGCCTTACTAATGGCATGTGTCCATACCACATTTCATGTGGATTCTTGTCTTCAAGAGCATGAGATGGACTTCTATTTCTCAAATAGGCTACACACAATACTGCATCACCCCAAAACATAAGTTTTATATTCTTGAAAAACATCATTGAGCATATCATATTCATTATGGTTCTATTCATTCTTTCTACCACACTATTTTGTTAAGGGTTGTAAGGAATTGAAGTTTGATGTGCAATCCCATGTTGACGAAGATAGTATTCAAAAGCATTAGAAGTGTATTTTTTTCCATTATCGGTATGAAGTGTGCCAATATGAGATTGTGCTTGATTTTCTATCTATGTATGAAAAATTTTGAATGTTTCAAATGCTTCATATTTTTTCTTTGATAAGTATACCCAACACATTCTGGTGTATTCACCAACAAAGTTCATGAGATATCTATTACCATTAGCAGAAGGAATAGGCATGGGGCCACATAAGTAAGAGTGAACCAACTCTAAATTTCTACATGCTCTGAATTTTGACTCTTGGAAAGGTTGCTTACTATGTTTGCCTAGTATGCATGCATCACATTTGTTTATCTTCGTAGGAATGGTGGGAAAACCAAAGACACCATTATTTATTAACAAATGAAGGCTGTCATAATTTATATGACCATATCTAGCATGCCATAACACAATGGATGAAATATTACCTTCTCCATGCCGAGAGTGGTGGGAAAATTTCTGAACTCTTGCAGATGAGCCCTTCATCTTCAACAACTTTCCATCTTCATATCGGGTCATGATGACCTAGTTTTCAGAAAACTTCCTTATCTCTATGATTCCATCGAACATGTGGATGGAATGGCCTTGTTGTCGAATCTATGCTAACGACAATAGGATTCTCTACAACTCTGGAAGATAGAGAATGTTCTGCAACACAAAGTTAGGGAATCTAGGTAGCTTGAGCCCGATGGAACAAATTCCCTTTGGTTTAAGGCTAGCTTTTTCTGCAAAATACACTATGCCATCTACAGATTCATTCAGTTCTTCAAAAAGTTATTTTATAAAGTTCACGTGGGATGTTGCACCAATATCAAGCATCCAAAAATATTTATAATATGAAAAATATGTGATTTCATTTATTCCAAGATTACAATGTGCAATAATACCATGAGCAAAATCAAGAGCTTTACCAACCTCTTGGCTCTTATTTTTGTCTTATTTTTTCTAGTTATGTATTTCTTTGATGGAATCCCAGGGGGCCCAATACTGATCTGATTCATGTCCATTTCCCCCACAGTGCTTACACTTCAAATCTGTTCTTTTCCTTGAGTTTTCCCCCCCCCTTGCATTTGAGATATCGTTTTCCTTGTTCTCTTCAGTTGTTCTATCCCTTGGACTAGTTCTAATAAAGGAAAAGGGTCTTTGCTTCTCCAACTGTAGATGAAAAAGAATGCATCTTATGCAATAATGAAATTAATCTGACAAAGATAAAAAAGATAATAACCTTGCAGATCTAGAGTCTCTACCAAGGCAATACAACACTTCTCAAAGAGATAAATGACAGATTCAAAAGTTTGAATGGAACTATATGTTTCCATACCTAATATTAAATTTAGACTCTCAATGCTAGTACACAATACTTATTTATGCCACCTTAGTACAAAGAAATGATAGTCTCTTGTTCAATAGACTATGAATTTTCTGTAGGTCTAGGTCTCTGCAATAATTTATGGTGCTTTTAATACAAAAATAATAAATTCTACCAACAGGCCTAATAGTTGTAGTCAGATTGTATATTATAGAAAACAATTACAAAGTCAATGTTAAATACATTGCAAAACTATATTTATCCTCATTAGAAGTGGCTCAAAATTTGAAATACACCAATGATCAACACCAACATAGGTTTGAGAGACCAACGATCAATACCAATTGTTGGAGCCTAGGCCGCAGCTATGGTAAAGCTACGAATTTTGAGGAAAAAGCACAAGTATTGAAGGAAAGTGCTAATTTTGAACAAGCACCAATTTTTGGGTAGAAGCAAACGGTGCGCAGTACAGTGCCAGATGGACGAGCTCAGCGCAGATTACGGACCGGAAATCCCGGAGCTCGCGCGCACACGTCAAAGGAGAATAAATGTGGCCGAGTAGAGAGCTCAGCTACCATAATAAATGAAGCGACGGAGTAGAGGGATCAGCTACCCTCATTAAGGATAAGTACAGAAGTTATGGTTGCTCTAACCAAGGAAGAGCAACAGACCAAAGCATTGAAGGTGAAGGACAAGGAGCGGTAAACGATGAAGCGGCGCCCAGACCCGCAATCTGCGTCGAAAGTCACGGAACCTGCAGGAAACGACGACATGACTGCAAGCGGCGCCTACAGTACACCTAGCCATGTCCGTGGTTAGGGTTTTTGGGGAATACTGCTGGGAAAGGCCCATAGTTTTGTAAAGGTGTGACCGTCATGGCCACTTATATATATGTGTAATTGTAAAGGATAGACGTTAGTTGGTTAGTCAGTCAGTTAGTAAGCTAGCCATTAGATGTTGAGACATAAAGCAGCTGTTGAGATAAGCTAGCCAGTCAGTCTTATATTGTGTTGTTAGAAAAAGAGTTAGAGCCGGGATAGCCATGAAGTTAATCCCTGAGTTGCAGACAGTCTGAGTCGACGTCTGAACTATTGTAATCTCTGTAGAGGAAGAGACTAGATCGAGAGAAGGGCTCCTAGCTGTGTGCGTGGAGTTTCCTGGAAAGATCTAAGGCTGCAGCTGTGTGCGCAGCAGGATTGTAATTCCTATTTTGTGGTTAATATAAGATACTCTCCCCGTGGACGTGGCTTCCCCGTGGAGGTGAACTTCATAATTTTCCTTGTTGCGATGCTGTGTTGTATGATTGCATGTTTTAATTCACTGTCTGTGTGTACATGAACATTGCGTTATCTTTATGAATATGCTAAGTAAGTCCGCAATCTTTCTTGGTAGCTATAATTGTTAAGTGTCGAAGAGACCTGTAGAACGCTGTCACTGCGGCGATTGAGGCATACGTTACTGCGCTGGGAGCGCAAGAAGGAACGATACATAGGGTATCGACGCGGAGGGTAATCGCCTCGTGCGCTGGAAACGAGGGACCTCGCGGTTAAGCTGGTACGAGTTGCAGCGCTGTCGCGCTGAGAGCTACAGAGGAGTAAGACATTCCGCCCGAGAACTCCCGCGAGAGGGAAGAAGACTGCAGTCTCTGCATCGCCAAGGTTGAGGAAGCTTGATTCCTCAGCCCCCCATAGCCACTTCGGGTGAGACCTCGAGCTGCTGCGTAGCTCATTGCCAAGAGGGCCAGTGCGCCAAGGGGTTTTGTTGTTGCGCTTCATTAAAACCCGAGTCTGTCCAAAAAACAGCCAACAAAGCTGCGGCCTAGGCTCCAACACCAATGCAACTCAATGATCAAGCACCAATGCAGCTTTGAGAGAGGCTGCAAGAAGCTCAAAAGAAAATCAGTATTCTAATGGAAATTCACACTTCTGATGAGGTGTCACTATGAAATTCTAAATCACAGTATGTCATAGAGCTGAGAATACCTCATAGTGAAAGAATGAGCATAAAAGGTGAATTACAGTGAAAATTGTAGCGAAAAGAGAAGTAAAATTAATCATGCATTGGAACTCAGATTGAAGCAAAAATGTGTAACATTATCCATTGATCATTATAGTTCACAAATATGTTACAATAGAGAGAATTCAAATATTCTAGGAGAATTTGAGTCTTCGTCTGTCTAGCATAGGAATTGTCACCATTGGAGTGCTCTGGAAGACCGAAACTCAACTCAACCAAAAATCAGTTAACTGAAGCTACTGTTAGTTAACTGGCCATGAAGGGCGTATTAGTGATTTTGTCATGCAAATCAATCAGAAAAGGGTGCATTAGATCACAAACAGTGGCAATCGGAGCACAAACCCCCCACAAGAGTCAGCTAACTTAGGTGGACTAAACTATATCACTTAGTTGGCTCCTAAAATGTAGGGAACTAACTCTAGTGGTCCTAAAATGATGCATGCAAGGTGCATTAGGTGGATAATGGGTCTTAGATGACATCTGCACACCACTAGGGGGAAATGACATCATCAACTACTAAGAAAAAGAAAATAATGCTAAGTAGGACAAGGAAGAAGTATTAATTATCCTAACACCCCCCCTTGATCCAAACATGGACATCCTGGGCCATGGTTATTGAGACCAAATGTCACCCATACAATCAAATAAATGATAAAAATAATTGTTCATGAAACTAAGGAAATGCGGAAAAACCTCATGGGAAAAATACCCCCCCTCAAAAATGAACAACGAGAAACTCAAACAGCCTTCACACCAAGCAGAGAAGGAAAATCTCTTTTGAGTGAAAGAATTTGTAAAAATTTAGGCAATATGCTCCTATGTAGGATAGGAATGCAGGTGTTGGATCTGGATTTGGATCTGTACCTCCCACTATTTCGAAGCTGCATTTGCCAAAACAAGTCTTTCAGAATCCATTTTTGCTACTAGGGAGAATGACTCATTGTAGTCCAAACCATGAACCTTTGAGTACCCTTTGTCAAGCAACTGAGCTTTTTGGTTGTATATCCATCATGGAAAGTCTCTTTGAAGGATTGTGGATCAAACCCCACCATCATGTAGCACCTCTCTGAGAGAAGTGGATCTGTATGACATAGTGCAAGGTTTGCATCTCGATACTGAGATTTGGTTCTTCTATGGTCAGATGGATCCCCATCTATGTTCCCAGTAGCTTCAAAGACTTTATGATCCCATATTGGCCTTGGCCATGGATTGGGAGCAGGTTGGATCTAGATCTGGATCTTCTTGAACTTCATACTCAACATTAAGATATTGGTCCTCATCTTCGAAATATGAAACTGGATCATCCAAAGAGACATCATTCTGATCTTCATCAAATGCAAATGGAGTCGGAAAAGAGTATGGAAAAAAGTGAGAGAATTCATATGCCTTGGAGGCATGGTTTGCAACCCCTTTATCTATTAACTTCCCATATGAGATCTCTTCAATATCAATTGTGTCAAGTCCAAAAATAACTTTCTTCAGTGAACCTGTCGGTGTCATCTGATAAACAGATAACAAATTTGATGTCAAGGAAGGCACATACAGAACATTTTTGAACTTTCCATGCTCCAATTGTATTGTGCCCTTCCCTTCAGCATATATATTTGAATTATCTCCCATGTGAATACTAGGACCATCATTGAGATCTAGAGAAGAAAATGATTCTCTGGAGGAAACCATGTGGTTGGAGGCTCCAAAATCTATGAGGAAGGATTGTGATTGTGAGAATCTAGCCTTTAGTGCATGGCATCTCTCATAATCATCTGTCTCACTTCCAGAATCAGTCTCCCTTGCACGTTCTTGGAGGAAAATGTTGTGTTGTTCAATAATTTTGGTCATTTGATCTATCTTCTTCTTCATGCAATATCTCTCTGGATGGTTTCCTTTTTTGCAATATGAACACTTGGTCTTCTCAAACCCATTTTGCTTATCCTTCTTGGAGATGGAGGCTCCTTCTGATGGATTAGGCTTCTCATATGGTTTGGATTCAACTTGCTTCTTGTCCCTTCATTTGTGCTTCCCTTTAGAATTCAAGCATTTTGACTCCCCAACCATGAGAGCTTGATTTTTGGAGGCCTTTAAGGCACCCATCTGAATCATTTTTCTTATTCTTGGATGATAGATTCGGTGAATGCATCTAAAGAAGGAATTTTCTAGTTGGGGATTGAGAATATCCTTGAATGGAAGGTAGAAAGAAAAATTGAAAACTCTGGACCAATCTTGCTTAGAATGGATAGCACCAGTTGCTCATCCTTCTTCTCAATGCCACATTGTTTGCATTGCATGACCAAGTATTTGAATTTAGAGAAGAATTAATATATGGTTTTGAAACTGTTGGATTGAAGAGGAATTAACTCATTCTCCAGAATATGGCCCCTCAGCTCATCTTACTTGCCGAAGACTCGGTCTCAAGCTTCAACCAAACCTAACTTGGAGTCTTCAATCCATCAAGATGGAAGAGAAAATATCTGGAAATATGAATACACATGAAACCAAATGCTTCATCTAATCTATTTAGATACTTGGACTTCTCAATAGCTACCCGAGGTTCAAAATCCTTTCCCGTTGTGACCCTGTACAGACTCTTGTTGCGCAATATCATTTGCATATCAGCTCTCCAATCAAGATAATTGAAGGGTGTCAGGATCCTCGAAGACAGAGGAACATTCAAATTCTCCATTGAAACTGACAGAGTGAATACAAAATGAAAACTGTTTCTACTACTGCATTGAAAAACCTTCAATATCTTGCAAAAAACTCTCAATTTTGGAGATAAATTACTACTGAGCATTGCTTTAGGACAATAGGCACTTTTATCCGGATCCTTCACACCTGGCTAGACCTCAAAGGATTTCTCCAATGAATTTAATGCAATGGCACCGATATTTGTTGTGGAAATCCAGAGGATTCTGGTGCACTACTGAAAGAAGCTACTTAAACTACTCTCTCTGAGCTCTGATACCATGTGAAATTATAAATAATAGTAGATTATAGAGATGATAACACCTCACTGTGAAAGAATGAGCATAAAAGGTGAATTGCAGTGAAAAGAGAAGTAAAATTAATCATGCATTGGAACTCAAATGGAAGCAGAAATGTGTAACATTATCCATTGATCAGTATAGTTCACAAATATGTTACAATAGAGAGAATTCGAATATCCTAGGAGAATTCGAGTCTCAGTCTATCTAGCATAGGAATTGTCAGCACTGGAGTGCTCCGAAAGACCCAGACTCAACTCCACTCAACCAAAACTCAATTAATTGAAGCTACTATCAGTTAATTGAATAAGAAGGGCGCATTAGTGAGTTTTTCATGAAAATCCCTCAGAAAAGAGCACATTAGATCATAAACAGTGGCAATCAGAGCACAAACCCCCCATAAGAGTTAGCTAACTCAGGTGGACTTAACTAGATCATTGATTTGGCTCCTAAAATGTAGGGAAATGACTCTGGTGGTCCTAAAATGATGCATGCAGGGCGCATTAGGTGGCTAATGGGTCATAGATGACATTTTCACACCACTAGGGGGGAAATGAAATCATCAACTACTATGAAAAAAAATAATGCTAAGTAGGACAAGGATGGAGTATTAATTATCCTGACAGTCACCAGGGCTCAACACAACCCACACACTTGAACTTGTTGTCACAATTTTGGAGATTTCTAGGGATTCCTCCACGCAAATAAAAATAGTGCCTCCACTTAAAACACATGTAGTGGGTCTGATTTTTTTTCTTACTCACTCCATGCAGTCATATATTTGGGGGAGAGGTCGCAAAAACTTCTTAATTTGATTAAGGTTTCCACAAGGTCGTTCTCCCTTCATTTCTAGATTACTTTCTCATCAAATAAATCACATCCATTCTTCACTTGTTGAAAAATGTAGAGATCCCATGTTGGAAAGAGTATTTACCACTCACATCTCTTCAATTGGAGAATGAGGCACAACATACATTTGGAAGGGACTGTTTCTATGCACCTTCCAACATCTCTTCAAATTCTTGCATATAATCTTCATCTCCTTATTCAATTATACTATTTACAAAATTTACAAATGGAACCATAATCGCGTAGGATTAGATTTCCAACAGTTACCACTACTTCCAAATTTGTATTCATATCTTCATCAAAGAACCTGGGAAAGAGCCTCACAACCTTCATTACTTCATATATATTCAAAAAATATGGCTATTTAAATAGTGAATGAAAATATATTTTCCAGCTAAATCTAAACCATTGAAAGAGGTTATCCTTGAAGCATCATGCTTCTTCAACTCCCATATTGTATTAACACTTTTTCTACGTGTTGCATAACTATGATGATGATGATGATTATTGTCTCCCTCTCCTAGACAAGTAGCTATAATCTTGAGTCTCCACTTTGCTTCTTCCATTTCTAAAAGTTCCTTCATTTTTCCTTCTAGTTATTTCAATCTCACATGTTCTTATTTTGGAAAAACCCCACTAGAATTTTGTTGAATTTTTTTACGAGAAAATTATTCTCAACTTCCATCAAATAACACTAATTTTTTCACTTTTATCAAATTGTTTGAAAACTGCAACATAATAGACTCTCTAGTTGATGACTCATAATTTTTCCAATTTATCAAAACCCAAAATCTAAAACTTTCATATTTTAATCATGTATGACTAAATTTAAAGGGAGTTGGGGGTTTTTGTTCCTTCTCTTCAATCTGAAATATTATTGGCATATGATAAAAAATCCCTCCAACCTTTACCCAAGACATAAACCTACTAGCTTCCTCCAAAAAAAAAAACATAATGCAAGAAAACACTAAGTGAGGCCAAAATCTATGTTGTTCTTGATGCGAGCATCTTGAGGTGTCAATATATCATCACGTTCCTTCACTCATCAAGGAATTTAGCAAGCCGTGTGTCCCTGTGAACATTATCCTATAATATGGGCCATAATTATACTTGCGTACATTTTGAAAGACCTCACCCATTCTTCTGAAGAGATTTTATGTTAAGGTTCATTTTCATACAACTTGAATAAAAAATTCAGTTGGAGTCTAGGTCTCGAGGCCTTACCGACGGATAAATGGACCACCTTTACTCTTAAACTCAATGGGACGGAACAACAGTGTAATACTTATAGCCCTCTTGGACCTTACTCAACGGGACAGAACATTGGCCCTACTGTTCTTACTTCACACCTGCCCAAGCCCCAACATCAGGTTCTTACCCAACATTTGGCTTTCTCTAACCTTAGCCATCCATTTGGTCGTCATCAATGATCAATAACGCTTCCCTTACCCATTAACACCAACTGGAAACTTACCTTTGGGATGTAAAATATTTTCGCCAGGAACTACTTAATATCTCTCAGGTGTTTCTCCACTACCCACAAGCATCCATAGCCCCGATGGAGTCACCACAGAATCATTAACATTTCCCCACTACCAATGAGTGGCTATAGCCCCAGTGGAGTTGTTGTTGTACCCATTTTATGATTGAACTTCCTTTCCCACTTTTATGTTTGTGTAGTTGTTCAATATAGAGGCTTGAATGGGGGAATCAATGGATATATAGCACTTATTGGGATGTTTTCCTTCTTTTGAGATTCAGTTGATCTCTTCAATACCTAGCTATTTTGGATCCATTTAGCTTTTAACCCTAGAATTTCAAATTTTGACACCTTTCATGATTAGATTTTATCTTTCAAATTGGTCACTACAACATACTAGGTCTATTTTTTGAATTGGATGCAAGGATACCCATGCTCATTTATCAAAAATATTTTCCCTAGTCTAGTCACTGGTACTGCATTTCCCTTCTTATTGAGGTCAACATTTTGAATCTTTTTTTTTGTGGTCAATGAAGAGAACAACATAAGATTCTAAATCCTACCCTCCAGTAGTATACACCACCTATTTCCTGGGACATCCCAAGTCATAAAAAATATGGGACATTGGAAAATAAAATATGTTGAACTTACGTGTGAAAAAAAACATGAAACAAAAGACTGGAAATTGGACAGAATGCAATCCTAACCTATGAAAGAAAAATTGTGACCTATGCTAGTTTGTACAAGTTAGTTTCCATGACAGGGAAAATAACTGAAGTATGCCTTGAAAAATTGACCATTGATAGGAAGGATATATTCATCTCTCACCAGGTTCCTTAAATGGTAAGTACCAGATCCTAGTTTCTACACTACTTCATATAGACCAAGCCAAAGGTGTTGGAATTTGGTGTGCTTCCATTTTAGCTCATTAAGTTTACCCCATTTTAAAATTAGTTTCCCTATTTCATATGAGTTCTTGTTGAACCATTTTTTGACTATTTACTGGTGTACACCAAATTTATTCCTTTCCTTTGCCCGTTCCTCTTCTAATTGCAATAGTAGATTAATTTGCTTCTGAATAACCATACAATTTTGGCCCCTCCTAGCCTACATCAATTGGAGGGATGCAAAGAGGATGTTGGGTGGTAGGACGGCCTCCTTCCGATAAACCAAGAAGTATGGGGATGATATTACGGTAGCTTTAGGTATCATCATGTTGGCCCAGAGGGTATTGGGAAATGCATTGTTCCTGTTCCTTTGATGGTCAACTACGATTTTCTTAAGGATCTTGATAAGGTTCTTGTAAGTGGATTCTAGCACACCATTTCCTTGCGGTTAGTTGATACAAGATATTTTTTATCGATCCATAATGAAGTCTTCAAATGATGAACATAAGTACACCATCATGAATAGCTCATTGAGACATTTCCAGTGATGATTGATTAATCACAAATGGACTCCGTATGCCTGAGATATCGTGTTCTAAAGTTTTGTCCAAATAGGCAAAAAGTGAAAGGGGGTGCCATGTGGCACCACTAGAAGGGTGACACGTGGCCTCTACATTGATGTGGCATTTCCAAAATTGGACATGTGGCAGGAATATATTGAGTTGATAGGTTGACGTGGACCAATGCTTGATGGACATGTGTCAATTAGAGGCTTGACGTGGCACTTACATGGCAACATGTGGCCCAATGAGAGGCTTCCACATGGAAGCTCACATTGGCCTACTTCGGTTATGGTTTACCAAAATATGGTGGAGGCGACCGAGGTCAAATCCTTGACCTACTACAAGCTATCCCAACGTCCTACCATATCACCCATGCATGTTCCTTATTATGTATGTGGTAAAACTTATATTTTACTTTGAACAAGTTTTATTTGGTGTATAAAATGGGGCTGAGGGCATAGCCCCCGGAACCCATGGTATATATTGTAACATTGTAACCATATCATATATTCACGGGGTTGTTTAAAATTTGGTTAATATAATATACCACAACCTTACCAAGGTTTTCGGGTGGTTTAAAACCACATACCAAATATAGCAAGTAGTTCAACAAAGCACCAACGAGGGAGAGGTATGTGGGGTTGAACCCATGACTTCCTCCCACCTATACCAACACCCTAACTATTGCACCAAAGGGTGCATTCTATATGCCAAATGAGGATTAATTTATTTATGTCGAAACTGTTTTTTCACAGGTTTTGGTGGGTGATATGTTAGCCCTGCCTCCTGTATAACCACGATTTTATGCCCATAAAGCAATAGTTCAGAGTTGATAATTTCGATTTGCAGAGGTGGTACAATGATAAGGTTTGGGATGAATACTGAGGAAGTTCTATAGATTGTTTTGTGGAGATGTTGTATTGTTTTGGATGCCATAGGGGGTTCCTGAGCACCTGTGTGGAATATAGGCGAGTTTATACTTGTTTTTCTCGAAATTTTGAGAGGATCATAGTGGTAGTATATGTTTCTGCATGTGAACAAAATATTTCAAAGGTGTTATCATAATTCATGTACTTTCGAGTTTTTGAATATTTAATATATCGGTCTCACATTGGAAGTGGACCTGGAGATGTAGCCCATTCAAGGTGAAATCTGTTATCAAATATGTGTCTCAGATTTATGGTTTGCCTCTCTGATCTTATTGCACTTTAGTTAGTTAAGCTCTCATTTAAGCTTGTTTAAATAATCCTTTTGGATTTAACTGTTTAAGTTATTTCACATGCAATTCAAGGTTATTTTTAGATCATGTTTGGTATTAGAGCAAGTTTACCCAAAGAATTGCAAGGTGTGAATGTTAACCAGGCTTAGATTCAAGCAAGGTGAAGGTACACTTGAGGCTTATAATCCTGAGATTGGTTCATGGAGAGACATTCAAATAAGAGGGATGGCTTCACCAAGAAGGATAAAACCTTACAACTCTGAAGATGATTTCGAAGCCTTTAATTTGATGAAAGCAATGGTGGAAGAGCTCTAAAATGAAAGTGAACAATGAAGAGGAGAAGGTTCCATTCATGTCAAGAAGGAAGATGACTCTCATTCCCAAAATACATCTCCTCCTCATTCACCTCCTTATTCACCTTCTTCCACTCCTTCTCCTTTTCACTCTCCTACACCATCTTTTCCTCCATCTTGTCATGGAAATATTGCTTCAAAGAAGCCATTGTTAAAGTTGGATGTCAAGTTTGAATCGCCCATGTATAATGGAGAACCTAATGCAGAAAAGTTAGACAATTGAATTCAACAAGTGAAAGTTTATTGTCATGTTTAGTAGATTGATGAAGACAAGGTAAATATTTATTTGGTCTCTCTCCAGCTTTAAGGCACCACACTTATTTGGTGGGAAAATAAACTTTAGGAAGGTATGGAAAAGAATGGTAAGATTCTTTCTTATTGGTCTGAATTCAAATCTAAATTAAGGAAACAAATTTATCATTTAGGATATACACATAAGGAAATTATGGAATGACAATACTTGAGGCAAGCAAAGGGACAAAGAGTGTAGAGTTATAATGAAGAGTTTAGGAGGAAATCATTGGATTTAAATATTTCATTGTATTCTCAAGAAACTCTTCTAAAGTACATTAGTGGCTTGCATAGTTACATTCGCCATACTATTCTTTTGTTCAATCCTATTAACTTTGATGCAGTATGTGTCCAAGCTACACATATTGAATCCATGAAGGATGATTCATGAATAGAAGAAAAGGGAGGAAAGGACAAAGGGAAATAGAAGGTGAATCGAGCTGCTACAACAAAGAAAGAGGACGTGAAGCTTTAATGCTTGCATTGTTAGAAAGAAGGGCATGATGAAGAGCATTGTTGGAAGTTACATATGGAATTGAATCCAAAATGGATAAGCAATAGAGAAGTAAGATAAAGGTCACAACCATAGTCCAAGATCTCATATTTGAATCCAGATATGAACTAAGGCAATAGCCTTGGGTCTTAAAGGTAATATTTCTACTGCTAGCTGTAGTTCATTTGCTTCTCCTTCAAAAGTTGTTATAAGCCCTGATGAAAGAAAGAGGACCGGATTATTTCACATACGAGTGATATGCAAGCATACCAAAATAGACACACTTCTTGATAGTGGGTCTCAGGTGAATCTCATTTCTAAGCAAGTGGTTAGAAATTTGGGATTAGAGATGAAACCTCATCCTAAACCATACCCTTTGGGATGGGTTTGTGAAAATTCAAATTTGAATGTGTCTCATCAATGTAAATTGAAGTTTTCCATCACATCCAGTTTTGTATATGAGGTAGAATTGGATTTATTCCCTTTAGACATTTGTGGGATTGTGTTGGGAAGTCCATACTTGTATGATGGAGAAGCCATTTTCTTCAGGAAGCAAAATAAGTACCATTTCTTCAAAGATGGGATCGAATACATTCTAAGAGATCATAAGATGAAAATTGATTTATCTATGGTTGCTACAGGGTAGATGAAGATGTTAGTAAATGCCATCAAGGGTTTATCTCTCATGGTAGTTAAAGATTGTGGCCTTGGAAATGCTTTAGTCAAGATTGATACTAAATAGATGTTTCAGGATACATTGTAGGTATAGCATGAGGGGTTACAACATGAAAGCATCTTGGATATCGATTTTCATCCTTTAGTTGATAGAAAACCATATTCATTAGTTATTATTGATTCTGTAAAGAAAGACAAGCTTTCTACATGATCATTCTATTTAACATCTACATGTTTAGTTTTATGTTTCCTTTTGCTTCTATTTAGTTGTGTTTGGATAGTAGCTTAGACATTGAATGCATATCTATGTAAAAGTGATAGAATGGTTGTTTTAACCTTTGTTATGATGATCCAAGTGATCCTAAACCGAGCAAGTTGGATGGTGGACACAGGACAAATGGGGCCATGGTGTTTGTTATGGAAAAAATTGCACAAGTGCACTCTTCCACTTGGTGAGGAGCTAAGCCTTGTAGGTTGTTGCAAGGCCTCAGTCCTTGGAGCCCCTTTTTATGGTGGTTGGTATTCCTCAAAGTGATACTACAAGAGATTGTTATTGTAGTTCACATCCAAACATGGAAATATTGATAAAAACAAAATGAAAGAGATGGGGGGAGAATGCAAACTTCAACAACAACCAAAGATATGCTAAACCACTCTTGTATTTCCCAATGGAATAGATGTTCAACACCTATGAGGTGAAGGATTCAAGGTAAGCCAAAAATATCCCTTAGGGAGGCCTTTATTGTCCAAACTAAATTCTATGTAGATGGAAGAACAATGGAGAGAAACACTTTCCCCTTGATGGTAGGTGGAAAGCAAGCTTGGGAATGCTCACAATGGTAGGAAATGGTGGGCTATGAGGAAGCTCCAACTCAAATCCAATAGCATAACCTTGCTCTAATTTCTCTCTACAAAATGCATGCCAATGGCTTCCTTTTATAGGCCAAGAGGTGGCCAGCAAACAACTAGATCCAAATGTGAACTCTCCTCATTCACGAACTAGTTCCAAGGTACACAAGGGGGGATGATTCATGCCACCAAGTGTGTGAGGAGCCAAATTCTGATCCTTGGGGAGGATTGATCCTTTAATGCGCCACCGAGATGAAGTGGTACCGCCGTTTTGACAGTAGCGTGGCTATCGAAGGGAAAGTCGCGTGGGTGTAGCACGGGCATTGTTCAGATAACCTGTGTTATAACGTGGGTAACCTGTGTAATACCTGCACTACCCTTTGTTTTGACTGTTTCTGGGCACTTGTGGGCTCATGCTGTGTTTTGGATCTGCTGGAGATTCCTGTGGTGAGATGCATTCTTTATGTTGATGACACTTTACTGGATGAATTGTCGAATTGTTGCATGTGTGTGATTTTTAGGCATTAACAAATGCCCTTTGATGTATGAGGTTCGGAGGGTACTATAGAGCCAATAATGCATCATGTTTTCTGTTGTTTCTCTCATGTTCTGTAGGACAAAGCATATGTGGAAAAAATAAGGTTCTCCCATGGGGGAAGATTGTTGGTGACAACCGTTGGAGCTGTAACAAAGAATAGTTTTATACAAACGAGGCAGGAATACCCATACTCGTGAAAGATGTCAAAGTGATTACAATGAGAGAGGACAAATGTGTCGACTCTACTATACTACTGGGACATGGATGAAGGTGGCTTCAATCCAAGTTAGAGTGAATGCCCCTGGAGCTGCTACGAAATATTGAAGAAGTGGAACAGCTAGTGACCATGATGAACCCACTGTAGTGGGGCACTAAACTTGGTATGTAAATCTTCCTGCGGGATTCACCGTACCGAATAGACTGCTATCATGATTTCCAAATGTGAACATTGTTACCTTCAAAAGTACGTTTCCCCCTGATATGATGATGTGTTGACGTTGAGAATAGGGGAAACCACTTAGTTAGAGAGCATTAATGACTCTCCCTCCTAAGTTTGAGGTGATCCCTTATAGTGATTGAAAGGGGTCCCAAGGTACAACTGCAACTACCGCAACTCTTGGAAAATAATTTTTTAATGTCGATGAGAGCTGAAGTATGTGATAAGATGAGGGTATTATCCTGATAACTGAGATCATATTGTAATCAACTAGTGGACGGACATAATTGACACCAGACTGGTTGATAAGCGTGGGGCTCATAAATTCCTTTGATCAATGAAAACATGGGGAGTGGGGACGACAAGTTTTCTTTCGGTACGACACAGATTGAAACTGGTGGAAACAAACTGTAAGTGAAAGGGATTTGATGGAGATGAAAAACAAATGGTAATGTTAAGCGACAAAACATATACTGTTGAACATATGGGGACTTAAATACATCTATCAAAAGCGACCATGGGTTGCTGCCAAAATAATATGGTGTTCCTTCAATTTGAGGTGATGAGGGTACCTTGTTTTTGCATAAAGAACATCGATGGGGTCCCCACAGTTTTGGGTGTATCGAGGGACCAATTTGATGATGGGAGAAGTCCCCACAGTTTTGAGTGGATCGGGGGACACTTTCCAATGATGAAGTGAGGGCTAATTTGCAGACGCGAAGACGGGTGCCCTGTGAAACGATGCTATGCAGTATATACCTGCGGGATAACTGAATAGAATTGGTTGTGTCTGAGGGTGGGGTCCCCATAGGTTTATTTGTGGGAGTTATGATACAAGGGGGATTGCGAATGGTAAATTGTTCATGGAGGCATGAGGGGGATGTTATGGAAAAAAATGCTCAAGTGTACTCTTCCACTTGGTGAGGGGCTATTCCTTGGAGGTTGCTTCAAGGCCTCAGTCCCTAGAGCCCCTTTTGGATGGTTGGTATTCCTCGAAGTGATCCTGCAATAGATTCGTAGTGTAGTTCACATTCAAACATGAAAATATTAATGAAAATAAAATAAAAGAGATGGGGGAAAGATGCAAACTCCAACGACAACCCAAAGGCATGCTAAACCACTCTTGTATTGCCCAATGGAATACTGTACAACACTTAGGAGGTGAAGGCTTCAAGGGAAGCAAACAATATCCCTTAGGGAGTCCTTTATTGTCTAAACTAAATGCTAAGTAGGTGGAAGAACAATGGAGAGAAACACTTTCCCCTTGATGGGTGGAAAGCAAGCTTGGAAATGTTTACAATGGTAGGAAATGGTGGGCTATGAGGAACCTCCAACTCAAATCTAGTAGCATAACCTTGCTCTAATTTTTCTCTACAAAATGCATGCCAATAGATTCCTTTTATAGGCCAAGAGGTGGCCATAAAACAACTAGATCCAAATGTGAACCCTCCTCCATCATGAGCTAGTTCCAAGGTACTCAAGGGGGGTTGATTAATGCCCCCAGGTGTGTGAGGAGCCGAATTCTGATCCTTGGGGAAGATTGATCCTTTAATGCGCCATTGGGCGTGAGTGGTCCCACCGTTTTGACAGTAGCATGGCTATCAAAGGAAAAGTTGTGCAGGTGTAGCACGGGAATTGTTCAGGTAACCTACTCTATAGCGTGGGTCAAATGTGTAATACCCACACTACCCTTTGTTTTGACTATTTCTTGGCACTTGTGGACTCATGCTGTGTTTTAGATCTGTTGAGGATGCATGTGGTGAGTTGCATTCTTTATGTTTATGATGCTTTACTGGATGAATTGTCGAAATGTCACATGTGTGTGACTTTTAGGAGTTAACAGATGCCCCCTGATGTATGCGGTTCAAAGGGTGTTGTAGAGCTGATAATGCATAATGTTTTTTTGTTGTTTCTCTCCCGTTTTGTAGGAGGAAGCATATGTGGAAAAAATAAGGTTCTCCCATGGGGGAAGAGTGTTGGTGATGATCATTGGAGCTGTAATAAAGAATAGCTTTTTATACAAACGAGTCAGGCATACCCATGCTCATGAAATACTATCAAATTGATTATAATGAGAGAGGACAAAGGTGTCAACTCTACTAAACTATTGGTCATGGATAAAGATGGATTTAATCCATGTTAGAGTAAATGCCCCCAGAGTTGTTGCAAAATATTGAAGAAGTGGAATTGCTGGTGACCATGATGAACCCATTGTGGTGGGGGACTAAACTTGGTATGTAAATATGCATGAGAGCTTCACCGTACTGAATAGACCGTTATCATTATTTCCAAATGTGAACACTTATACCTTCAAAAGTACGTTCCCCTCTGATGCGATGATGTGTTGATGTCGAGCATAGGGGAAACCACTTAGTTAGGGAGCACTAATGGCTCTCCCTACTAAGTTTGAGGTGATCCCTTATAGTGATTGAAAGGGATCCCAAGGTATAACTTCAACTACTGCAACTCTCGGAATATAAATTTTTTACGTCGACTAGAGATGAAGTACATGATAGGACAAGAGTCCTATCCTAAGAAATGGGATCATATTGTAACCAACTGGTGGACGGACGAACTTGAAACAAGACTGGTTTATAAGCGTGGGGCTCATAAATTCTTTTGATCGATGTAAACGTGGGGAGTGGGGATGGCATCTTTCCTTTCGGAATGGTACATATTGAAATGCACGAGGACAAACTACAAATGAAAGGGATTTGATGGAGATGCAAAATGAAGGGTAATGGTAACCGGAAAAAAAAATGTCTAACATATGCAGACTCAAATACATCGATCAAAGGAGACCATGGGTTGCTGTCAAAATAATATGGTGTTCCCGCAATGTGAGGTGATGCAAGAACTGTTTGTATATAAGGAATGTTAGTGAGGTACCCACAATTTTGTGTATCGGGGGACCGATTTGATGATGCGTGGATTCCCCACAGTTTTGAGTGGATTAGCGGACACTTTCCATTGATGAAGTGAGGGATAATTTGCATTGTAATGTCCCCTCCCGTCAATCCAATGCAAGGAAGGGAACATGATACCAAATTCTGGGGCCTTTACATAAACTCAACCCATTTCGTTAGATTCATATGAATAAAACAAATGTGTGCAGATGCAAATCAAGGAAACCTGCATAGCGAAAATAAACCTCATCCACACAGGTTTTATATGCATTCAGCATATCAATAATAGTCATCTATTTAAAACATTGCAGAAGTAAAACACATAGATAGAGAAATACATATCTTCATTGTGAGATGGTCCTAAGAAACTAGCTATGTCGCTGCAACGTTCCACCCAACCATAGGTCTCTTCCCAACCTGTATTCTTTCAGCACTCAAAGACCACCCCCAAGCTGGTGCATGATTTCTACAAGGAAAAGGGGACACTCAAGCTCATACACAGCCAAATAATCATTGCATCTAAGCCAAGCCAATCCATAGCTGGGTTTATCAAGCTAAATATGAATTATGAGTACTTTACTTGAAAATGACAATAATATTATTTTGTGATAAAGTGTGAAAGGAAAAAAAGTGTGAAAAGACATTCATTATGAGTACTTTACTTGAAAATGACAATAATATTATTTTATGAAAAAATGTTAAAGGACTTTCATTATGAGTACTTTACTTTATGATTTAAAAGTACTTATACCACTACCTTGGTTAACTATGGGTTTTCATCCACCATAGAAAATTTGACAAATAAGTATTCTTAACTCATGTAATGCCACCTCAACCATGGGGGATGATGTCATCTACTAGAATGTGATTGGTTAATTTTTATAGTACATTTTCTTTGTTTTGAGGCCCATTTTTTACCTCAAAATTTCTCTAATGTTTGGGGGCATATTATGCGCTATGCTAGTGGTGGGCTCGTGGGGGCCTTTTTAATGCCACACATGCTGGATTTATGGGAGGGTCGCATAGGCCGATCTGAGAGGTACCCTTGGAGCGAGATGGACTACTGAGGAGATACAGAGTTGCTCATTCCTGATGGTGGATTCAATGCTATTGGTGTGTTTTTTGGTTTTGTACTGTTCACATATATATATATTTGTACATAATGTTTATTTCTGCACATTTGATGATATATATGTTTATCAGGTACTGATGATAGTTTTCTCTTTTAATGTAGATGTTGGTCTTGTGAGGTATCCTCGAAGGCCTAGACTGGGAAGGGATCAGCCTACTGGCAGAGCTAGGCATGCCATTGGAGGAGTAGGTGCTGCTAAGGGTGATCCTCCCTGGGTGAGAGAGTTTATAGTTGGAGGAGCTGCAATAGGTGGGGAAACTGCTAGGGATCGTATGATGGTTTTTGTAACTAAATTGGAGAGGATATTAGGAAGGCTGACAGTTGGGGTTGATGAGCAGGAATGGGCCGACCTAGAGGATGATGAGGTGGCCTTGACACTTCATCTTCCAGTAGAGTGTGGTACATCCTCGTGACAGATCATGCAATGGGTCGCAATTACTTTCCATGTGGCATGAGAGGTGCAGGGGGGAGCAGCTCCTCCTCCATGATAGGGACCACGGTGGGGATCGGAGCCAACGCGAGGGCAGGATATGCGACCACTGGCCATTTTGGGTCCCCGAGATCCACCAGCTGACAGGGCGGTTTGATGTTATGTAGGGCTATGAGCCATATTTTTGTAGATATACATTTTTTAAATGGCCCCATGGGAGGCGTTTTTATGAATACCCCATAAGGCTACTATGTATACACGCCAAGAGGGCCATTTTTTGTATATGACTGATCCAGGAGGATCATCTCATAGTCAGTCGAAATAAAAGTCTTCAAAATGTAAAATAAAGATTACAATGGTGAAGAGATCATCAAGAGATTTCCGACAACATTTGTTTGGCGCAAAAAGGCCTCAGGATGCAAAAGTTATTAATGCCTGAAGTTTTGACAATTTTGGTTAAAATTGGCATAAAAAGGGTAATTTGGGAAAAATTGGCAATGTAATGTTTTATAAAAAAGTTGGGCAGTCCATGGGATTCGACCCCATGACCTCCAAATCCCGCCAAAGCCTTCACCAAGCCCACCTATCCAACACTCCATGCATTGTTCCTTGTTATGTATAGGGCAGATGTTTTATTTAAAGTTAATGGAAGGTTTGTTTTGAAAAATGGGCAGGGCCGAGGGATTATCCCTCAACCCCATGGCCAACACCAAGGCCCCCAAAACATATCAATGCAAAACCATATTATACCATCGAACTATAACATGGAAACTATATAACATGTCATTTAAATGTTGCAACAAAAGCATGTTATGGGGAGAGGTCTACGGGTGTGAACTCGTGACCTCCTCCCCCATTACCAAGTGTTTTAACCAACGCGCCAAGGGCGCCCTATGTTATGGTATATGACATTTTTATTTATGAAGTTGAGGCAGAAAAGGAGCCCCAAATGGATCGTGTGGTTACCATTTTGGGACCCAAAACCACCCAAAAAAAAACACTATAAAAACCATGTTTTGGCACGGATTCAGAGATGACGGTACAAGGTGCGGGCATAGAGTCTGAGGTTTTTTTTTGCACAGTTTCCAAGACAATTTTGGCACACTTATCGAGACAGTTTTGCAGGATTACCAAGGTGGTTTGCACAGATCCCGAGGTGGTTTTTCTGCATAGTTCCTGAGACATTTCTGCACAGTTCCCGAAGCAGTTTTGGAACAGTTCCTGAGGTCTATACAGTCATTAGTGGGCATGGATCCAGCGGTGGAATCCGTACTGCTTTGTCTTTTATGCAGGCATAATTTCTTGATTTGCGTGCCAAAGGAGGCCTTAGGAAAACATAGTCAAGTTTATACTCATTTTTCTTGAAATTTTGAGAGGATCGCAGTGGTGCTGTATGTTTTTACTGATGACTGATAGAGAACATAAGTGTTTCCAGAAACTCATATTTGTAAGATTTGAAGACTAAACAAGATCAACCTTCTCATTGGAAGTGGCCTAAAGACGTAGCCAAAGGAGGGTGAACTCCGTTATCAGTTCTTGTCTACAAATTTCATGGTTTGCATATCTTTTATGTGTTTTATGTGCTTCAATTATGCTCTTTCAATTTTTCATTTAAGCCTCTTTAATGGATTTAAGCATTTAAACTTTCACATGCAAATAATGGTTATAAAGATCCTATCATTTTCAGATCAAGTTTGGTATTAGAGAAGCTTAACCATTGCATTGTGAGTTTGTTTATGTTAACAAGATCTACGCTTTAGAGAGGTGAAGGAGAGATTGAAGAATTTGATCCAGAAATTGGTTCAAGAAGAAGAAAGAAAATGATAGATGAAGACTACTGAGAAGAAGATGAAAAGGATTTCCACAAAGCTTTCTATCAGATGGCAGATAGAATCGAAAAATTATTTGCATATTATCAAGAGAGGTTGGAAAATAAGAAAATAAAGAAGGAGAAAGCATAGGATAATGGTTTAGGAAAAGGAGGACACCCTCTGAAACTTCTTCTCCATCTTATTCCTCTTATGAAAGCTCCAGTACTACTTCTTCAAATCCAAAGAAACAACCTAAGAAGGATAAGTCTGATTTACCTTATTTGAAACTTGATATTAAGTTTGATTTGCCTACATATAATGGTGAAGTTAACGCAAAAAAACTAGATGATTGGATCAGACAGATTGACTTTTATTGCAAGATTCAAAATGTTGTAGATGATATTACAAAGATCCAATTGGCTACTTTCCGGCTTGGAGGCACTACACTCATCTAGTGGGAGAGTAAGACATGTGAAGGCATCCTCAACAAAGGTAAAATTATTTCTTCATGGTATGAATTTACTACTGCGTTAAAGAAACAATTTTATCCATTAGGTTACGTACAACAAGCTATGATGGATTGGCAAAACTTAAGGCAAGGTAAATGTCAGAATGCACAATAATACACTCAGGAATTCAAAAAAAGAGTTTTGATTTTGGGTATACGTCTCTACAGTCAAGAAACTCTTCTCAATTTTATTGGAGGATTACATAGTTATTTGCGTCAAACAATACTTATGTTTAATCCTACTAACCTAGATGAAGTCTGTGTTCAAGCCACACATATTGAATCCAAAGGGAAGAATATTCATGATATCTTTTCTTCAGCTGGATCTAGTCATTTGAAAGAAGGTAAGGAAAAAGGGAAGATCAAGCATACAACTACCGTGAAGAAAGTGGACACAAAAATTTCATGTTCTCATTGTCAGAGAGATGGACATGATGCAAAACACTGTTGGAAGATACATCCAAAATTGAAACTGAAGTGGTTTAAGGATTGGAAAGGGAAGCAAAAAGATACGATTATCGTTGAGGACCTTGGAACGGATTCTGAGGATGAAACAAAGATATCAATCGTAGGTGTGAAAGGTAAAGCTATTGTTGGTAATGATTCTAACATTGGCTCTTCATGTGCTTCTACTTCTAAATATCATGACAGTTCTAAGGATAGAAAAAGGAATGCATTGTTTCATATAAGGGAAATTACAAAACAAACTAAGATCGACACACTCATAGATAGTGGATCTCAAGCTAATCTTATTTCAGAAGAAGTAGTTAAGTAGTTAGGATTAACAACAAAACCACACAGGAAACCTTATCCATTAGGATGGGTATGCAAAGATTTACAAGTAACAAAGAAATGTGATCTAAAGTTGGCAATTACATCCAAATTTATAGATGAAGTTGAATTTGATGTGGTCCCACTAGATATCTGTGGAATTGTGTTGGGTAGCCCATACTTATATGATCGAAAGCAAATATTCTATAGAGAACATAATCAATATCATATGTTTAAAGAAGGAATTGAGTACATAGTACATTCACATTCATTTAAAAATGACAGATAATTGGGAACTACACAACAATTTAAAAGGGTTGTCAATGCAAGTTGGAATTTGTCACTTATGTCTATGCAAGTTACATAAGAAAATAATCATAAGTATGAAAAGGAAGTGTCATTGCATCATACACCTAATTTGGTCAATAATGTTCCTATGATAAAACATAAGCATTATATGAGTACAATCTCTTTCACACGTTCAATGTTGATATTCAGCTTATTACTAATCAACAGTAGGTGGTTTGTTCTTACAATATTGAGTGAATATTTTGTTGAAAAATTGATTAATGCACTTAACAATATCAGTGCAGTGTTGATTGCTGTTATGATGATTCATATGTACAGGTTCTAAGAAGAATGGACAAGTGATACGGGACAAGTCCTCACTTGAATTCTAAATGATTCAGGCTTTTGGTGGTCTAAAAGCTTCTTAGTGGGAAGGTTTGAACCAGGAGGATCATCTCATAGTCGATCAAAATTAAAGTATTAAAAATGTAAAATAAATCTTACAGTGGTGAATATCTCATCAAAATATTTCTGGCAACGTTTGTTTCGTGTAAAAAGGCCTCCAGATGCAGAAGTTATTAATGTTTGAAGTTTCAACAATTTTGGTTAAAATTGGCAAAAAAAGGGTTATTTGGGAAAAAATTGGCAATGTAATGTTCTATAAAATCAGTTAGGGAGTTCATTGGATTCGACCTCATGACCTCCAAATCTCGCCAAAGCAGTCACCAAGGTCGCCTAGCTAGCACTCCACACATTGATCCTTGTTATGTATAGGGAAGATGTTTTATTTAAAGTTAATGGAAGGTTTGTTTTGAAAAATGGGCGGGGCCAAGGGCTTAGTCCTCGACCCCCTGGCCAACAATGAGGTCCCCAAACATTTGTAATGTTCAAACCATAATATATATCCATAACAAACAAACTAAAGTCGAACCACATAACATATTCCACATATCAATGCCAAACCATATTATACCACCGAACTATAATGTGGAAACTATATAACATGCCATTTAAACATTGCAACAAAAGCATGTCATGGGGAGAGGTCTGCGAGTTTGAACCCGCGACCTTCCCCGCCATCAACAAGTGTTTTATCCAATGCGCCAAGTGCGCCCGATGTTGTGGGATATGGCGTTTTTCTTTATAAAGCTGAGGTGGAAAAGGAGCCTTAAATGGACCGCGTGGCCACCATTTTGGGACCCAAAACCACCCAAAACAAAACAATATAAAAACCATGTTTTGGCAGGGATTCAGAGACGACGATACAGGGTGTGGGCACAGAGTCCAAGGTAATTTTTGCACAGTTTCCAATAAATTTTTGGCATGCTTCCCGAGATGGTTTTGCACGCTTACCAAGGTGGTTTGCATGGATCTCGAGGTGGTTTTTCTACACAGTTCCCAAGGCATTTATGCACAATTATCGAGGCAATTTTTAGAACAGTTCATGAGGTTTGTACAATTATTAATGGGCATGGATCCCAATGTGGAATCAACACTATTTTGTCTTTTATGCTGGCAAAGTTTCTCAATTTGCATGCCAGAGGAGGCCTCAGGAAAACATTATCAAGTTTATGCTCATTTTTCTCGAAATTTCGAGAGGATCACAGTGGTGCTGTCTGTTTTTGCTGATAACTAACAGAAAACAGAAGTGTTTCCAGAAACTCATTTTTGTAAGCTTTAAATACTAAATAAGATCGGCCTTCTCATTGGAAGTGGCCCAGAGACACAGCCCAAGGAGGGTGAACTCTGTTATCAGTTCTTGTCTACAAATTTCATGGTTTGCATCTCTTTTATGTGTTTTATGTGCTTCAATTATGTTCTTTAAATTTTTCATTTAAGCCACTTTAATGGATTTAAGCATTTAAACTTTCACATGCAAATAATGGTTATAAAGATCTTGTCATTTTCAGATCAACGACACACATATTTTTGATGATATATATATATCATCAAAAATATGTGTGTCATATACAAAAAATGGCCCTCCCGGGGTGTATACATAGTATCCTTATGGGGGACACACACACACACACATATACCATTTTGGATAAATATAATGTATGTGTCTCTTTATGTATGTGATGTGTGTGTATTTTGCTTTATGTTTCCTATGTGTTGATGTGATGCATATGTATTAGTCGATGCTCGCATATTTGTTTTGGGCAGGTGTTATCGACTTTTAGGACTTGTGATGATGAAATACATGTATGTGTAGTCATAGGTGAGACACATAGATATATTTATGTATGATTGGTATGCAGTGTTATGCAGTTAGGTGATGTACTAGGTGCCAATTCAATACCTCATTAGCGATGGAGTCGACGGATGCATTGGCGTTTCTCGGTATATGTGTGAAAGTTATGGTTTCAAACTGTCGAATGAGAAGGCACAAGCGCATAAAATTTTGCAAGAGGAGTGAGTTGCAGACCTAGAATACATTATTCAATTGTGACATGACAAGTTGGGAGTCGAGGTGCACATGTATATGGTGAATGCCAAATGTAGGGCATCGCTTAAAAGACCTATTAGGGCATCGTACTCCGATTGGTTGTTTGTTAGTGCCCCCAAGCATACTCCGTCGATCTGGTGAAGTGAATGGGAGGGGGAGTATATAACCTGAGCAGCGGATGCTAGATGTTTGGAAAAGAAAGCTGGATTTAATTTCTAATTCGAGATGAAAGTAAAAATTTGCGACAAAAATAAGAATATCAACATGAGGTGTTAGATGTCTTGTTTTTGATGGGGTTAAAAGCCCCTTTTTGGTTTTGTTAATTTTTGGGGAATGCTTGTGGGTGGTCTATGTCTTCGTCGGAGGACGAGGAATCACTAAAAGTGAGGACACCGGCTAAAGGAGATTCAACATCAATGGTGTCTGGGAAGGTAGGAACTTCCTTCCTGGTTGGTGATGCTTGCAGGGTTACATAGGGTGTTTGTACTTGACGTTGCATTCTCATCAGTTCAAGACGAGTTCGTCGTTCAGTGCACAAAATAGGGCATTGAAAGGAGTAATGGGTGGTTTCTCCACAATATCGACAAGGTCTTGGTACATGGGGACATAAGCATTCTTGGTCTTCTTAGGTGTTGATTTGCTCCATTATACATGCGATAGCACTAGGAGGGATCATATGGGTAGAGTTCCCACATGACGAGCATTCATTGTGTGATGGTTTCGTTGTAAGTCTAGATGGGTCTTGCGACATTACAGGCTCTACCAAGTTGTTTGTAGTTGGCGCAACTTTTGGGAGGGGTGACTGATGGTGCCACTGATGTGGTGATCACATTAGTGGATGCTACTTCTTGGTGTAAAAATGGGGCTTCCTCAATGGTTACTTGAGTGAGATGGACTGTTGCCATCACCTCTCAATATCGAGGGATTTATGGGCAATGGTGCATATAGTGCCCATGCTAACCACAATGGAGCATGGGTGATTTGTACGCAATGATTTGGACTTAGATGTGGGCGAGGGAGGTGTGCCCCCTTTTACCATTGGTGGAGCATGGGTGATGCTCACGGGAGTGTTGAGAAAATTCCTTAGCTCTGGTAGAGTAGGACATAGATTAGTTGCGTGGCCTTGCTGCTCGCAAAGAGAACACGACGGTGTGACCCTTTGGGTGGGCGTATTGAACATAACCGGGGCTTTTAACTCCTTATGGTTGATGCCCCCTGCTTTAGGCTTAACCATTTCTATTGAATTGGATGTAGCGTTTGGTAATAGGGTACCTTTCAACGTTGGTTGTTTGGTGCCCCCATTGAAGGTCGTAGCGATGATCGATTGTGTGGTAGTTGTGGTTGTCATAGTTTGGGTTGCTGTAACTATTCATGTTACTGGCCTTGTACATGTAGGAGACGTCACAGGGACAAACTCGTAATGGGTGACTGGTTTGGAATCCATCTCTAGGAAGGGTGGTGTAAGTTAACACACCGGGATTCCCAAAGTTAGCCCAGGTAGAGTTAACTGAGCCATAAACACCGTCCCTTGTACACCTGTGGGAGGATACAAGAAGGGGATTTGAAAAATTGGTGGCACCGATGGACTCAATGTTTGTTCAATGCCATGACTCAGTGGTGGTGTTGATGACTGTATTGAGGTGGAGGAAGCTCCATTTTCATTAGTGAATATTGTGCACATTAGGCCATCGGTAGATGTAGAGATATTTGGTGGTGGTCTTGAATACGCTCCTAACAAATTGGATTCCTTGTACATACCAGGAGTGATTTCAACATATGGTTGATCATCACCCAATATAGTTGGTAGGATGTTGCCGATATTTCTCATGGTATTAGGGTCATAGTAGTTAAGCTGGTTGAGGGTAACTCCTTTCCCATTTAAGGGAAACATCATGATATGGAAGACTGAGGAGGATACCTCCTTCATGGCATACATGTAACTATGCCCCAAGAGGATGTTGTAGTCGAGCTCAGCATCAATTAATTCAATATCGATCATAACCATCTTTCCCCCCAACTCCATGGGGACATTTTGGTACAATCCTCTTGGTTCGGATGGTCTCCCATCATACGAGTGAAGAGTGATAGATGAGGGGACCAACTCGAGGGATCCTAATCGTTTCCAGACTTTTATAGACATAACGCTAGTGGATGCGTCTTCGTCGATGATATAACTATGGATCATGATGTTTTTAATAGTGACTAGAACTTGAAATGTGACTAATGGTGGTAGCCGCAGGTCACCTTTGTCAAGATCAAAGGTCATTATGTGCGATTCACATGGGTCTACCACACTGAGTGCCTTGAGTAATGATTTTCGTTGTGTTGGTAAATACTGTAACACTTCAAATATGGACATAGCCATAAGGGATTGAGCCAAGTCATCCACAATGTTGTAATTGTGGGCGACTTTCATATGGGGGTTATCAGGGGTACGCCTGAGTGGAACTTTCAAAATTCGTGGGATTTGTTTGGTATCCAGGCATGGTATTTGTAGAGGGCCCCCTGAGGGGATAGGAACGTCTTCCAATTGGGGGGTGGAAGGCCCATCATAACCCTTGGCTCGCGTCTGGAGGTTTATATCCAACATATAGATATTTTGGAAAGAGCCACCACCAGGTGGACGGGGATCTTGTTCTTGTGTAACTTCCCCTGGATTGGAAAAGGGTTGATGTGACACCGTTGTTTGTGGTTGGGGAGTATTCCTTTCCTGAGGAGGGTTCGTCACCATATTCTTTCTAGCTTCCACCAATTGTTGGCAGTTAGGGAGAAGAGGACAATGATGTGTGTAGTGACCATAATCGCCGCAAATGGAGCAACATTAATTGGTTCTCATGGGAGGATTCTTCCCTTGTTTGGGGGGATTGTTAATCCCCGCATTTGGATCACCTATATTTTTGTTTTGATGGGGAGGGGTATTTCCCCCTTGCCTCGGCTGCTGGTTCTGCCCATTCTTACCTTTATTCTTCCCCTAAGTCTGTGTATTATGAGGGTTTGCAGTGTTCAATTTCTCAAATTGTTGAGCTTGTTAAACATAAGTAGGTTGAACTAGGTTAACCCCCACGTGGGGGGAAGGTTGCTAACCAGTTGGGCATGTGAAAGGGTAATACGGGTTATATCCTGGCAATGGGATAAATTCCATTTGTGCTCCATAAGACGTGGATGTAGGAGCGACTAGCGCCAATGGCAGTGTAGGAACCGTCATTGTTTGGCTAACGTTTGGGTATGTAGGACTATATGGTCCATACTGTAACTGACCAACTAATGGTGTTGGTACCGGTGTAGGGGGTACCGACGCAAGTGGCATGGATGGGTAATTCAGAACCATGTTGAATAGTACTAATGTAGTGGAAGGAACCTTTCCTAAATGGGAAATGGATCCAATATGCCCATCTGTCGAATGCGACAAGCCCAAAGGTGTAGGATCCAATGACTGATCTTGCAGGGCATCAACAAGGACTGTGTAAAGATATCCAGACTGCGCATATATGAGGTTGAAATGTTATGCTTTCATAATAGCCTCTTCCTCGCTTTTTGGTATGGAGGTGGCAACATCTTTAGCTATGGCGGGTTGGAGATATTTGATAAACCAATCCAACAAAAAAGGAGGTTCTATTTCGATCTTACATAGTGTGCGGCGTCTACACCACTCGTGGATATGGTCTGCAATGAGGGTGGACATATTTTGACGAAACTCAGTGAGAATTTCGAGGCCTAGATCATGTCAGATTAGAAGTTGAAAGTACGTAAGAAATGTGGTGGCCAATGTTGCAAATGTGGAATGGGTGCCACTTTCTAGTTTTAGGTATCATTTTGCTGTTGTTCCAGTGAGGGTATGCTGGAATAGGTTAAGCCTCACAGGATCATCCATTATGCTGTTAGATGAACACCATAAGTGGAAAGACATAACATGGTTGGCGGGATCATCTCCTCATTTTCCTTCAAATTTGGGAATATCGGAAGGAAGCTTGTCTAGCATAGCCAACCATGTCGCATCATGAGCAATGGGCCATTTTTTAGTTTGGCCAAATCAGGTAGATTTAAACTAGCCATAAATGGTAAGGTAGGGACAATGGGTCTTTCCATTCTGTTTGGGATATGATTTCCATGAGGGGGAGACCCATGTGGTGTTTTGAACAACGATTGACCTCCTATGAGAGAGGATGGGTCAAAGGGATCCAAGGGATCTCCTTGGGGAGAATCCATCGGGGTACTACCTTCGATGGGGGAACAAGTGGTGTAATTTATAGAGTCTCCGAGGGGAGAAAATGTATCTAGCAAGGTTTGTCCTCAACCAGTTGACCCTATCAATGTTTCCTAGGAACGACACTGGCTTGAATTCCCTCCGCGTGGAATACAGGGGGAAGGTGTGAAAACACCCCTCAAGAGAGGGGATAGGCCTTGCAGTCTACGGGGATGTCTTAGGATGTTGTTTTGTTCCTCAATGGTGAAGGATTTGTGTCAATATGAGAGTGATAATGGAATAAACACAATTGAACAAATGAAAAAATATGCTAACCACAACAGATGCAAAATGATGCGAAAAGTGAGTGATATGTACAATATTTCTTTTAGTGCATGATTTCCCACATGTAGGATCTTTTTATTACGAGTTAGTGAACTCGTAGTTAAAAAGAAAATAAATGTAAATTCCCTAGACAACCTAACGTCCTTCCTCTCAAATGTAACTAGGCCTCCCAAAAGCACACTTGATGGTGATAATGGTATCCACGCACCAATCGACTAGTGGAGGTAACAAAGAGCTAGTTCTATCGGAGAAGGGGCCATTTATCCAATCAAGAAGACTTGGAAACACCTCCCAATGACAATAGCTAACTTCAGGAGTCAATTGCACTCACAATTGCTCCTTGGTGATATCCTAAGCTGGGCCACTAAGATACCTTGCATCAAGTGTGTATCAGTGGTTCGCCCTGCACGGTATAGTGTCGTCTCCGTACAACAAGCTGAGTGGCTTGTATGGGAGAGAAGGGAAGCTATATCTCGACGTTCACCTCCTTGGTCACAGCGCACTTCTGATCCGGGTTCTCTTTTAACACTTGCTTATAACAGGATTTTGTAAGTACCCTAAAGGACAACAATGCTATGTTTCAAAATATTCCTAATGAAACTAGATTGGTGGGCATTAATGTATTCCTATCCCAACCAATACTACCTAACTAAAATATTGTTTTTTGACCTCCTATGGAGGAGTTAGTTGGTTAAGACAATTACAATGTTGATTTTATTGGGTTTGTATGTTTCACTTATGGAGTGTCAGATGGGTATTTCACAATTCCTACCTTTTTGATTCACCAAGCTCACATGAAATGCGAGGTAAAGAGCATACTTTGGATTGGAAGAGTCTTTAGCCTCTTATTGTGTGCTATTGGAGAAAACAAATGTGATAAAAGAAAAAACAAACGATTCCGTTGGAAAATTAACTAAATGAGTATATCAAGCAATATGTACTTTTAACTCTAAGAGATGCTCATGGTGCTTCGCAAAATCGAATTAATCTATCTAATAGACAAGTGTGCAATGGAGGCATTTCACACTTATCACCCTTTTTATGATTCACCAAGCTCACATGAAGTGCGAGGTGAAGAGCATACTTTGGGTGACAAGTGTCTTTAGGTCCTTGCTTGTGTGTAAAAATTGTTTTCTACACTAGCAATACTACTAAAAACAACATGTTAATTTGATGCATAAACAAGAAATGGTCCTAAATACTAGTGACAACAATGGGGCCCATTGAAAGCCTCAAAGTTAGTTACCTAGTTAATTTTCAAGAGAGATGTACTCTTTACTTCCTAATATTGGTCTAGGTAGACTAATTACTAAAAAAATTAAGTAATTGGGTGAATTAGCCTTAATTTAAGTTCATTAGTAAGCAACAATTGGGCTACTGAACTAAGCTATGCAGATAAAAAGTAAATAAATAACAGTAGCACGACTAAACCAGACTCTGCTGCATGTATCGTATCGGTTAATACAAAATAGATGCGTCGGAGCGTGGATAATACACTAACCTTCCACATGGGTGCGATGAGCAGTGTAGCGCGGGTATGAAACTGGTAAACTGCACTATGTGCGCGACTATTTGAGTCGAATCTGCGCGGAAAAGACGCCATGAACCGCGCGACTATGGAAAAAAATAAGCTATGGTCAAGATGGGGACAAATTCTAGAAGAAAGAGTTGGAATACTTGCTCTCCTACAAGTGAACAACACCCATAAATAGATACTTAGCATAAAACAACCTAGTTTAAAAAGAAATGAACAAAAATAAGTATGGTCGCCATTAGAATTGTTATGGAAAAAATTGCACAAGTGCACTCTTCCACTTGGTGAGGGGCTAAGTCTTGTAGGTTGCTTCAAGGCCTCAGTCCTTGGAGCCCATTTTGGATGGTTGGTATTCCTCCAAGTGATCCTGCAAAAGATTAGTGTAGTTCACATTCAAACATGAAAATATTGATGAAAATAAAATAAAAGAGATAGGGGAAAGATGCAAAATCCCACAACAACCCAAAGGTATGTTAAACCACTCTTGTATTACCCAATGGAATAGCTATTCAACACATAGGAGGTGAAGGCTTCAAGGGAAGCCAACAATATCCCTTAGGGAGGCCTTTCTTGTCCAAACTAAATGCTAAGTAGGTGGAAGAACAATGGAGATAAACACTTTCCCCTTGATGGTAGGTGGAAAGCAAGCTTGGAAATGCTTATAATGGTAGGAAATGGTGGATATGAGGAAGCTCCAAATCAAATCCATTAGCATAACCTTGGTCTAATTTTTCTCTACAAAATGCATGCCAATGGCTTCCAAATGTGAACTCTCCTCCTTCATGAGCTAGTTCCAAGGTACACAAGGGGGGATGATTAATTCCCCCAAGTGTGTGAGGAGCCGAATTTTGATCCTTGGGGAAGATTGAGCCTTTAATGCACCACTGGGCATGAGTGGTCCCATCGTGTTTACAGTAGCATGACTACCAAAGGAAAATCCGTGCGGGTGTAGTGCGAGCATTGTTCAGGTAACCTGCGCTATAGCGCGGGTCAACTGTGTAATACCCGCGCCACCTTTTGTTTTGACTGTTTCTTGGCACTTGTGGACTCATGTTGTGTTTTACATCTATTGAGGATGCCTGTGGTGAGATGAATTCTTTATGTTGATGACGATTTACTGGATGAATCCCCGAAATGTCACATGTGTGTGACTTTTAGGTGTTAACAAGGGATTTGTGAATCATTCTCGTAACATGTACCGAGGGATCTGATGATTGTCTATTTGGTGGAGTAAATTCCCAAATGCAAAAATGATACTTGAAGAGGGTTCTTTTCAAGTTGGGTCAGATTCCTCGGACTCATGGGGGGTCGAAATCATGGGTTTCAATTGATGACGGGTGTGGCAGTGGTGTGCACACCCATGGGGGAACATGTTATTCATGTAAATTATGTTGATGGCACATCAAGGCCATGAATGGGGACCCTATGTTTATCTGCGAGAATACTGGGATATGCATTATAAACAGAGGGTAAATTGAGTCTATATGCTAGTTTTAGAATGATACCTACAGTAGGGTGAATACCCATTATTGTTAGAGATTTGGAGTCTTATTTGTATAATGGATAAATGAGAGGCTCCATATTGGCCTGATCACGGTCCTGCACATGTGCCACACATACCCAAGTGTGGTAAAAGTCATAACCAAGGTATTGACAATGCAGAAATTGTATAACCAAAACATCACGTACTTGTGGGGTACTTGGATAGAAAAATAGTGTCCCAGTGACATCAATGAGAATCTGAATTGGTTGGTTCCATGTCAAAGAGGTCAAAGTGCTGGTCGTTGTGGTGCAAACAGTTTTGGAAACAGATTTACAGTTTATCCGTGGCATCAGTTGGAAGTTTGGGTCAAATGAGTATAAAATAGGGGTGGGGCCACCTTTTGAAATCATTTGTACTTTGTGCCACTGACCTCCTAGAGTTCCTTTTGAGTGTTTCTAGGAGATCTATTGCACCATTGGTAGAGCCACAAGTCATGGGTATGACTAAAATTTGTACTCTTTGATTTTATCTAGGCAGACTTAGGGTTGGGGGTCCCTTGGGTGGCCAGGGATTATTTTAATGTTTTTAGGGTTACCGCGTGAAATTTTTGGAAAATATTGCATTGTCCTAGCATGACATTTTCCAAAAATTGTGTGCTACATAGCACTCTCATTAGCGAAGAAAATATGCATTGTACCACGCGTAGCACAGAATAAATATGCTTCGACCGCATGTTGGTGTTAGCGCGATTGTTCCTCGAACAGTCGCGCTGCATGCTGGGCCAAGCTATATATCTCCCATGTGTTGGTTCCGTGCGACTGAATACTGTTTCAGCCGCGCTACACACAAATATGTTGCAAAATGTCACGTTATGCGTGGACCTTTTTAGAGAAAGTCACGCTAATGTATTTTTACAAGTACGATGGGTGATCATTTCCTTGTGTAGGTGGTTGTTGGTTAGTGATGGTGCATGTCTGGGATGTGGAGTGGAGAGAGAGGGAGTATGATGCCCTCTGAGATATTATGTTGGTCGACCAAGCTGTGACTGAGGCCTTACATGATGCTGGGATCATGAAATTTTTCAAGATCCCTATGATACGGTTGACAGATTACCTTATGTAGTGACTACTGAACATGTGAGACCCTGATCGCACAGTGTTCCATGTGGGTGGAGAGGACCTGAGTATCAATACTGAGGATATTTATTTTTTGACAGGATTGACTCCCTGAGGGGTGATGGATCCTCTTCCCCCTCAGCTAGTGGGGGAGACGATCCACAATTTAGTGGATTGGTACTGCAGTGGTGACCAAAGTTATGTGAAATATGGTGGTCTGTTGGTGAGACATTTGAGTTCTCTACCAGTGGAGGTTGTGGTGGCAACTGTTGTATGTGTGTTGGGGGCCACCTCCCCTAACCAAGTTAAAGGAGGCTAGCTCCAACTAGTGGAGAGGGTGATGGATGGTTATCCTGTGGCGTGGGGTTCACTGATGCTACAGTCGATGATGCAGTAGATGCCATATTTACGATGGGGTGTGGGGAGGTACACCTTCTGCTTCAACAGTGTATTGTGCTCCTATTTATTTGAGCGCTATCTGTCCTTGAGGCCACAGGTAGTGGTATCACCGGGGGAATCATAGGAGCCATGGATGGCATTTTGGGGGCATATTATGCCTCGTGTTGGTGGTGGGCCTGTGGGGGCCTATTACATTCCCCAAGTGTTGGATTTATGGGAGGGACGCATAGGCCGACCAGAGAGGTATCCTTGGAGCAGGATGGAATTCCGAGGAGATCGAGAGCTCCATGTTCCAGCTGGCAGTTTTGATGCGACCGGTATGTTTTTATGGTTTTGTACTTTTTTCATATATATTTGTGCATACTTTTTATTTATGCACATTTATGATATATATGTTTATCAGGTACTGATGATATTTTCTCTTTTGTGATGAAGATGTTGGTCATGTGAGGCCACCTCGAAGGCCGAGACCGAGGAGGGATCAGCCAGCCGTTGGGGCTAGTCCTGCCATTGGAGGAGTAGGTGCATCTGAGGGTGGTCCCTTTGGAGCTGGAGGAGCGACTTCCGGGGACTAGATGGCGGATTTGGTAGCCGACTTGGAGATGAGGTTTAGCGGGCTGATTGTTGGCGTTGATGAGAAGGGTTGGGATGACATCGAGGATGATGAGATGGACCTGAAACTCCATTTACTAGCTGTGTGTGGGCCAGCATTGAGGCACATTATGTGGACGATATCTGTAGCATGCCATATGGCATGAGAGATGCAGGGAGGAGAAACACCTCCTCCACGACAACAACCACGACGGGGACCAGAGTCGACGAATGCATTAGCGTTTCTCATTATATGTGACGAGAGGACATAGGTTGGTTGTGTTGCCTTGCTTTCCGCAAAGGGAACACGACAGTGTGACCCTTTGATTGGGAGTATTGATCATTACTGGGGCTTTCAACTCCTGATGGTTGATGCCCCTTTCTTTAGGCTTCACAGTTTCTACCGAATTAGAGTTTGGGGTTGGTAATAGGGGGATGCCAAACTAAGCTATGCAAATAAAAAGAAAATAACGACAATAGCATGGCCAATCCAGACTCTTCCATGTGTTCCATGCGGGTTAATACAAAAAAGACGCACTATAACGTGGGTAATACACTGATCTTCTATGCGGGTGCAATGGGAGATGTAGCGCAGGTCTGACACTGGTCACCTGCGCTATGCGTGCGACTATCTGAGTCGATTCCACGCTATCAGCACGGAAGAGACGACGGGAACCACACAGCTACGGAAAAATAATTGGGGCCAAATTCTAGAGGCAAGAGGTGGAATTCCTGGTCTCCTACAAGTGACAAATACCCAGAATTAGCTACTTAGCATTAAAAAACCTAGTTTAAAAAGAAATGAACAAAAATAAGTATGGTTGCCATTAGAACCGTTATGGAAAAAATCGCACAAGTGCACTCTTCCACTTGGTGAGGGGATAAGCTTTGTAGGTTGTTGCAAGACCTCAGTGCTTGGAGCCCCTTTTTTTGGAGGTTGGTATTCCTCCAAGTGATACTACAAGAGATTGTTAGTGTAGTTCACATCAAAACATGAAAACATTGATACAAACAAAATGAAAGAGATGGGTGGAGAATGAAAAATTCAACAAAAACAAAATATATGGTAAACCGCTCTTGTATTTCCCAATGGAATAGTTGTACAACACCTAGTAGGTGAAGGCTTCAAGGGAAGCCAAAAATATCCCTTAGGGATGCCTTTCTTGTCCAAACTAAATGCTAAGTAGATGGAAGAACAATGGAGAGAAACACTTGCCCCTTGATGGTAGGTGGAAAGCAAGCTTGGGAATGCTGACAATGGTAGGAAATGGTGGACTATGAGGAAGCTCCAACTCAAATCTAATGACATAACCTTGCTCTAATTTCTCTCTAAAAAATGCATGCCAATGGCTTCCTTTTATAGGCCAAGAGGTGGCCAACAAACAACTAGATCCAAATGTTAACTCTCCTCATTCATGAACTAGTTCCAAGGTACACAAGGGGGGTTGATTAATGCCACCAAGTGTGTGAGGAGATGAACTATGATCCTTGGGGAGGATTGAGCCTCTAATGTGCCGATGGGATGAAGTGGTCCCACCTTTTTGATAGTAGCGTGACTATCTAAGGGAAAGTTGTGTGGGTGTAGTGCAGGCATTGTTTAGATAACCTACGCTATAGCACAGGTAACTTATGTAATACCCATGCTACCCTTTGTTTTGATTGTTTATGGGCACTTGTGGGATCATGCTATGTTTTATATCGGTTGGGGATTCCTGTGGTGAGATGCATTCTTTATTTTGATGACGCTTTACTAGATGAATCGTCACAATGTCACATGTGTGCGATTTTTAGGTGTTAACAATGTCCTCACTCTTTTATGAATAAATCATGTTTTTGTCGGTCTAAAATCTTGTTGGAATCGATTTAATACTGAGAGGGGAGGGCATTAGTATGAACTTAACTTGATCTTCAATTATTCATCCACCATAAATAAATCATTCATCCATATATGCAGCTAAACACAGAACAAAGAACATAGAACACACAAAATTTTTATGGGGAAACCTAAATGGGAGAAAAACCACAGAATGCTCTTTTATAATGAAAAATATTACATTCGAGGAAGCATCAAATTCCTGTTTTTACCAACACCAACAGGAAGGAGGAACCGACCCCTTGGTTTCACAAGCACCGACCTGAAGAAATCTACAACTACCTATGTTCTCCAACATCAACTAGAAGGAGGCTACGACCTCTTAGTCCTTGCCCCGTCCTGCTGCCCATATATACCAAATAAGATATTGCTTTTCTTTACTTGTGACACTCGCACACTTCAAATGTTATGATGTTTGTTCTATTGTGCGCAACCTTTGTATACAGTTGTATTGCTTTCACTTTGTTGCATACATCACTTGACTTGTCATTCCACTCAACACTTCACTTTAACTGATGTCGCACTTCTTATGTTGTGTGCTACTTCAACTGATTCTGTAGTGTGCACCAAGATTTACTATGTCGTTCATCTACTACGCAATTGCACTCTCAACTGATACTGCACAACTGATGATGACTTGTTGTTCTGATGTCGCGCACTAGTATCAGATGGAATTTCGCACTTTATGAGATGTGTTCATTCGGTTTAAGTGCCACAGTCTTTCATACAATCTGTGACCTACTTTGCATCATATTATTCTTCCTTTCAATTTAACGCACTTGTCTTAGATCATCCTTATCATGATGCACATGCTTGAATCTGCTTCTACTCTGTCTTCGCGCATCTGATGGAATTATTTTACTTCGCACACTTCAACTCAAATCTCGTGCATCAACTAAAATTCTACGCATATTCTGATATGCTTCAGTTCTGTCTCTGTGATTCCATCTTAGAACATCTGTGACTATCTACATGTTTTCTATGATACTCTCATTCGATCCTCATGCACTTGCACATCTTCTCCATTATTCCTTTTCTATCTTAGCACAATCGTCATAGATCTACAACATCATTCTGTGCACCATCAACTACCTCATTCATCTGCTTGTGAGCACTCGAATCTCTCCTAGATCATTGCTTTTCAGGTTCCATGAGCCCTTGATGCCTCGAATAAAAATATGTATCTTCCACTTACAAGCTTTCATCTTCGCTACTGAGCTTACTTCAAATTTCCAATTTTATTTCCTCTTTATACATGTCCTGCATGTATTGTATGTACACAAGTTGGTTGTGGCTTTCCTTCTTCTAACCTCACGGTTTGTGCTTTTTTCACATGGCATGTTCTGCACCGCTGATGTGTCCTCTCTTTATGGGTTCTGCGCATACATGGTCCCTGACTTCATGGGACTTTCACCCTTGTGGTACCAACACTTGTGGGACATGCGCACTTGATATATCTTTGTTTTACAAAACTTGCGCATACATGATATTCGACTTAATGGGAATTTTGCTTTTGCGATACCATAACTTTTGGGTCTTGCACACTTGATATGTCATCGATTGTGGATTTTGCGCATATACTACCTTCAAACGCTACCCCTTTCTTGGAACTTGTGCGCACTTCAACAACTGAAAACTTATTCTGATTGGTGAGACTTGCGCACTTTCATGACTTGCATACTTGTTCAACCATTTTATGTGCCATGCTACTTGCGCACTCCCTATCCTTGTCCAATCAACGTTTGTGCTTGCTTTCACACTTGTACCTTTTTCTATCCACTTGTTGACTGACTTGCTTGCGCACTCCTAAACTTTGTTCAATTACTTCTTGTCTTGCTTGTGCACTCTTCAATCTCCTGTCAAACCAACATATTAAATTGTACCTTGAAGGTCTATGGCCGGAAGGACTTGTGACCTACTCATGTACTATATGTACTTCTTCAAATTGGATATGCATTGCTTATATACTTCTTCAAGGTGGCTATGAATGATATACTTCTAGATGTACTTATGGATATACTTGCTTGTGTATTCTCTTATTCAATGTGGCTTCCATATACTTCTTCAAACTTCCATAGGAGTAATGAAACATATTTGACATAAGTCACAACATCCTCTTTGAAATTAGTTGACATCAATGACAACCAAAGTTCAACAAAGATTTCTAGTGTGGAGGTTTGACCCAAGAGGATCTTTTTGATTGATCCAAAATGAAGTATTCAAATGTGGAATAGAAATACACCATCATGTAGAGCTCATCAAGATATTTACAACGACGCTTGATTCATCTCAAACGGAATTTGTATGCCTGAGATATTGCACTCTAAAGTTCCATCTAAACACGGAAAAAGTGCAAAAGGGGGTACCACATGGAACCACTGGAAGGGTGACACATGGACTTTATGCTGATGTTGTAGTCCCAAATATGGACACGTGGTAGGAAAATTATGAGTTGGTAGGTTGACATGGACCAATGGTTTATGGAAATGTGTCAGTTAGAGGCATGACATGGACCAATGGTTGATGGACATGTGTTAGTTAGAGGCTTGACATGGCACCTATGTGGCAACAGGTGGCCCAATGGGATGTTGCCACATGGAAGCTCCCATTGGCCTACTTTGGTTATGGTTTACCAAAAATATGGTGGAGGTGACTAGGGTCGAACCCCTAACCTCTTACAAGCTATCCCAACACCCTACCATCTCACCCACACATGTTTATTATATGTGGTAAAACTTATATTTAATAATTTTGAAAAAATTTTGTTTGGAGGATAAAATGGGGCCAAGGGCATAGCCCTCGAACCCCATGGTATATATTGTAACAATGTAACCATATCATATATTCATGGGGTTGTTTAAACTTTGGTTAATATAATGCACCACAACCTTACTAAGGTTTTTGGGTGGTTTAAAACCACATACCAAATATAGAAAGTACTTAAAAAAAGTGCCAACTAGGGAGAGATCCACAGGGTTGAACCTGTGACCTCCTCCCACCTCTACCAATGCCTCGACCATTGTGCCAAAGGGCGTGCTCTATATACCAAATGGGGAACAATTTATTTATGTTGAAACTATTTTGTCACGGGTTTTGGGGGGTGGTGGGTTAGCCCCGCCCCCTATATAACCACGAGCTTATGCCCACAAAGCAACTGTTTAAATTTGAGAATTACGATTTGTAGAGGTGGTACAGTGCTAAGGATTGGAACAAATACCAAGGAAGTTATACAAACTATTTTGTAGAGATGTTGTATTGTTTTACGTGCTAGAGGGGGTCCCTGAGCACCTGCATGGAATATAGGCAATTTTATACTTGTTTTTCTCAAAAATTCGAGAGGATCGTAGTGGCAGTGTCTGCTTTTGCATTTGAATAGCAGATTCTAAAGGTGTTATCAGAATTCATGTACTTTCAATTTTTTGAATATTTAATGGATTGATCTCACATTGGAAGTGGACCTAGGGATGTATCCCATTTAGGGTGAAATTCGTTATCAAATATTTGTCTCATATTTATGGTTTTCTTCTCTTATCTTATTGCACTTCAATTATTTAAGCTCTCATTTAAGCTTGTTTAAATAAACCTTTTGGAGTTAATTGTTTAAGTTATTTCACATGCAATTCAAGGTTATTTTCAAATCATTAGTAATTGGTTGAGTATCATAAAATAATTCCCTTTTCAAAAGCAGATTCAGTTTATTTTAAAGTTGTAACGTCCCCATCTTGACCCTATTGCATTAATATTGTAAATGATGTAAATATTGTCATTTAGTCATGGTGAGGAGCTCAAGGCCAAGGCCCCGCCACTGAATTATCGTTTTATGTATCGGCAATTAGAATAGATGCATATTGTTCTTGTGCTAGCGGTGCACAATGTAACATCGGACATCATGTAAATATGCAATTTTAATGAAAAACCCACAACCAGCTACGCAATGCAACAAAAGAGATGGGGGCATGATCTTTACAAGGAAGAGGGGGAGGGGGGGAAATAACCAAACATTTGAGCCAATGGTTTTAATCCATGTGTCAATGAGAAAGCCCATGAACTCTCAACTACCCATTTTGGGTCATGGACCAATCATTTAATTCTTCCAAGAAATTGGTTAAGGTAGTTAATGCCTTGGAAATGAAGATGTATGGCAGCCAATTTCGTGCATGGGCAAGCCATCAACCTGGAAATTCGTGTTTTTGCTTGTTGGGCAAGAAAACACCCACGAAATGGTGCCGAAAGCCATTCTAAACAGTCAGTCTTCTCTCACTCACGCAGTTGGAGTTAGTTGGGCCTTTCCCTGCATGTTTTTCATCCAAATCCTGCATTTTTCCATGCCTGGGAGTTCGTTTTTGCATATACAGTAGCTTGGGAGCGAAGGGCCACGATTTGGGGACTGTATGGAGGTCGTTTTTGCCCCCGAATGTCCAGGGACGTTTTTCTAAAAACGGATTGGCTTCCCAGGGTTGTTCCCCATCTTCCCATTTCGTTTTTGTGTGTTCCCACGTTTTTCTGAGTGAGTTGAAACCCCATCTCATGCATCCCACTGTGGAAAGCGTTTTCCTCATGCCCAGTAATTGTGGTTTTGTTGTTAAATGCATCCCGTTTTGGATTTGAACCTGTGAGCAGGAGCTTCAAGAGTGGAAGAGGACAGATTTGGCTTGATGAGCCCAATGAAGTATCCATAGCTCCATGGTTGAGCCACTAGCCTAGTAATTCACCTCTGCCCATCTCTTAGCAGCCTGAGAAACCCAACTGCTGGTTGGCTTGGCTGATTCTGGCATATCTTTGGCTATGTGAGAGCCTGTTTCCCCTTTTCCTTGTGGAGATCGTGCCCAACTCGGGGGTGGCAGTGGTGCTGAGAGATTAAGGAGCACACTGGCCTACGGTTGGGTGGAACGTTGCAGAAGCATAGTTGGTTTCTCAGGGACTACTTGGTTTAAATATAAGTATTCTCATTTGCTATTTCTGCAATGTCTACACTTAATGGCTATCATGAAAACGTTGGATGGGTGTTAATTCTGCACATGACTTATTTCCGCTGTGTTTTTAAAAGATTTATGCATCTTCATATCTCCATTATATTATGTGAATGCTTATGAAATAAGTTTATGGGGTTGGATGCCCGGTTTGGGATCACGATCCTCTCCATTGCACTAGTATAATGGGAGGGGACGTGACAAAAGTGGAGAAATATAAAAAAAAGGACTGATAGAATGCCAAGCTAGATGTTACACAATAAAATTGATGACAACCACTTCGTTGACTTTAAATAAGGGGACTGCTTTAGCCTACCTCATGATATAATACATGGCCATTACAATGTATTCTTGTTGCTTCACCAATTTTGTATTGATTTCCCTAATGATATCCATATCCAACTCTTAGAAAGGTTCATCAATATTGATCAAATGCAAAGGACTGGCTATTTTTTTCTCAAGACTAATGCCTATTTGGAACACTTTTCCATTTCATACATAGGAGTGATCATCCTTGAATAGTGTAGGCCAATAGTACCAAGATATGAGGATATTGTATGCAATACCTTCCCCAGTGAAAATGTCCCCTATAGGTCCATCATGCAACTCTTTGAAAACGTTGTCCACATCATATTTGTGAAGGCATCTGAGTAATACATCATTGTGATTTTTTCCGAATAGAATTCCTTTTATCAAGATGTATTAAGCTGGCACGAGTCTCAAAGCACTTTTCTTCTTCGAGTTCAAGTTATCCAAGTTTGTTCCATTTCATAAGAACTACACCATATATGTGTACCAATAATATCCCGTGGCTGGGAGAAAAAAAGCTTCTTGGGAATATAGTGACACTTGATTTCCCCAACCATGTTTGGGGTCCTTAGTTGATCCAATACTCTAGAAGCTATTTTTCGTAGGACCTAACCTATTACTATCATGGCTAGCTTAAATTTGAGGTCATATTCTTTTATGGAATTCATCCAATTTCATCTTCTTTCTTCCATTTCCTTTTGGATGAATAATGATTTGACTATTGGATGTGGTACTACAACCATGGTATGGTTTTTTGGATGTAGGGTCAAGAATTTTCTAAATCCATGAATACTGTAGAGGATTTATTGTCCACGGTGAGGTAGTTTAGTTTAGTTAAGTTCCCTATAAACCAGCGCTCATGAAATAAAATAGGTGTTCATTATCCTAGTCATCCTTTTGAGTGAGTACCACGATTAGAGAGTGATTAATTGCAAACATACACACAATGAAATCTCTATTAAAATCTAGGCTCTACAATGCAGGTATAGCATAAATTTTAGATTTGATATTTTGGAATAATTCCTTCTTAGTGTAAGTCCATCTAAAAACAACATCATTATTTATCATCTTCTGCAATGGTTTCATTGTTTCAACAAAATCTAATATGAATCTTCTAACACAGGCTAATTCTTCCAAAGAAGGACTGCATAGCCTTGTTGTTAATGGGCACCAGAATTTATGTGATGGCCTTGGACCTTTCTAGTTCGATGATGATACCATATCTAGAGACGATATTACCCAAGGTTTTACCTTCAGAAACAACAAAGGTTCTCTTCTTGGGGTTCAAGGAAATACCATATTCCCTGTATCTCTCAAAAAAGTTCTTGGGATGTTGGATGTGATCTTGCCTCCTTTTTAAATAAATTATGGCATCATCCAAGTATACCACCACACTCTAATTTATCAAACCATGGAAAGCTATATACATGGCTCATTGAAAAGTGCCCCTTCATTAATTAATCCAATTGGCATCTGCCATTAGGAATAAGTACTCAATTTAGTTAGATATTGTTCTTCATCCTATCTTCTTCCGCAACCACAAGTTGATTATATCTAGACAAGACATCCATGAGTGAGAACATTTTAGAATCTGATACTAACTGCAAAATATGCTCCATGGGAGGAATATGAAAACTATATTTATCTAAGGCTATGTTCAGGTTTTTGAAATCAACACATAACCTTATTTCCCTTGACCTCTTCCAAACATGAACTAGATTTTACACCCAGGCAGAATGCCGTACCTTAAAATTGATCTTTGCATCCAACATCTTCATCAATATTTTATGTATTAAGGGTTCTACCATTGGATGCACTTTTCTTAACTTATTCTATAATGGAGTGTCCCCTTCCTTAAATGGACTTATGTGTTGAATGATATGAGAGTCACAAGTCTTTAAATCTTTGTATAAACAAGAGAAGACGCCAATATATTGTTTGAACAGCTGGATAAACACTTGTCTTTCTAATTATGTGCAAAAGGTACCCAAGTTAATGTTCCTTGAGTTTTCAATAGTACCCAAATTGATTGTCTCAGGACACATGTAGGAACTATTTGTTTTAACATTCACGTGCCCACAAAATTTCCCTTGCAGGTCAAAATATTCTCTAATGTCACCACCCCTCATGGGATTGGATTTCATTTGAATTTATGCATTCCCTCTTGGAATTTATTTAGCGAATCAGTGTTCTCTTCATCATCGATTACTACCTCCTTAAATGTATCTTCATTTGTTAAAAAATGAAGAATTTGTTCGTTGTCATTAAAGACCCTCCATCTAGTCACATTGTTTGGTATTATGGGTTCAAAGTATTTCAACTGAGAATCCATTTGCAAATGGGGACATTTTAGAAGTAGTGTTATCCAACATATCTACTACCACATTTTAGCATATGGAATTCTTGTAATGTTGAAGGCATCAAAATGCGTGATCAAATTCCATACCTCGTTTTGGTAACTTTTAGGTGCGAAAATAAACAATGAATGATGTGTTTTACATGCCTCACGATTATTTCAGAATCACCAAAACCCTTCAATGATTTAATGTTCAAATCAATTTTCTTTTTGAGACCCTAGACTAAGGCCTCATACTCAATCATGTTATTAGTGCATTCAAATTCGATCTTGTAGGAGATTGAATAATGCTTATTTTGCTGAGGATTTATCAAGATGCAACTTGCACCTGCACCTTCCTGTGATTTAGAACCATTAAAAAATAAGGTCTATATGTTAGAAACTAAATATACTTTAGTCGAATCTAAAGTTCCTACTATAGTACAATCGACATTTTCAACAGTCCAAGTAGTGTGAAAGAGTTCAGACTATTCAGCAATTCCAAGGATGGTTGTTATGTTGCATAACATCCTATGTCAATTTCTAGAAAGTAGTTCCCATAATGGATTGTGTGAACTGAATGGGCTCATTTTTTCCTTCCAACTCTATGACTACACATTTCATATGGGTCTCCCTATCAATTCATAACTGGTTTTGTCTACCTTCCCACAATAACCTCAAGTGAGACCAATCAATGGCGAACTAACCCCGCATCTTTTGTAACCAATACCTATTGAGAAGTAGTTAGTAAGCTTCATGGATATCTACCATAATAATATCAATGATTTGGTACACTTTGGGGTTGGATTCTAACTTGATTAGGATATATTTTAGCTCCCCTATTACTTTCACGTTGGACCTATCCAATTGGATAAAGAAAGTAGCACACTCGGTGGGTGTTGTGTTAATATTTTGATAGAGAGAAAAGGAATTACATTTGCTGAGGTAACCAAAGCCACCAAAAAATTGTTAACATTATGATTAAAGATTTCAAAACTTAGTAGGAAAGTGGGGTCATCGATTTAGATTTATTTTCAATCAAGGCATCATGCAGTGTAGTTTTCTATCTAGGTTCCGTGTTGATGTTAAGTATGGGGGATTTATTTTTTGCTTCTAGACTTGCAATTTTTTCTTGAGTTGCTTCAGATGATGGTGTGAAGGCTTGCAACAAGAGATTCCTATGTTGGGGAATATAGAAAATATTGAAAATGGAGACATTTTCTTTAGTTTTACTTAAGTCTTCCGCCACATTATATTCCATGGAAAGAACAGGTTTGGGTGTTGTTATTTTAGTTTGTGTAGTGGTTGTGGCTCTATCAGGATGAGGTGGAGAAGAATTTGATGGGATGGGTCCTTTACTTCTTAGGGTATAGTCCCTTTGGATAGACCGAGTGACTTGTAGTTCCTCGATTGTTTCTTTAATCTCATCAAGGGAATCAAGGAAAATGTCCCATAGGACCATAGTTTCCTCAACAATGGATAATTCTACATTCTAGTTCATTCTCAGCCTCATGGGGTGATAGTTACTCTGGTTCTACCCATCCAAGAACTAGTTCGTCACCATGGTCATAGAGTGAATCAATTGGGGGTAGTTTTTCTCAAAATGATTTGTGTGATGGTATGTGCAATAATTATCCATTTCAATTTTCCAGTTTAGGGTATTTATTGATAGGTTTTCTATAAAAGGGTCCAAAGCTTCGGTTGTTGGATATGACCTCTCCTGTATTCCTTTTCAAGTCAGTGACCTCATTTGACGATTCTTAACTAGGTGAATAAGATCATCCACATCAATGGTCTCCCTTTATGGTATGTGGTTATTAGTTTTAGAGAGAGGTTTAGGTGGAGCGTTCAATTTCTTGAAACTAGTTATGAAATTGGAATCTTCTACCCCAAGATTCCATGTCAAGTTATACATCTCCTATTAGTACCCAGGTCTACACTTAAGATTGCCTACATTTTGAACTTAAAATATTCAAAATCATTCCTCCTTCTTTCTAAGATTATTTCAAGATTTGATTTACCCAAAGCAATTTCTGCCAAAGGTATTATGTTTTATGATGATTGTGCTACTCATGGTCTTTATTTTTGAATTCTGATTATTAGTCTGTAAGGTGATGAGGTGGCACAAATTGTTTCTTTTGTGGCATTTTAATTTTTGCAGGTGTGATTCTTGATCAAATAACTTAACTTTGGTTGAATTGAGCATGATTGTAAGATAAGGTTAAAATTTCAGTTGCACTACAAAATTGCCAAAGGTTGTGCTACCAAATCGAGGCTGCTACCAAATTGTCCACTAGCGTTGTGGAACTAACACAGGTTGTCAGAGAAATCATTAAAACAACCTCTAGTGTCATGTCGTTCTTTGGAAGCCCGCAATCACAATAAATGAAATCAGATGGTAAATCATAGATCCAGGTGTATATAGAGTCCTCTATATTTTATGAATCCATTCGGGTTATTCTTCTCAAAAAAATTTCCATCATCAATGTGATGCCTTTAAAAAAATTACTAACATATCCCTTTGAAATATTGTTAGCTTCCTCTGTAATACTAGAACACCCTATACATAATATTAAGCTAATTCTCCACAATAATTGAACAAAGATACTTTGTCTACACATATGAGTGGTCACGTAGTGAGGTATGAGACCATAGGGGAAGAAATTCTTGAGACTTACCCGGAATTTGGCGTAAAATTCAAAAGGGCTGGTTGGTTTTTCTACTGCGAAAAATTACAGGGTCACCACACAGAGGTCTCCATGGCATTTATAGAAGGATTTGATGGAAATAATATCACAAAGGGATATGTGACGTTTCCTATTTCAGAAAATTATGTTTCCATAGAGACTGAACTTCCACAAGACGGTGAATAATGGTTCAAGCTTCAGGCTGTCGGTATTGCACAGTGTGACCGCTTTCTCCTAGACAAATATGGAAATCCAGGTTAGTGCAAAGGGATTCCACAAGCCTGGCTAAAGCAAGAATACAGTGACTTGTTGAAAATGGTGCAAATATATATCACAAGGAAAGGAAGGCATGCAACTGTCCATCTTTATCACATGCGATTTCTGCTACATTTGGACGACATTTCAATGATGAATCTTCTCTTTTATTTATTAAAGAGTCTTTCGAAAATGGAAGCTAGGGTTAGGAATTTTCCCAAAATCCAGCATAGCATATTTCAAGAGGGTTTGATCAAACTGTTAATAATTCAAGAGATGAACAAATTTAATAGAAATTGGGATCATTTTGTGTTACATTCTAAATTTGTATCCCTACGGGATAAGTCTCTACCCGAATATACTAACATTTTTTTTGCAAGTTTGAAAATATTCGAAGAGTGTAAAGGAGTTGAAATGGGTGTGGAACAGAGTTTTGAAAAAGAAGAAGTAAAGATGAAATCAAGAATTACGGGGGCTGTGAAGCCACTACCAAAACCTAAGAATATTAAGTCACAGAAGATAAATCATTTCGATGATCCTTCAGATGATGTGGAGAAAATTAAAAATCAAAAAAGAAAACTTGAAGCCCCAAAGCCTTATTATCTCAGGGGACCACATACTAGAGATACTAACAAATTAAGGCTTAATTCTCGGGCTATCTTTGACCCCTCTCTAAAAGAGAATAAGGTTATAGGTTATAGATTTAGATATTCTACAAGATCAAGAACCAGAGAGGCCCAAAAGGCTAAGAGTTAAAGCTTCAAATTTGAAACCTACGCAGATAAGGGTCGATTCCATAATTAACAAAGGCAAAGGAGTAATGGATTCAAGTCCTATTAAAAAGTATAAATTTGTGGAGTCAAGAATAAACGAGCAATTTCAGGAACCCAAAGAAGCTCAGGAAAACATTAATGAAGAATCATATTCATCCATGGAAGTAGAGAAGAAAGTGGCTGAAATGTTAAATAATTTGGAGAAAACCATCAATACGGTCCCCTATTCACCTTTGATGCGTCCCAGTATACCCCTGACCCTTCAAGAAGAACAAAGTATTCAATATGAATAATTTGATAATGTTCCAATGACAGAGATGGAAGCTTCGACGACCCAGGTAGAAATACCAGTTGATGTACCACAACCTGAAAATGCAGGACTTCAATCTAATCAAAGGCTCGAGAAGAAACTAAAAAAATCTAAAGGCTTGATTTGTAGCGTACCCCAATACCATCCCTAGGATCTGGTACCAATCTATCATGTACTCCGAACCTCTACGGTCCTTTAGGGGCCATGGAAGACTCGGATACCTTTTTTTTCTTCAAATGCTTCCATTCATGCCTCTCCGCAATTGCACCATCGGATCCACAATCTACAATCCGTAATCCATAATTTACCTCGAATACGAAATCCGCAATCCACAAGTTACCTCAGATCTGAAATCCGCAATCCGCAAGTTACCTCGAATCGAAAATCCGCAAGTTACCTTGGATCCACAATCCGCAAGTTACCTCGGATCTGTAATCCACAATCCCTAATCCACAATCCATATTTCCGCAATCCTCAAGTACCTCAGATCTGTAATCCACAATCCCTAATCCGCAATCCATCTTTCCGCAATCCACAATCTGCAATTGTAGAAGTCGGAAGACGAATCGTCGAACTTATCTCTTCAACACAATTCCGCAATCCGCAATCTACATTGCGGAATTCGGGATAGCGGAAGCCTAATATTCCATCAGCTGCCTTTCCGCAATCCGCAATTGCAGGAGCCAAAGTTGTGGAAGTCCAACTTCACTTTACCGGAATACTAATCTTTCTGCAATCCGCAATCTTTATTACGGAGGTCGGAATTGCGGAAGTCAAAACATGACTTTCAAAACAACTTTCCTTTCCATAATCTGCAATCCGCAATCCGCATTACGGATGCGGAAGTGCGGAAACTCCTCCTCCACATTTGTAAACTTCCCAGACGTGTTTCTCCCCCGTCCTTCATCTAAAGGAGGCAAGTCTGGTATCATTGAAAAGCTCTTGAAGAGATAATTTCCACTGTGTTGTTGCTGCAACATCCCCCCCAAAAAATATTTGTAGATATTGGGACCCCTCCTTTTATTATTTTAGAAAGTTTACTTAGGAGCTAAACTTTCCCTAGAAGGTCTTTCATACTTACTTTTTTCTAGAGAAGTCATTATTTTTTAAGTTTGTTGATCTTTTTCTTCTAAGTCAGAACTCAAGTTTTTCACCCACAACGGCGGAAGAACTCATCCTTTTCACCCGCAACGGCGGAAGAATTCATGAAGTGCTTCCGCAACGAGTGCCTCTTTTATCAAGTCTCTTAACCTTGTAACTTTTAGGAAAAATTGTCGTGTCTATCCGAAACTTCCGGCGAACTCGACGTGTCTTCCCGCAACGGCGGACCAACTCAAGAAATATCGCCACAACGGGCGGAAGGTTTTCATTGTTTTTTACTAAGGCACGAAGCCACTTTTGCGGGTGAACTTGGCAATTTTTTCCACAACGGCGGAAGAACTCAAGAAATTTCGCTGCAACGTCAGAACAACTCCCAATCTTTTGCCGCAACGGGCGTGTGTCTCTTATTAAGTCTCAAATCCAATGACCATCGGATCAACCTGGTAAGTGTTGTCGCAACTTCGACCGAACTTATAGAGCTCTACTGCAATGGGCAAGTGCTTTATCCAAAAGGAAAAACCTTTCAATGTCGGCTGGAACTTAAGAGTTCTCGCCGCAATAGCAAGAAAACTTAGCATATTTCGCCGAAACAGTGGGTGGAACTTATGAGTTCTCGCCGCAACGTAGGGTGAGCTTACCTTTTCCCTCCGATTTCGGTGGTTGCGATTAAATGCCAAGTGTGCCGAGGTGGCCCTATCGTACGTGTCGTTAACGTCGTTTTAAAGCCTTCACCAACCTATTGAATGTTTGCACGTGTCAGCTCTTATATAAGAGTTTTGGGGAGTTTGTTTTGTTTTTCATTGGTAGAATTTGTATGCTATGGAAAATGTCATTTGAATACTATGTTAGATTGCTCCAGCTCAGCTTATTCACAGCCTAGTCGACCTCTGCGAGACCAACGATCTCTTTCCAGGTAGGTGGTTCTACCATTGTTTTTGTTTTACCTTTTTAATTGTGTCAAGCCATTCTCGGTATCAATGTCACCGTATAAGCAGCATGGCTTGTAGACGTTCTATGTGTGTTGTTATTTTGGCCATTCCCAAGCATATAACTCATAGCCGTAGACCCTCACAGCTTTCCCCTAGTCCCTTGAACCTGCGAGACTCAACGTTCATTGGTAGCATTTACCCATTGCTCCACTCACGCTTTCGTCTGAGGAAATACCGAACCCACCTCGTTTGAAGTCCTTCAGTGTCTTCACTGAAGCTATTTAGCATCCTAAGAAGAATGTGGTTTTGTTTGAGCAAAATTCTTAATTCCTGTCTCTATTTTACAGCGCATTGTTGTTTGATATTGTTACATATTATCATGCTAACCCTATGTTTTAACACTCTTGTGTCTTGCTCCATTCTATGTAATATTTTGCAATCTTATGTCTATTCATGCATGATTTCTTGACAGAGTTAAGCCACGATGCCAAAGGGTAGCAGAAAGAAAGCTAAGATGATTGAGATGGAACCAATAGAGCCAAGAGTTGAAACTCTGTTCGAGGACACCAAGTCCATCACAGGCGTCCCTCCTGAAGTCAAATGTGGATATGTTTACCGTATGCTTAGAGACCAATATATCCCAAGGGCACTTTTGGAGGAAGAGCACATCTACCAAAATATCAGAAGATCTGGTATATCCAAAGCTTCCACATGCCCTGAGCTATTTCCTTGCTCAGAAGTGATTGGGTGGATCCTGGAGCATGCAAACCCAGAAACAAGAGTGTTGTATGATAGCAAAGGAGAGGCATTCGTCTCGTTCCATCTAGCCTACATTGCAGCAGCTTACAAGTTACCACGTTCCCAGCAGCCACTGAACGATGCATGGCTGGGGAAGATGGACAATTTTGAGATGGCTAAGAAGTTGTTAATCACACGAAAGCAGCTAAGGAAGAGAGACAGTGATGAGTATGAAGTTCAAAACCTGAGGGCCCCTTTTCGGATGATCGCCCTTATGTTAAGCAGAATTTTCAGCATGGCTAATGGAACCACTTATAGGATACAGTGGGCCCCCATAAATCATTACGTGGCATTTAAGGGAACTGTCTTTGATTGGGTGACTATCCTCTCAGATAGTTTGTCATCCACTGTAGCCATAGCCAAAGAAGGATTGGCTCTAAAAAAGTCATAATTTTACATGTCTTCATATCTCATTGATTGCATTTTGGAAAATCTCCCTTTCCCTAAGCTAGGTTACATTTGGGATCAGTCCAACACCCCAGTATATACTGCTTATAAAATACTGTTGGCTCAAAATTACATTATGCACTACAAACTCATCTGTGAAGAATTCATCATACCTTTGTATGAGCAGATGTTTAATGAAGAACCTAACTGCTTATCAGAGAACACCATGGAATTTCTGGAAAATTATGGAGATTTCTACTTTTCAGAAGAAGGTACTTATATCAGAATGTATGGAGGCTCCAAGCCACCTATATCTTGCCCAGATATGCTACCGATTACGTAGTCCTAAAAGAAGCAGTTAGACAAGTTTTCCTCAATGGAGTTGGTGGATTTCTGAATAAGTTAAAGAAAACATCCTTCCCTCCTTTGCCTTTCTATGTGGGAGCCTATAAGTTCTCAGGGGTTGCATCAGCCGAGGAGTTCATTCAAGAGCTAAGGGGTTTTCACTTCGGGGAAGCAATCTTTCATAGAAATGACAGGCGAAACAAAGTTGCAGAACATTGTAGAGAGTTGTATGCTCACTTTGATTATGCCCATTACTATGATAACGATGAAGAAGTATTTAGGGGAATCATTAACATGACTGAATTGCAAATTTTCCGTCACAAGAGTGGAGCTAGCTCTATCTCTACCACAGCCAATCAAGAGAAAAGATTGAAGGAGGAAGAAAATAGAATCTAGAAATAAGTTGCCGATAAGTTGCGAAAGGAGCAAGAAGAAGCTCTTAAGCTTCAACATGAAGAATCTCTTAAGCTTCAGCAAGAAGAAGCTCTTAAGCTTCAAAATGAAGAAGCTCTTAAGCTTCAGCAGGAAGAATCTTTTAAGCTTCAGGAGGCAAAAAATCTTAGGCTGCAAGAAGAAGAATCCCAGAGGCTTCGAGATCAAGAGTTAGAGGAGGCAAGAGTGCAGCAAGCTGCTAAAGAAGAGGAAGAAAGGGAGGCGGTTGAAAATCAACTAAGGGATGAAGAGGAAGAAAGACAGCTTAAAGCTGAGGAAGAAAATAAATCCAATCAAGATGCATAAGCTAGTGGTTCTAACACGTAGGATATGGGTGTAGACTCATCCCAAGTGGTCCAGACCCCACCCGCGGAAGAGAATATACCTATAGAAAATCTTCCACTAATCCCTTTCACCCCATCAAAGGATCACACTGTGTCCAAATGGGACAGATTTTTGTACAACAAGAACATGAAGTCTATTGTTTTGAAGTTAGAGACACAGTTAAAGAGACCTTTTGAGCCAGACATCATCACCCGATGGGAAACTACTGTTATGCAGAACACGAATAAGGCCCATGTGGCTATGGCATCTGCTGTTGTAGCAGTAGAAAAAGCAAGCGAAGATAACGCAATCAAAATGGTAAATGAGTTTGATTCAACCAAGAAAAGAGCTCGTAGGATGCAGCACACTGTGGCTAATGAGCAATCATATAGAGACCTCGTGGTGAATAAATATAATCGCCTTTTGGCTGACCATAAGGAGTTGTTAGATAAATATCAACACCTGGAGGAGGAAAAGAAACACCTGGCAGTCCAAATGATGGTACTTGAAGCAGAAAAGAACGATTCTGAAGCTAAAGTTGTTCAGTTAGAAGAGGATAAGCAGTTGATGGTCGAGCAACTAGAACAAGCAAACAACAAAGCAATGGATATGACTCCTTTTCACGAGCAATCCTGTGACATGCTCAAGCAAATGCATGAGAAGCAAGAATTGCTTACTGAAGAGATTTGCAAGCTAAAGGCCATGCTGGACAGAATGAAGGAGATCAACTCTAAATCTGCTAGGCTAAGAAACAAGTACACCCAGGTAAAAGCAGATATTTTAAGACAGATGGAGTGGAGAGAAGGGAAAGCGGATTTCCCCAAGCACCTCCCGTTCAAATCTGTAGTTGATTTTAAGGAAGATGTTCCCTTCATGGAATTTTGTAGGAACTGTGGTGCCAAATTAATCATTGTGATCCATGTGAAAATGGGAAAATGCAATAGTCTTTATCAAAATATTCAAGAAGTTCATGTAAAGTGCAAGGTTGCATTTCCCCAGACTCTTGAAGAGTTCCAAAATAAAGAGCAGCATCTGTCTGATTTGAAAGATGAGCTGAAAATTTAGATGGAATATGTGAGGCTAATTGATGTGTTAACCACAGACGATCTCCATCAATGCATCATGATACCTTTAGTACACACTAGATTTCACGAAATCCGCCAGACAGTAGTAACAGAAATGCAAGACATTGAGGCAAAGCTTGAAAAACATGTAACTTCTAAGAAAATCATGCTCCCTTCACCTGCCAATGTTGTTATAAGAGACACTGGTGTTTGGTTCAGCTATATTGCAGAAGAAGATAAGAAGGCAGCAACAATGGCATCAATCAACAAAGGCACATCATCTGGAGCAGAGGCACAAGCTGAGACAAAAGCGCCCCCTACGCTGGTAGCCCCATCTGAAACAGAGGCACCACCCGAAAGTTAACATGGCAGCTATAATTTGCTGAAATTTTCTCTTTTCCACTGTTGAATCATGAAGTATTGAGGACAGTGTTGGTTATGGAACCTAATCTCCAGATTCAGAGATATTATTATTCAGCCGTGTCCATAGGAAGAGAGACTGTGAGATAGTGAAGAGGAATTGCAGCGGCGGTGCTGCAGGTTGCATCCCTTCACTTTGCTGGACGGAATAATAATAAGGAGTGGCAACTTCAGTGTGGACATATCCCATCTTGGGGTGAACCACGATATATTTGTGTCTCTCTTGTAATGTGTGTGTGATTATATTTGCATTTTTTTTTTTTTTATTGCTATGTGATCCTGTTTTTCTAACAGACAGCTGGCTCTTTTGTCTTTTATGTAAAGAGGCCACGATTTTCTCTTTTTTTTGTTGTAAAAGGGGCTTTTAAAAGAAAATTAAATATTTAGGAATAGGGACAGGTGGCAGGCAGCCCTGGAGGCATGTTGTAAAGCTATATATAGTTGATTAGGAAATAGTAGAAAGGACTTTTGGCAGGTGAAAGACATTTTCTGTCTTGTACATGAACTATTTCTCTGCATGTATAAGAAATTCAATTTTGCCTAATGAAAGCTTGAGAGACTACATTTTTTCCTGAAAGATGTGTTGAATGTTTTCTAGACTACTCTTGTATCATCCGTACACTACTGTGAGATCTTTCCTTACTATTGTGAATTATTTCTGTGTAATGAATGATTCTCCTATTTTATGTCCAAAGATGTCTATCTCAAATGAGTAATGGAATGTATTAACTCAATTAAAGCTATCTTTAATATCTTTTATATTCTATTGTAGATGCATCTTTATGATTAAATAGCTATCTGTCTGATCTTTAGATGTTTCTTTCAGTCTATTACTCATATTTAAAGTTTGCTTCTTGCAAGGATAGATTAAATTTGCTTATATAGTCTTAGAGTAGTTTAGATTAGTTACCTGCATTCAGCTTAGAGCACTTGCATATCATCTTTAAAATAAAATATACAAATGGTGGATCAAGCCGCAACCGGTGCAAAGAATAAGAATCTTTAAATCTTACAGTAGCCGGAACCGTTAACCGGATGGATTCCTCACACCAAACGGTGAGCGATCTAATTAGGTTTGCTTACCAGGGAGAATCCGTTGCTGATTGATGCTACGATCTTCGAGGCATCAACACACTGGTATAACTCCCTCCTCCATCTAAGGATTATAAACTTATCATTATCTTAGTTGAATATTCCATCATAACTTCCCTCGTCCATTCCTTAGAACCATTAGTGAAGGATCTTGCTCTGATGCCAATTGTTGGAAGCTGGTCAATACTGAGAGGTTCATAAAACTCTATCTGGCTTCTCCCATGAATCCTCTACATAAATCTCTCTCATAGAGGGATTCTAATAGTCATGAAGAGGTTATCACTCTCCTCTCAGGTCCAGATGAGGATAAAGCCCATCCTTTTGAAGATGAACTCAAAACATAACAACATAGGTAATAAATTGAACTAGTTAACATATCACAACCTGCAAGGTTAGTCATGCATAACATTCATGTAACAATGGAGTATTCAACAGACAATCAATTCTGTAAACAAGCTCACACATAGTTATCTATTGATTCCGTTCATACAACCATTCAATCAACATCACATATCAAACATATATAACACATCCATCAACAACATTAACACCATTAAAACACTTATCTTGAGATTGAAGCTACCCTAGGAAATTGGCTACATGAGGACAACATTCCACCCAACCATAGGTATCTGTTCAGCCTGTACTCTTTCAGCTGAGAGACCACCCCCGAGCTGGGATGTGTATCCACTAAGGAGGTTGATGGATGTCTCTCACAGTCAAAGTCTCATCGGCCCATTGCTAAGCCAATACATGATTGGGTTTATCAAGCAATCTAGGGAACAATCATGGTTCTTTTATGGTCAAAGACCCATTCCAATGCTAAGGCAATACACGATTGGGTTTATCAAGCAATCCATAAATAAGGGGACAATGCTAAGTTGATACACGATTGGGTTTATCAAGTAGTCAGTAATAAGGGGACAATGCTAAGCTAGTGAGCTCTCTGTAGAACTATAGGCATCTCAGACTAACCAGCTAGCATGGAACCCACATTACCTACCTAACCAGCTGATTGAAAACCAATTTTGTTTCGGTTGTGAAGTATACAGAGTCATTTTTATTATGTCTTGAGTTTATCTAAGTTTATTTTGTATTTTGGTTAAAGGAGACTTGTTAAACGTAGTTAAGTTGTGTTAAGGATTATTAACAAGTAGTTTAAATATTCCTAGAGTAAAGACTCAAAACTCATATGGTTTCAGACCTATTAATTTTGATTTTAAAAGTTAGTTATTAGTTAAAAAGGTAGTTTCAAAACCCTAAAGAAAAGAATTAAGGAAAAGTATATGTAGAAAAGCTGGAAGGAAAAAAGGGTTCGATTTTTTAGATTAGCCGGTCCAGAGGTGGGAGAAACTGTAAGTTTTACATACAGTAATAGAGATATAATATTCAAAGATCATGTACAAATAAATACATTGTGCCTCTTGTTGACTTTACTACTAATTTTTTGTTGAAAGTGAAGATTTATATGCGTAGCATAATTGTCCATTTTCAGTTTAAATGATCTTAAGCTTTATTGTTCATTAAATCAAAATGTTCTGTTTCTTTCACCCCTTAAGATTGTAACACTGTTATGAAATGGAGATCATGAATGTATGAATGTATATCTTGTTTTATATGCTGAAATTATGGCAATAAGTCAAATGTTGAGTACTCTGTATTGATACTTGTAAAGCCTTTGAATGTATGTTATATTATTGTTATGTTTCTATTCTCTTCTCCAAGCCTTTGAAGACTAATAAAAAATTCGACCTTTAAAAAAAACCTAAAACCCAATCTAAAATTTAATCTAAACTCAAATGCACTAGCTTTACCTTGTAGTAATCCAGTGTAGACCTTAGGGACAACATCTCATTTTGAATGTTTTTAGATTCCTCAAAATTTTCGGCTAAGGAATTTTTTTTGGTCCTTTTCACAAACATGGAAATTGGTGCATTAAGGGGGAAGTGTAGTATTCAACCATGGAATTTTCATCAGGAGGAACACCAACTGGGAATTTTTTTAGGAGGGTGGTAAAGTGTTGCTTGAAGTCCTTATCGTTCTCTCGTTCGTCCATCTTAATAGTGGCAAGTTATTTCCAAATTATATCTAGGGTTACTTATTCACCAAACTTACTTATAATTTCTCTTTCAATATCATCCTAGGTGTCTATAGATGCTACCAAGAGGTTAAAATACCAAGTGGAGGCCTTGCAATTGAAAGTGAAAGGAAACAACCAATCGAGCACGCCTTCATGCTCCACATTCATTAATATAATGGCCATGTAAAAAATATTTATGTGGTATTATGGAGAGCTAGATTTTTCAAGGTCAAACTTAGGGAGCATGCATTTGGAATTCTTAGGGAATTCATGCAGTGATGTTGCCAGATTCAATGCACCTTGGGTCCTCCAGGCTAGTACTCAAGGCCTATTGTTTTTTTTGTACTAGGGGAATCAACAACTAGGGATGGGCCTAGTACTCGCGTGACATAGGGTCCAGAGACCCAATCCTGCTACCACTCCACCCATAGGTGCATCCATAGAGCCTGAACCATGGTGCACGACTAAGTTTCGAGGGAATTTGAACTTGAGACCTTTCATTTACAACCATTTACAAATTTTCAACTTTACCACTTGATCTTCCCACCCCACGAGCATACTCTAGGGATATTATTATTCATGGTTCTTTATAGGAATTCTCTTGTAAAATAGCATGCTTCAATAACAAATTCATTATTGTATTCTTCAACAGATGATGTTGAGTGTCATGAGGGAGCTCTAGGACCAGGAGGGGTTGGTAGAATTGTGTTCAAGGGTTCAAAAATTTCACTCAGAGTGAAATATATGAGGTTGTCTACTATGTCTACCAGAACTTCACCAAGGGTGTGGATGGGATCTTTGGTAGCTCTTTTCCTGTTAGGAAGTAAAGGAGCGGTGGGAATCCCACCCATGATTTTCATGTAGGACCTGGTATAACAACAAAAATGATTTACTTCCTCTATAGGGACAACATACAGAGAGGGTGTTTCTAAGGATAAAGGATTTTCAAAATTTGTAGTAGTGTCTTCAAATATTGTTTCAAGGTTAGAGTCTACACCTTGGGTGGGAATGTGACTTTCGTAAGGATTTTTTTAAGAATATAAAAAAATAATGACATGATTGAGATGGATTTATCTTAGCCATTCAAGGCCCTCCTTCTAGCACCAAAAGACTATTGATAGGGTGGAATGCCCCAGCATCAACAAAAGGGGGTTTACCCCAATCTAAGGTCCCAATTAGACTTCACACTATTTGGAATAAGGAACTCGTATAGATTATGGCCTAACAACATTTTCTATTTTTGTTTTATGTTGGGTATATTGTACAAAATGCAATATGCTTCTATTCTAAATGAAAAAAGATGAAAGGAAATTTATCCTAGCTAGGATTTTTTACTAAAGGACTATTAATTATTGAAAGAATACAAATAAAATTTTAAGTGTATGAGAAAATGAGTTTCCTTAACACAAGAAAATATGTACAAATAAAACATCAACAAAAATATAAAGAGGATGAGTCCCACTTTCATCCAGTTAAAACCAACAATTATTGACAACGCAAGTGATTTTAAGAGATGTAGAGAAAATAAAATGTAATGTCATATGCAAGACAAGAATTTTCATGTAACAATATAGCATGAACAACAACAAAAAGTTAAAATAATTCATACAATGGAACAATCCAAGTATTCCTTAGAATAAATATCTCCCTAGCTTGAGAGCTTCTTCAAATTAATTCACAATTTTTTTTTACAATGGCTTTAGAACATCTCAAAACTCCAAAAAAAAAAGTCACTTCCCTGTTTTCTCTATTTCTATTTATTACAAATTTATGTGTGTTGGGTTGCCTGACCTTTCATTGTCCCCACTCTACATTTTCTTCCTTAGGTGTCACTTTACAAAATGAGAGATATTCTCAAAATAAAACTTAATAGAGGGGAATAACTTGAGAATCTACTTCATCATGACATAAAATTACAATTAAAGGAAATTAAAAGGTACCTTTACAAAATTCATGACTTAAACATAGCATAAAATCATGTATGTGGAGGGTGGGACTCTTCTTTCCATATGTGCTCTCCAAGATTCATATTGTTTTGACATGAAATTGAACCTGAGTGTTTGAGAGTCTCAAATGTGACCACATTATTGGCCACTTCATCAACAATGAGTCCTAGCCACTTCTTAAGAGAAACAATGGATGTTTTAAGCATATTGATATCCCTTGTTCGTATTGATATGTCATTACATGAGTGCTTCCTTGGTCACTTCATTAAGTGTTTTTTCTACTATCTCTCTAGATTTGATGATCTCTCTAATCTCATTCTTCCTAATTTTTGGTCAGTTGGGGTTGGTCTATGCTGAGAGAGGAGGCAAATGACATCTTTGCATGACATTAGAGATTGCTTGGTATAACTTCTAACATTTGCCAATAATGTTAGACACGCTTTGTTGTAATGTTGTTCTTGTCTTTTTTATCCGTGTGATGGAGGTATGATTGTGGTGAAGCTCCCTTGGATTCTTTGATATCCTTTAAATAATATCCTCTGATGTTCATAGGTAATGGAGACTAGAAATCCTTCTTTGCATTTGTCAGTATTGCTCCCCTAACATTTAGAGAGAGTTGGTAGGCGACCTCCTATAGGATCTTCTTCTTAGTGAAAAAAATAGGTAGGAGATAGGGAGGCTTAGTTCCACCATAGATGTGGAGATGGGTCCCTTTTTAGGTGGCATACCAATCTCCTAGTGTGGCCAGGGCTTCCATGGCCATATCTGACATTCATTTAGTTGGATCTCCATGGATGATGGTATACAGTGGCATAAGGAATTCTTGGCATATTTTAACATAGTAACTGGAGTATTTGTGTTCCCATAATACTTTACAGTAAACATTGGCTAGGGGATCCTTTAGGAGCCACTTCCATCCCATTCTTGGAAAAGTGTTACTGGCGCATACCACATCCAAAAGGTGAGAGTACATGTGGAACTCAAAGTCTTTCCCTAGAGCTATGTCACTCACATTTATGATATCTTAGTTGATGTTTAATGAAAGGATAACACCCCAATGGAAGGAAATACCTAGTGTAGTTACTTGTTGTAGGATGGGTACCCAAGACTCTATGAATTGTGTTGCATCCATTTCACCATAGAGCACGACCAAGAGCATGGATACCAATTTGTAAGGAGGTATTAGGAACTCAGAAGGATATGATCCTGTGTCTCTGGGCCAAAGCCTCTTACTCCCTTACCACCATTTTTTCAGAAAAAGCATGACAATGTAGGTCCATTGTGATGATCCATTCCTGTTAAACACACGAGAGGGATGGGGAACTTATAATAAGCTTCTAAAGTAAAAGAATGGAAGGAGGAAATGGATTTCTCCTTAGAGTCCTGAATGAGTATGTTTTCCACATCAAACTTGGGTAGGAGCCAAGAAATGACCTCTAAATAGGGAAAAACAATTGGTCTAGTTGACACTTTGTGAAGTGTTGATTTCTTAATATTTTGGTACACCCCTAGTCCTCTATGTCCTCGGGTGGGATTGTTGGGAAGTTCTCATGCTTGAACATATGATATATCTCTCCTCGGTGAATTTAAGGCTTGAAATTTGTATTTCTATTAATATCTCCATAACTTGTTTGGAACATTGTTTCCTCCTTGTCCTCGAATGAAGACAAGGCATGGACGATCTTGTTTATGGATTTGGTCCTTTTGTAAGCCATCTGGTCTTCCTCCAATTAATCAACATTATATTCCAAAGTGACTATAGCATTAGTACATTAGAAAACCAAGCAATTGACAACATCAAGTGGAACAGGTCTACAACCTATGGCAGTGGTTTCCAAATAGGTTGATGCTGAGATTTTTTAAAAATGGATTTTGGGGGATGGCACTAGGGTAGGCACGCCATGGGCTATTTTTGGTCAATGGAGTGAAATGGAAGGGTTGGGGAAGATGAGAAAAGGGGAAAAGGGTTTGGTTTAGTGAGAAGCGTTTGGATGGAGCATGCGCATAAGACTCGGTGGGGTTGGAGGCGTGGGGAGGGGGCAATGACAACATCAAGTTTAGCGTAAAATATCCTAGGTAAGAAAAAAAACCCAATTATGTTTTCTACTATACAACTAATAAATATTAATCTTAGGATAAATGATATATAGAACCCTAGGTTGTTGCAGGATAGCGCTCCGAAAACTTCACTACTCAAGAATTGTGGTGCTTCAAGGGATAGGTTAAGAGACTTAGTCTCCCCTAGAGAATTCAATTGGACCAGCATGGCAATCGAAATGGGAGTAGCCATTTGTTTTTTCTATTTCAATGGATTCTTTTTAAAGGAGATGGTGTCAAACGGACTGAAGGTGTGGATTCTTTTTAAAAGAGATGGTGTCAAACGGACTGAAGGTGTGGTCAAAATTTGGAGAAGGAGTTTCTAGTGAGGATGTGGGGATGTGGCACCAAGTGGTTCGTCAAAAAAATTAGGGGAGGATGATGACCCATTCAATTTTGCAATGTTAAAAGAATTGATTCCCTAACTACTCTATTGCAAGAATTGACAAGAGATAAGAAAACGTAATTACAATTGAGCGCCTAGGTAAAACGGATGAGGTTTCTCCTCACACACCTAGGGATTTGGATAGGATACTCCATTGACATGTGTGCAAATGAATAGGAAATATGCCCAAAACTTCTTTCTAAAAAGGCCTATTGTTTAGGGGCTTATCGTGCAAAAGTGTTGGGAGCTTAGAGGCCTAAGATTTCATCACTCAATCCTTTCGAAGTCTTGTCGGGAGTTTAGGGGCTTATCGTGCAAAAGTGTTGGGAGCTTAGAGGCCTAACATGCTGAAATGCCGGACATCTAAGCTTCTAATAGAGGGAAACAAAAAGTCGATTTTAACTTATTGGAAGCATCACTCACTAATCCGTTGAAGCATTGACGACTAATGGCCCTAGACGATCGTTGTTCCTACGGTTAGGTGGGCTAGCTGTCGATATTTCAATGTTATGTGTGATGCTGTCAACGATATTGCAGATTGAACCATGTATCGACAAGTTAAGCATTTAGTTGGATGGCATATGGGGAGAAAGGGTGTACACATGGTTTTTTAAGGAAATATTCACGTCTCTACACCTCAATGATTTCTATATGGCCTATGTCATAGTCTTCTTCCTTCCTTTGAATATTTCCAAGTTTCTAAGACACATACACACTACTAAAAAATGCTTAATGGCATCAACATCCTCAATCATAAGTCAAGGCCTTAATATCTATACATAGTTTCAAGGATATTAAAAAGAAGTATGTATGGCGCTTTCAGGCATTATTCATAGCTTTGGATTCCTCAATGCTTTATTTAAGACTTAAGGCATGGTATTCTTCTCCATAACATTCCAAGGCCTTGAGACACATATATACTACTCAAAGCCATCTAATGGCATCAACATCCTGAATCATAGTCCAACGATACACTTAGGAGGCCATGTGTGGTTATTCGAGACAACTTTCTTATCCCTAGATGGATAGAATATTCCTTTAAGGCCTAAGGTTCAAGTCACCTCCCCTTACCATGTCCAATGCCCCAAGACCCTAAGACCCATACATAGTCCCCTATAGTGCCATGGATACCCCTGAGAAGCCATGCATGGTGCTTTAAGACATTTTTTATGTTTCCAAATACCTCGATGGTTTCTTTAGGTCCTAGCGCATGATCTTCTTCCATAGAACATTTCCAAGGCCTTGAGACACATACATATTGCTCAAAACTACATAATGGGATCGACATCCTCAATCATAGGCCAATGATACCCTCAGGAATCCATGTGTCGTTAATAAGGGAAACATTCTTGGCCCTAAATAGCTAGAAGATTCATTTGGGTTCTAAGGTTAAGATCTCCTTCCATTACCATGTCCAAGGCTCTAAGACCCCAAGACCCATACATAGTGCCATGGATACCCTTGAGAAGTCATGTGTGGTGCTTTGAGGTATTGTTCATGGCTTTGTATGCCTCAAGGGTTTCTTTAGGTCCTAAGGCACAATCTTCTTCCCCGAAACATTGACAACGCTCAAAGAAACATACATAATACCCCAAACCACCTAATGACACTAACATCCTTAATCATAGGATAATGATACACTCAAGAGGTCATGTGTGGTATAGGTAACCTTCTTGGTCCTAGATGGTCCATGGATAGAATATTCGTTCAAGTCCTAAGGTTCATGATTCCTTCACTGGCCATATGTCCAATTCTGTAACACCCATACATAGTGCTAAAAAATGCTAATGGAATACCAAATAAGAGACAAATTATTCCCTCAAGTGGTCCTTTGGGGTGGGTTCATGGTGCAATTCTTGGCCTCAAGGCTCAAATTTCTATCCTAGACCATATCCAAGGTTGAGAGGCCCATACTTGATGTTCAAAATCTCATAATACTAACTATACCCATCTAGAGACCAAGAATACTTTGGAAAGGTCCTTTGTGATGGTTCAACATGTCATCCTTGGCCCTACATGCCTAGAAGCTAGTGCTAAATTTTTTCTAATATAGTTGATATCCTTGATATTCTCCCTTGAAGGCCAAATATGCCATGGCAATATTATTTGTGGTGATTCAAGGCCCCATTCATATCCCTTCAGCCTTACAAGATACCTTTACGGTCTGAGGCTTCAGTTTCCTCCTTCAACCATATTCAAGGAAAAGAGACTCTTACCTAGTCCTCTAAACCTCCTAATGGTCCCCATATCCGAACTCAAAGAGAGATGATACTCTTCATACATTAGGTGTGGTGATTCGAGTCATTGTTCTTGGAGTTGAATGACTAAAAGCTTAATTTAACTCCAAGGCTTGGTTTTCCTCCCTCGACCATGTCTATCGCTCCGAGAGGCATCCTTAATGGTCAAAACTTTCTAATAGTGTTCATATTGCATCTTTAAGGACACATATCCCACATAGAAGTCATGTATGGCATTTAGAGGCCTCATTGTTGGCTATTGAGCCATAGAAGCTACATTTTATGCATGTTGAAAAATTTTCATGCCTAATATTGGTCGAAGTTGTCATGCCAATACCTAGTCCCCCAAAAACCCTAATGGTGCCAATATACCCACTACAAGGTAAAGGATATGCGTGGGAGGTCATGTGTGTGGGTTCATGGTGTTGTTCTTGGACCTAGATGAACACAATCTTCCTCTAAAGATCCCTTACCCATACCCTATGCTCAAAAATTGTAATGGTGCACATAACTATCAGATGCACAATAATCACAATAGTGCATGCATGTTCTAAGAACATGCATGAGCTTTAAAACATGTGTGTGGTCTTTAAATTCAATTTTCTTTTTGGTGCTTGCTAACTTGGTTGCTTCAAATTTAGGTTTGGAATGACAAACCTCAATTTTTCAATAATTCCTCTCAATGACTCCATTTTTACATTATTTTTATATAGGCTACACAAATATATGAAAATGCACACACATATAGATTCCTCAATGCATATTTAAAAACAATAAATATTGTTTACTATTTTTAATTTATTTTTGTCTTAATAGGTAACATAATCTTAAAAAAAAAATTCTCATTTGACTCATTTCTAAAACAAATTATACACCGAAGTAATGGGTATAATGACTTTCATAATTTAAAATATATAAAACTAACATTATAAATTTTGAAAAAATAGATGTAGACAAAAACAATCGGTTGTCTACACATGCACTAACATGAACAACAAAATTCCATCATTTAAGTACTCAACACATGCACTAAGAGAAAAATTCCATCATTTAGGTACTCAACACATGCACTAAGAGAAAAATTCCATCATTTAGGTACTCAACACATGCACTAAAATGAACATATGCATTATGTTTTGCAAGAACGAAAACACACTAATATTAAAAAGAGAAATTTAACATAGTTATATAAAAATTCTATAAATAAAATTTATAAATTATAGATGTTAATTTCATTTCCTACCTTTCATCTTCTTACATCATATTCAAACTCAGTTAGAAACTATTTCAAATCATCTCTCTAAGTTAATAGATAATTACTTTTCCGTATTTACATTTCCACTAACATATAGTGAGATACCATCATTGCACCGAGTGAAACGAGGTGCTCTTTAGCCCAGTATGGGGGAGATGTTGTAACGTGTGTGAGTGTGTGATGTAACGTTACATCGTGATTAATTAAAAAATAATTAAAACAACCCAGTATGGGGGAGATGTTGTAACGTGTGTGAGTGTGTGATGTAACGTTACATCATGATTAATTAAAAAATAATTAAAAAATTTCATGTCGCTCATAAAATAAAAAAATTAAATTATGGAAAGTATTTAAAAAAATCCATGTTGGTTCATAAAATAAAATATTATAAAAGGTAATTAAAAAATAGATGTTCGTTTATAAAATAAAAACTTAAAACTTAAACCCAGATCTATCAATCAAGAGAGATCAAATTTCTTGAGTTTAAATTTAAAAAAAGAAATACACCTCAAGAAATTGGATCCCTCTCAGTGCTTGATAGATACGGGTTTAAGATGGATCTATGCTGGTTACTTTACACTTACCCAAAAATTTAAGTTATAATAACTTTGTAACATAACACACAAAAGTAAGCTCACAAACAAACTCTAAAATTTGGATTCACTATGGCTTGAGCACATTTAGATATAGGAAAAAATGAATTTGAGAAAAAGTATAAAAGTTGTTTACTCATTTTGATTTTGTGCTTAATATGCTATGTTATACTTTTTTTTTTCAACTGAAATTTTTTTTCTTGATATTTATAAGGGTGAATCAAAGAAATTTACAGTATATCTTATCATGGATAGTGTCTATTCATTCAGTTGTGATTGTCATTACAATACCACCTAATATATTTAATATATATTTATAATTGGTCTCTGCTTAGAAAAGTGTGTAACCTGTAGTATACCTTCGGCCAAAAATAGGCCTTTCTTAAATAACTTGTGAAGCTGAACCAAAAATAAACTAATTCTCCTTTCCAATGTTCGAAGGATGCCACATTAAGTGTTCTAAATTTTGAACGACCCTTCTACGATGGCTAATAATTTGGATAGCTATTCCTTATTGAAAGATAAACTACAAACATATTAATAAGAACTGTTTTTTCAAAGTCAAATAAGAACTTGCATCGAATATTGATCCATGTAGTTGAAAGACATAACATGAAAATGCAACCTTTATATCCCTTTAAACTTGAGAAGCCTTCCATGTGCTAGACTTGATGAAGAAGTTATCTCAAAACTTTATTCGAAGGTTTTGTGAGTAAAATGGGGTCAGCGGCGATGACTTGCCTACGAGCATCACATCTTACGCTTCAAGTTAAAGATATAAAAGGAAAGTAAAGGGGAGTGGGGACAAAAGGAGCATAACAGTAATGTTTTGGGTTACTGTGGCTGTTCGTGGTAATTATAGGAAACCTCTTCTTCATTCGCAGTGTAACCGGCGGCCAATGGTGGGTGAGGACGCCGAATCGAGCAGGGTCACGGGGTCGAACTTGGGTGGGGACGGCCACAGCCGACTGCCTAATTATAGGAAACCTCATATCAACGTCTTCGAAAGAGGCTATTATGGGTAACCTAATATCAACGTATCCAATAAATGAATAAACATACGCGCCATTGCTCTTTCCTTTGAACGATTTTTTTATTCCTTCGAATGCTTCTCGCCACATCATTCTTTTCTTTTGCCCTTTAATCGTCTTCTCTCGCCGACCCGGAGAAACCCATCCCACGGAATCCCAATCAGGGGCCTCCGTAGGTTTTTAGAATTGCATATATAAATAAAATTATACATACACAGACCCACGGACTGGTACCATCTATCTTATTTGATCTTTTGTAGTGTAGTGATTACAAGAAGGCGCAAACCTTAGCCCGATATTTGCAGCATTTGCATATATTTGTCTTCCATTCCGCAGTTTGTTAAGAGAGGATATTCTATTAAAGTTGGAATGGAGTCTGAGTTTGAGCCTGCTGTACAAATGGAGGAGACTCCTGAAGCTCGCATCGTCATCGTTCATCTCCCAGGTACCTGATTTCCATGGATATATTGTACAGTTACACCTTTCCTTTTTATGAAATATACAATGCGTTGACTCTACATTTTGAGATAATTGAATCAATGCTTTATTTGTGCAGGTTTCAAAAAAGAAAATCTGAAAGTGCAGATTGATAACCGGGGCAATCTGATCATTAGCGGAGAACGTGGTGGGAAGGAAATGAAGCAAATGGCGCAGGTGGGAGGGAGATTGGAGGAAACGCATCGATTCAGAAAGGTTATTGCCGTCCCCGACAATTTGAATATTGATGCCCGAATCATCGCCAAGTTTAGGGATCAAACGTTGCGTGTCTCGTTGCCTTTGCTTCACATCTCCGACCAAGAGAAGCAAGACGCGATTCCTGCCAGTGGAAAGTCAGCTGATCAATCGGCACAGTCAAAGGACGAGAGGCCGAGTGTAGCTCGACAAGAAGATTCGATGCACGAACGATCTGGAGTTGCAGAAGACGATAAAAGAGCAGGGCATCCAGAGGCGACCCGACATGATATTGATGATAAAGCGAAAGGCATTGATGCTGCTGAAGAATCAAAAGGAATGGTGGAAGACAGAAAAATAGAAGCGCCTAAGATGATCCAAGACTTTCTTGATGGGGAACCACCACTATCAAAAGACGCGCAGGCAGTATCTACAGAGGCAGGCGGTGAAAACCAATCTCAAATTATACAATCAAAATCCAAGCAACAAGAAGAAGAAGCAGCAGCTGACCATGAAAGCAGTTTACCTTCGGCAAATGACGAATTTCGAGAGAAAATAATACAAATTCCTTCTTCCACTAGACATGTTGTATTGTTTTATAATCGTAGGGTCTTTATAGCATCGACTGTGGTCGTTCTGGGCATGTACCTCTTCTACATATTAAGGTTCCGATCATTAATTAAAAGCCTTGGTTTACATATATATAACTAGTAGAGCATTTAGGTTCAACGTTATGCGCATAGTATTAGAAGTGTGTATTTGCATACGCATACAAGGTAAATGCCAGTCTTGTAGTATACATTTTATACAATAAGTATATAGCTCTAGATTATTATTATTTAAGAGTTTAACATTACTTCAATAATAATGGAAACTTCTATTTACAATTTCTCATCTCAATTAAAATCATTGTCAATTTCTCTACCCCGTGGGATAATAACTAGCATAGATCCATCTAAAAAGGGATCTACCAAGTGCCGAGAGGGATCAAATCTCTCATAGGTGTAAACCCTTTTTTATACTGGAAATGTTAAGGAAATGTGTAATGCAATGTTTATGGTTTTAATTTATCTAATTTGCGTAGTTATATATATATACCGTTCTAAATATTTTAAATCTAATTTGAGCCGACATGTTACTTTTTATAATATTTTATTATTTTTTATAAATGACACTTGTCAACTATAGGATGAGCACGAAAGGAGTTATACATCTCCCCCTACTGGCTGTAGAATGCGCCCCTTTGGCGCAATAACATTAATCTTAACAATAATAATCTTAATGTTATTATTATTAAATGTTAATATTAATATTAACGATATATTAATTAACATTAAAATTAATATTAATATTTGTGAGGTACAACTCCCAGATTGATGCTTCTTCATTAATCAAGTTGTTTATTTATACAATGGCTAAGTGTCTCTTGGGCTTCATATTCCAAGAGATCCATTGGAGTCTCTATGAATCCTCATCTTCTAATTATTTTAACTGACTAAGTATTTACAATATTTAAAATATGGTTGAAATCATGATCTCAGAGGATTAGATTTCCAACATCCCCCCTTGATTCGAAGGGGTATTTGTAAGTCCGAGTATGGTTCTAAACTTTTCAAATTTTTCTCGTCCAAGTGCTTTGGTGAAGATGTCTGCAATTTGGTCATTTGTGGAACAATGATGTAAATAAACTATCTTAGCCTCTACATGATGTCGAATCAAATGATACTTTGTGTTGATGTGCTTGGTTTGATCATGGAATCTGGGGTTCTTGTCCAACTTGATTGCAGAAGTGTTGTTAATCAAAAGTGGAGTGGATTTTTCTTGTTTCTCCTACAAATATTCAAGTATATTCATGATCCACACAATCTTGTTTGTTGCTTCTGCAACAACCACATATTCTGCCTCTATTGTCAAATCTTCTAGAACTGATTGTTTGCGTGATCTCCAAGAGACAGCTACTGATCCAAGACTCATCGCATATCCAGAAATGGACACTCCTGTTTCTTTATGGTCAACAAAGTCTCAATCAGAGTACCCAATGAGTTTGAAGTCTTCCACCTTAGACTACTTGAGTCCAAGAGTCTTGAGTCCCTTTCAAGTATCTTAGAACTCTTTTTGTAGTAGACCAGTGTGCTTCACAAGGTTTGTGCATGAACCTTGAAAGGATGCCAACAACATAATAAATATCTGGTCTGGTGGTGGTAAGGTATATAAGGCCTCCTACACGCTATTGGTACTTGGTCACATCCTCAAATTATTTTCCTTCACCTGATGTGAGCTTCAACTTTTGTTCCATTGGAGTTGAGAGCAGGTTGCATTCTGTCATGCAAAATCTGTTCAACAATTATGTTATAGGTCAAATCTACACCTCTCCGTCTGTGATCACATTGCTTTATCGATCACACAAAAGGACACCATGGATTGAAGAGCTTGGTTGACTTGGATGAATTATTGATGGTAGTACACTCTTTAGCTGAGAATCTGAATTTTTCTCCTGATTTCACCACATGTGCGCTACTCTTGCTATAGTAAACCAGCGCACACCTCAAAAGATGCGCTGCTTTGCTCAAGGACAACCAGTGCACACCTTGGGAAAAGTTGCAAACGCTTGTTGCAAAGCACAAAAGTTTCTCTCTGTGCGCTACTCTTATTGTATGAAACCCGCGCACATCTTAAGATGAAATCAAAAAATATATCAAGATTACGAATCGGGATTAATTGAAGTTGGTTCTACAACTTCCCCAGCCTCCCAATTCAACCACTTCTCGAATCCAACTGCCTACCTTGTCCCATAAATACAAGGAGGATCCATGAGAGAGGGACGTAGAAGGAATGCTTTAAGTGTTGTTACGCTAGAGGAATTCCCAAGTCATTGTGAAGAGAAGGAGCCTAGGACTCGGTTGCAGAAGCATCTTGACCAATCAGGTATATTTGTATTGATTCATGTTTCTTTGACAATAAAAATGTGGAAATACCCTTCCTATCCCAAATTGAATGTCTATTGGAATGTATGTTCATTTGGTTTAATATCTGATTATAGTTGATGTTTGATTGTTTTCAATATTCATCATATTTATTACAATCAAGATACGTTGAGGAAGGTTTCCTTTTTGTTGCAAGCTCATCATAGCGGAATATCAAGCGGAAGACCAAGAGAAAGCTAGGAAAAACCGTCGATAAAAGATACATCTTTCGATATCTTGATCTCTTTCATTTGTAGGAACTAAATGCAATGCAATGAATGTATTTACCAGTTACCCCACCCAAGTTGGTAGTGTCTTCTCCTCACTATAAGGTATAAATCCTGCACAACAGACTGGCGACTCCACTGTGGAGTAACCAGTAGTTTTTTCTGCTTTAGGAGACCTAGTTAGGTTTTTCTTCCAGTCTATTTGTTCTCTGAGAGGTCTTATAGGTCATTGTTACCTGTTCTTTCTTGCTTGATTCATCTTAGTTTATTGTTGCAAAGCCTATTTGTGTCCTTCTAATACATGTGCATTGGTTTACCCTACATACAGTAGCACATTTTTCCTGATGAGCACTGGTTTGGACACTGAACAATGGCACATCTTTCCTAGTGTGCGTTGGTTTCTGCACTGCACAGTAGTGAATTTTTCGGTAGCTTCCAGTTTTCCATTAGGGTTTGATTTCTAGTGGTTTGGTTTCACTTCCAGCCTTGTGCTTTGCTTCCCTGACTGACCCCTGAGACTGTTATGTCTTTTTTGAGTCTTGTTTGCCTCTCTGAAGTCCTTTAGTTTGTCTTTGCTTGCTTGAGTACTTGTTTAAAGTGTCTTCACTGCTTTCTATCCCTTTCAAATTTTGTGCACTACTCTCTTTTAGACATACCTGCACACTTTTGTCCTAGTTGCTTGTTGCAATTATATAGACCTGCGTTCTTAACGTTGGTTGTTTGTGGCAACAATAGCACACTTTCACTGTGTCTTATCCTTTCCATTAGGGTTTGACCCCAAGTTTGAGTCCTTAGGGTGCTTTTGAAAGGTTGCTTGGTTTAGATACTTTCTAATTATCTTTTCAATTCAGTCCAAGTGCGTCAAAGCTTTCCAGTTAGCTTTCTTTTGAGTTCGTGTGTTAGTAGGGTCACTTTTTGGTTCGCTTACCTACTCCTTTGCTTGGCTTAGTGTTTTCTTAGGGTTTTGGTGCTTAGGAGCAGCGTTTTAGGTTTGCATTTCCATTACAATCATATATTTTCCTTGTTTCTTTTACACTTTGTTTTCAAGCCTAAAGTTTTTTCTTTTGAAACAACTTGGTAGGTAAAGTCTTTCTCAAGTCTTTGATTTGTCTGTTTTGAGCCATTAGGTTGTTTGTCTTACTCACACTTTACGTTAGGTCTTACTTGCTCATTTCCAAGTTCTTTTTCTTTTGTGTAGTTATCAGAAAAGACAAAAAGAGGATTCAGTGGCTTAGTAGTAGGATTTATCATTGTTTTGAAGTAGCATAGTTTGCTTTGCTTTGAAATTTAAAAGAAAAATACAAAAAGAAATTTGAGTTTAAATTTCCTAGTTTCAGTTTTTGAAAGAATATAAACGAAAAGAAAAAGAGTCTTTTGTGAATTTGAAAGCATTACTTTACATGCACTTTACTTTTCTGTCGAAGCCATTCCACACACCGCACTACAACCCTTGAGTAAAAAGTAGTCCTTAAAAAGAAATGTTAATAAAATTAACTAGCAACATTTTTCTTTTTAGGTATACACATCATCAACTAGCTTAGGCTAGGATTTCGAGTTTAAATCACCTTAAACCACCCAAAATCGGCTTCATTACTCAACAATCGTAGTATGACTATCTAGTAGGTAAATCCATCTCTATCAAATAGTCCTGGGATGCTCTACTCAAACCAAAGTTAAGCACGAGGCCATGGGTGATTGGAATTGTTGAGGATACCCCCTCACTTTCCTCTCAACCATAAACTAGTGTCGATTCGCATACGGGGGTCCTTTCGGACTTCGAGCTTTGATACCCTTCCCATGCGTTTTGACTAGGATGACGACTGTCCCCCAAGGTTATTTCGCATTGGTGGTAGCCTTAGTATCATAACCTTGTAGGGCTCTACCCAGGTAGAGTGGAAGGATATTCCCAGTCCACCTCGGACAGACGTGGAAGGTAACCCTTTGGCAGTAATCCTGGGAGGGCGGTTTGGTTATTCAAACACTTGCACCTAGAGGACCTCCATTAGACACCACGTAACTAAACGTCGGTACTCTATTAGTCTGTTCTGGGCCCTAATCATCCCATACTTACTTCTGAGAGTATTTTCCTTATATTGTTTGGTTTGATCACTTAGGAAATTTTTTAGTGGTATGTTGTTTGTTCCTTAGTTGTAGTGGCCACTAGGTTTTTACTTAGTTTATTTTTATAGTTGTGGAGGACCAACATCTTCGTCGTTCTCGAAGGTTGCAAAACCTCCCCCCACTCATTGTGGAGCCTCCAACGCCACCGCGATGCCGGAGGACAGATTCTCGTGGTTCTTTTGAACTTACGGGAGAAACAGAGGTTCTTGGAGAACCACAACCTAGAACCCCGGATCGACAAGTCTTTGATACTATCGAGGTTGAGGACCTAACTTCTAGAGAGTTCAGTACTCCTTTCAACACTCCTCTTACTGGACCCAACGATCCACTTCTGGTACCTGTATGTTTTCAACAACCTGAGTATAGTGCTTACTTGTTTACACCTGGTTATACTATGACTAACCCGGGAGATGAGCAGGGAGTTCCACAAACTCCCACAACTTCTATGGCTACAAGGATTATTAATCCTTCTTTCACAAACACTGCCACACCGAGTTCGTCGCAGGCTGCTTCTCCTTCGAAGTGTCATTTAGTTTCAATGCCGGTACTTTGGGCATGCCGAGCTCATTAGCTTCGACATCTGCCTCAATTTCCACCCCTACTTTTGGACCGAATAATGTCCCTTTGTCAGGGATACCTGCAGTGAATATCACTCAGTCTTTTGCTACACAATAGTTCCAAGGTGTAACTCAAGCTATTGCTTCCACTTCCATTGTAGGATCGATCCCTTCTTCATTTATGCCTATTATGGGTACGATGACGGCACAATCTGTTACTACTATGCCTAGCTTTAACCCCTATGCAGGTTACAATGTTAATCCATCAAATATACCTACAGGGAGTATCCCTTTCTCTTTGTTTGCTAGAGGAGGGGGTAATTTTATTTATCCACAATTCGGTGGGGTTAACACCCAGCCGCAATGGACCACTGCCTTGGGAAGTAATCCGCTTTCTTTTGGGTGGAGCAATTTTAATCCGTTCATTTCACAACCGATGGCTGGGGGCAACCCCAACCAACAGTACATGAATTAGGTAGTGGGAAATACCCAATACCAGGTTTCGATTTATCAAATGCCATTGACACGACTGCATTTACCATTTTTGGCAACTCTAAACTTGCCAAATCTTTCGAAACACAAACGATCCTGTGCGCCATGATCCTGTATGGCCACCTGTTCCCACTAAGTTTCCCTCGGACATCCCGAAGTTTGAAGGTAAGACTGGTGAGGACCCCCATGACCATGTCACAACTTTTCATCTTTGGTGCTCCTCGAATTCGTTGAATGATGACTCCATCAGGTTGAGGCTCTTTCAAAGAACCTTGACAAGTGTCGCAGCCAAATGGTATATTGAACTACCGGCAGCTGCTTATGGCACCTTTTGGGATCTAGACATTGTTTTATTGAACCAATTTCAACTTCTTGTCCTGTATGATGCCGACATAGACCTTTTGTCGACTTTTCAACAGAACAAGGCCACTCATCTATTTGATCATATTCAGGAGTGGCGAAGGAGAAAGAGGCTCATTAAAGCCGACATCCCTCCTGCATTTTTACTAGAGTGGTACCTTAAATCACTCCTTCCTTATATTTCTAAGGAAGTTGCAACTTCAGGGGTGTCCTCCGAAGAGGAAGCCATTTTGAGAACCTAGCAGCTTGACTTGATTTATGCTCAGTCTGGGACTCTATCCACTCTTTTGATTGTCTAGACACTGTTTTACCCTCTGATGAGGCGATTTTGGAAGCTATGATAGGCCTATACCGCCCTTGGGAACACATGCACCACATGTCCTATTTTCTTCCCAAACTGGACAAGATAGAGAGAGGTGAGTTTTCTATGAGACCTAGTGTAAGTGTTAATTTGTCCTCTACCCCTTCTACTTCGACAGCTGTTTATGCAGAAGGGAATATGGAAAATATATCGTAGACCATTCCGATCAACATTTCCATCAAACCTGGGGTCGTGGAAAATATTTTCATTGGAGCAGACTATTCTCCCAAGGAGATCATTTTGTATACCAATCTCCTTAAATAATTTCACAATGTCTTTGCCTGGTCATACGTGGAGATGCCAAACATTGACCCCGCCATTGTTGAGAACATCATCACAATGTACCCCAACGCTAAACCTGTGAGACAGAAGCTCCATCCAGTTAACCCTCGAAAAGTTGTTGCCATCAAGGAAGAGGTAGAAAAGTTGCTCAAAGATGGATTTATCTATCCGATAGCTATGACGGAATGGATTTCAAATCCTGTCCGGTAGACAAGAAGCAAGGTACCATTAGAGTCAGCACTGACTTCCGGGACCTAAATAAATCTTGTCTGAAAGACAATTACCCCACGTCATTCATAGACCATATCATTGATGCGTGTGTGGGCCATGAGATGTTCTCATTCATGGACAGGTTTTTAGGATATAATCATATACAGATCAAACCTGAAGACCAACACAAGACAACTTTTATTTGTCCTTGGGGCACCTTTTCCTATCAGAAGGTGCCTTTTGGTTTGAAAAATGCTGGAGCTACCTTCCAGCGACCAATGGATTTTGCTTTTCATGACATCAAGCATGTGGTCAAACCTTACCTTGATGATCTCTAGCGCGATATCAGAAGAGATGGGAGCATCCTGATCATTTAAGACTCGTTTTTGAAAGGTACAAATACTACAAGATTCGATTGAATCCCAACAAATGTGTATTCTACGTTGAATCTAGACGACTACTGGGTTTCATAGTATCCAGTCGTGGCATAATGGTGGACCCATTGAAAGTTGAGGCGATTGTAAATCTGCCTTCTCCTCAAACCCTGAGACAAATTCAAAGTCTGCAGGGCATGTCCAACTTCTTGAGACGCTTTATCATTAACTATGCCAAAATTACAAAAAATTTCATGAGACTTCTTAAACAAGACACCTACTTTTTGTGGGATGAGGCTGCTCAAGCATCATTTGAGGCCTTGAAAAAGGCATTACTGTTAGCCCCCTTGTTAAGCCCACCATACTACACAAAGGATTTTCTCTTATACCTAGTTGCATCAATATACACAATAGGCATAGTACTGGTTCAGGAGGATGGCATGCTCCAAGAGCATGTCATTTATTATCTGTCATGCGCCCTGATAGCTCCTGAGATCAAGTATTCTCACGTAGAGAAGTTGGCATTGGCTATGGTCTATGCGGTCCAGAGGCTACGTCACTACATATTATTGCGTACTACCACTGTGGTTGTGGAGGTCAATCCTTTCCAATATGTTCTCACTCGACGAATAATCGGGGGGAAATTTAACAAATGGATTGTCATCTTGCAAGAATTTGATTTGGTTTTTAAGTTCGCCAAGTTAAAGAAATCACTGGTGTTTGCCAAACTGATTTCAGAATTTCCTAGTGACATAGTGCACGTTGAGGAAGAATCATCATTCCTGGATGAACATATCTTTCTCATCACATCCTCTTACCCATGGTACAGAGATATCCTAGTATATCTCCAGACTTTGAGGTGTCCCACCACTTTCTCTAAGGATGAACGATGCAAGCTTAAGACTCATGCGAAGAATTACCTCATCATTTCTGACACTTTGTACAGACGTGGGGTAGATTCCATATTACGTCGTTGTTTAACCTTGGAGGAAGCATAATCAATATTGAATGATGGCCACAGTGGAGCTTGTGGGGGTCATCTTTCTGGGTTGGAAACAACCCAGAAAATACTGCGTGCAGGTTATTTTTGTCCCACAATCTTCAAAGATTATGTAGAAGCTGTGAAACGCTGCCAAAGATGTCATTTTTTCACTAGGAATATGCGATCACACCCAGCTCCTCTCCATCCTGTAATAACAGTAGGCCCCTTCACCAAATGGGGGGTTGATTTTATGAATTGTAATCCAGTTTTAGCTGGAGGCCATCATCATATAATTGTTGCCGTTGACTACTTCACCAAGTGGGCTGAGGCAATGCGTACTCTTAAGGTGGATGGATAAATGACCGCTTATTTCATTTTCAACCAGATCATTGCAAGATTTGTTATACCCAAAGAGATCATGACTGATCACAGTCGTCATTTTCAAAACAACATGATGACCGATCTATACACTATGTTAGGTTTTCGGCAGGAGCATTCGTCTTAATTTTACCCCCAGGCGAATGGTCAAGTCGAAGCAGTCAATAAAAATTTGAAGACTATCTTACAAAGGACTGTTAATGCCAGTAGAACTAACTGGCACATTATGTTGTATCTTTCTCTTTGGGCCTACCAAGCCAATGTAAAGACTGCTACCTGGTTCTCTCCCTTCCAAGTGGTACATGGGATAGAGGTGGTCATTCTGGTTGAGTGCGAGATTCCTTCATTGAAGTTGGCTATCCAAATTTTACCTAACACTTCAGTCTTGGAAGAACATTTGCTGCATTTAGAACATCTGGATGAGCAGCGCCGCGACGCGCCCACAGCAAACGAAGCGCATAAGAACCGAGTCAAGGGACAGTGCGATAAGTATATCAGACCTAGGGTATTTCTTGAAGGAGACCTTGTTCTGCTCTGGGATTAGGACAAGGAACCTTTAGGGGCTGGCAAGTTTAAGTCCATGTGGCTCGGTCCCTACATAGTTTCTAATGTGTTGAAGAAAGGTGCATATGAGTTAACAGAATATGAAGGTAATAAGTTGCCTGAGCCTAGAAATGGACTCTACCTGAAGAAGTACTACGCTTAGGCATCTGTGCTTTTTCATGTATTATAGCTGTACATTTTTGTAGAGTTAGTTTTTTTTACGGTTGTAGTTACGTCTTATGCATCCATTGTTTTGTGTTTCAGATGTCGACTGAACACTTTATAGGGTTTGCTGATGGCGCTAGCCGCCACACCCGTTAGTTGGCCGTGGCTGCTTGGGTTATTTACTCACCAACTAGCCAACTGGTTTCTCTGAGAGGGGCTTGTTTAGGTCCCACAACAAACAATGTGGCTGAATACAGTGCAGTCATAGAGCTACTCCGAGATGCTCTATTCCATGACATTTCACATTTGGAGGTACGGCTCGACTCGCAATTAGTTGTTTTTCAGTTAATGGGTGTTTATCAGGTTAGAGATCCTACTTTGCTACACCAGTTTCTGTGCGTTAAGTTGCTTGAGAGACAGTTTGATTATATCACATATCAACATATTCCAAGGAACTTGAATGCATTAGCTGATTCATTTGCAAACTATGTTTTAGATTGACATTTGCATTTCACACACATAATATTCATGCATAAAACACAATAACATACATGTAAATAACCGATACTATATATATATATATATATATATATATATATATATATATATATCCGTATCAAAAAATAGTATGGGTTTGGATCATAAGTCTGTCACAGAGTCATGTCATAAGATACAAAATTGGGCTTGATCGCCTCAAAATTATACATAGAATATCCTTCTCCTATGGAGAAGGTGGGGCCTCATCGGCCTCTGCTGCCTCTCGATAGCATATGACCAGCCTAGCTACTTTCCGCAGTAGCCTTATCCAGGCTGGGGGCACACCAACCACATCCTCCTACATGACGAGTGGCATCCGCTCGATCCTGTAAGTTGGAATGTCATGAGTCAACCGACTCATCTTTCTCTCTATCACTAGTACATGTGGACATTTTTCCCACGGAAAATCGTTGCTATTGCCACATTTTTCCGTTGCTATAGCGACAAACAGGACTCTTTGTTTTCGTGGCACTAATTTCATCGTTGTAGCAACACTTTCCAACGTTGGTGGCTATAGCACCAAACGTTCGTGGCTATAGCATCGAACGTTCGTGTCTATAGCGACGGATGTTTATATTTAAAAAAAAAAGTAAATGAAGTGATCTACGTCTCTCTAGCCACGAACGTTCATAGCTATAGCACCAAAAGTTCGTGGCTATAGCAACGGCTGTTCATATTTAAAAGAAATAAGTGAACCAATCTCCGTCTCTCTAGCAACGAACGTTCGTGGCTATAGGACTGAAAGTTCGTGGCTATAGCACCGAAAGTGTGTGGCTATAGCACCGAAAGTTCATGGCTATAGTGATGGCTGTTCATATTTAAAAGAAATAAGTAAAGCGATCTCCGTCTCTTTAGCAACGAACGTTCGTGGCTATAGCACCGAAAGTTTGTGGCTATAAATACGGATTCACATATTTAAAAAAAATATGTCTGTTGCTATAGAAACGACAAGCCCCAGCAAGTTCCGACGAACTTGCTATACTAGCGACGAAAATTTCCATCGCTAGTATAGCAAGTTCGTCGAAACTTGTCGGGGCTTGTCGTTTCTATAGTGACGGACATGTCTATTTTCAAAAAAATAATAATAAATAAATTTGGAGGTGATTGCATACAACAATAGAAGTCAATTATCTGTTATCCCCACCCCATCATTTTAAAGATCTACAAAACACTTGTGCTATAAGGTAAGAAAGATGTAGCAAACCTCAAGGTCACTACAACACAAAGCATAAAAACTATATGATGATTATCATAGTCACACAACTCGGACTTGGCAACAGCTTGGCGATGCAGCAAATCCCAGCTGATTAAAAAATCACGGCACATAAACTCATCAAATCTGGGCAGCACTCGAATATTGAAACATTCAACAAAATTTGGCAATAACATGCTAAGTTTGACCAAAATGAGGTGAATGTTGACCAAAGTCAAATCAGCTCACCAAGTTGGCCTCACTTAGTACTTGTAGGCAAGTCCTTTTCCAAATTATATTTCTCGATAGTTATCCCAAAGACCAATGCACTATGTAAAGATAAAAGATGTGAAATAAATTCTTTGTTTTCATGACTTGAACATGTACCCATAAAATATTATGAGACTTGAAGACTCGGTCTTCGCAGAACCTAGATGAATAATCAGACTACTCCCACTATATGGTAATGGTCAACTCCATATACAATGATCAAACAATAGAATGGACCATGTTTTGATTGAACAATGGTGATTCCTCAATCAGAAGATCTCTAGGCACAAAGTGATCATTTATTTAATACCGAGAATATATCTGACATATTAGGAAATGCATAACTATATAAAGAGATAATCATTACAATAAAATGAAGGATGTATAAATATTGTAATAGAACCTCTTAGTTAAAACTTAATACCTATGACTCAGTCGCATCCTTTATAATAGTACAACGGTTGTTATTATTTGTTGATTAATATATTGACTTAGGACTACATAGATACATCACATGTCTTCCACTCTTGAGTTGTGCCAAGCTAGAAGCGTAATTTGAAAAGGCTTATGTCCTCTTGACAGTAATATATCATATATGACATTCTTTATGTAATAAAGGTTTTCATCTTACAGATACTTTTCAAATTATCCACAACTGGAGAAAGTTCCTCTCACCACGGATAGAGTGCCATACATTTGACATTGATCAGGAAGACAGATTCTTGAAGTTGCTTTTATTGACCACAATGTGCACTCAAGTCTCCTATGATGCTACTGGTATTAATGGCACTCTTCCATACACTTTTTGACATACTAAAAAGTAAAATTCCAACAATTCTTCTGTCAAAATCACCAAGGATTGACTGAAATGTACATTTTTATTAAGGTCATGACAGGAGGAGTTCAATCAAATTCAGCAATCAGGAATCAACACCACGAACATCAAGGTACATAGAGAGGTTGATGTGCTTGATTAAATTCCAATCCCTTACCCTCATACATGATAGAATCTAGTGGAAAAGGTTGCAATCATGAAATCCTGAAACTGTTAAGGCTGCTGAATTTTGAATGGGATCTAAAATTCTACTTTTTGCATATGAAGTCCGATGAGGTTGGAACCACTCTCAAATATCCTAAAACAATTAATGGCAATGTTAAAATTTTAAGTAAAACATGTATGATGCTACAAACATCAACAACCCTTGCCCAGCAACTCAGTCAAACCAGTTGGTTAAAAGTCCAAGCCGACGGTTTTTAAAACACTGATCCTACCTGCTCTGCCTTCGTCTTTTGAAATTAATGGATTTGAGAATGGGAAGCCTCAGGTACTATTTTAACATTGGAGAAGATGTTTCTGATAATTATAAGGATAATTCCAATTATCTAAACTCAGCAGTGACCTATTCAAGTTGACCACGAGCGATTTATGGAGGTCAAACTGAGAAAAATCTTCCACTTCATCTTCCATGGGCATTATATTCAAAATTAAGCTGTCCGCCAAACTCTTGCACTTCATATCTTTATCTAGAAATGTGTGATCACTTTGTTAGGGGTTTCTCAACTTTTGACTTCTCCATGACAAAAAATATCATTTTCTTGGAAAATCCATACCTTCATATTTGTTGAATATGGCAAATTAAGAACTGCAATCCTTGTTGTGGCAGTAGCCACAAAAGCTGAGCTTGATTGGATTGAACCATTTAAAGTTATAGGTTGACCATTTAATAAGTCCTCAGTTTCTTTCCCTTCCTGAAAGCACATAACAATAACTTCAACTGGACCAAGATCTCTAGAAAAATAATACCATGTAAAAATTCATTTGTTCAAGTAACAATCCAAAGAAAATAGTACCTTTAATATGTGCCTCCTTTCAACTTGACTTTGATAAATATTTCCATGCAATTGATTGCCACTGTCTGCAGGTGCTAAGGCCCAACCCACCTCCCAAGAACTTTGTTCAAGTGTGCCTCAATGAGCTTCTAGCAATGATTTTAAAGCAGATGCAGCTTCTAGAACATCCACCTGTTCAACATACCTCATCAAATGAGAAAAAGAAACCTGGATTATATGTGTAGAAGCCAACAAGAGGTTTTGACAATATACATCCAAAAAGAAACCTGGATTATATGTGTAGAAGCCAATGACGAGCAATATACATCTACCACTTGATCTAATCTCACTCCAATGTAATGTTTCCAAATTGGACATCATAAATACTACTCAACCACTTCGGGAAAGAAAAATAAAACTTTTGGATGATGGAAGAGAGGATATCTTAAACAAATGACCATGCTGAACAGTAATATACCCAACGATGTCTCTCTCAACTTTGGCTGTACAGACAGGACATACCTGCAGAATGAATCAATTGTTGGTTAAGAGCTATTATTAGTAATTGATCATTGAGAAACATAGGAAAGAACACCAAAACATGAGTCCTTTTTTGGATCACGGATGATTAATAGCGATCATACTTATTGCACATATTGAATGCAAAACATTCTTCTTATTGCAAAAAAAGAGAATGAGAATTTGTTGGTGAACCTGATGTAAATTACCTTGAATTGTGACATACCCATAATGGATGAAAAGAATAAATAAATACTCAGGCTCAACAACATGGTTCTAACATAAATCACATAACTAGTGTATATTTAACAATGCTAAAAGAAATGTATGGCTAGCAAGAACAACAAGATTTTGAACTGTTACTTGGTTTGCCTGAAAAGCTTTTAATAACTGTTACTTTGGTCTCTGCCAACTTTGCTTTTGTTGTTGTGGGGTGGGACACAAACCCATTATGGAGACTTATTTGGATGATGCTAAATGTAGATGATTGATTGCTCAACCTTTTTAACATTTATGTGCCAAATGTTGATGAGGAAAGGGCTGCCTTTTTGGAATTGGGTGAGGAAAGGGATACCTTTTTCTATTGGTCTATCTACCAGTTTTTATGTGAAGGTTGTGCAAATTAGTTCTTATTATACAGATACTTGAATGGTGGAATGCTCTAACATTAACCAAAGGGATTTTGATTCATTGGTTAGGACAATGGAGTATTAAGCCATCCATCAGGGTTCCAATCTCACTGTCATCTGCCCAACTTGAAAGCCATGGCAGAAAAGGGATAAGGCTGGGTGTAAGTCAGGTGTAGGGGGGACCCTGGAGGAAAAGAAAAGTTATAGTACTCGTGGGGTTTGGGAGAGTTGTCTAACAATCAATCAGAAGCATTGGTCCTATGGAAAGGGATAACACAAGCTAGTCAAAGAGATATAAGGGGTTTGGGAAAGTTGTCTAACAATCAAGCAGAAGCATTGGCACTATGGAAAGGGATAACACAAGCTAGTCAGAGAAATATATGGCTTATAACTGTTGTGGGAGACTCAATGATAATTGTCCAGTACCTAGCTCACAGGAAGGTTCCAAATGATGGATCGTTAAGCAAACTAATGTGGAGAATATTGCAACTAATCTCAGACTTTGAAGATGTTAAAGTCATTCATGTCCTTAGAAAACTCAACACTCAAGCTGATAGAAAGGCATATTTGGCTTGCAATCTTGGCCAAGGCATTCTCATGATATGTGGGGAAGAGGTTGGATATAGTACCATTCCCTAAAATTTTAATCATTGAACACCATGCAAACAAGCATTATAGGTAATATGATGGTTGATCACCCTACAATTAATAGGGTTAACACTTCAATGAAAGGATTTTAAGTGCACTAACAAGAAATCAAGAAATGCTCTCCATGCAATGGTGAACAAGAATGCATTTGAAGGCTTGTATTGAGATGAGATCTTCAGATTTATTGCTCAATACATGCATTTTCTCAAAGAGAAGTAAGGTTTGTGGGAATAGGCAAGAACAACTTAGCAATCTAGAGAATTCGCACGCCATAAAGATCAGACTTTCGGGGCAGACTGAAATCTTTCAGAGGTGACCAGTTTGTGTGAATCACTCGTTTTGTTGGTTGAAGTTGAGGGACACAGAAGTTAAGAAAGGAGATCTGAGTCAAGTAGAATCTGCTATCAATCTGAGGTCTTGTAAGGCATTTTATTGATTTGTGCATCATATTGCATTGAAGTGTTGTGTCATTATCTTGAGGAAGTTTGTCAAGAACTCGAAAGTTGTTCAAAGTTCAATTTTCCCTGGTCCTAGTGGTTGAAGTTGAGGGCTGTAGAAGCTAATGAAGGAGACCTGAATCAATCTGCCAAGAACTCGAAAGTAAAAAATGGAATTATCATGGAAAAATGACCCTAAATAGAATCAAAAGAGTGGACTTGAATGATGAAAGGCAATCAACAGCCAACCTAGTACCTTCTTGAATTCAGGACCCAGCTCAATGGAGGGATTTGTAGGGTTGACTCTAGCAGGATTTTGGATGATGAAACCTTCCTCCACAGTGTAAAGATCCGACTGCACAAATAGAATTGAGAATGTTTACGACTCTGATAAGGATGATAAAAGAATTAAGTGCTTTCAACTAAAAAATAAGAGGTTTCCACTCAACCTGCACAAGTAGTAGATCTGAAGCCGCCTTCACTGGGAGAAAACGTGATCTTGGAACATTGACACCAATTGCACGATCAAAAAACTGGGGATTAGACAACAGCTAATGTTATCTAAGCTTGCACAACATTGGTGAATAAAAAATTAAAATTACTTAATATATGATAAAAGAATTAACTGCAATACATACCCTTATAGCAGCAACAACAGTTGTTTCAAGCAGAAGCACCTTTACACCATCCACCTCTTGTAAAATGAGAAAGAAGTCCGTGAATGAAAACACAATTTTCCTAGGCCCTGAAGCACAAGCACACAGTTGCAGTCATTTTTCAAAGACAACAACTACTTATTTGGGAATGTGGAAGAGAATGTGTATTGCCTTTGGATTTGGAATTATCTCCATTTTAAGAGAATCAGACTCCACAAGCCTCTTAATGGCCTTCAAGTTCACCCACCTGCATGGTAACAGACACCTTTTGCATAAGACATCCTCAAATCACCTAGAAATGTAATGAATACCAAATATGCAACACATCTCACTCACAAATTATTGGTGTTGAAGATTTTGAATTTCTCAATTGACTTGAACTCACCAACCTGAATCATAAACCAATTAAGCACTGGAATCAGTTCAACGTCCTATAAAAAAGTGCATAAATTAAGCACTCACTATTTTAAGTAAATCCACAAGTTTCCTGAAATCTGCAAATATGCATTTTGTCAAAAATCAACTAAAAAACCCAAGATTAACTTACATGCTCCTCGGGAACCTATGCAATCTCCATAAGCTGCAATCAAATATCATTAGAGCACAATAAGTTGATAATATTTGTCATATCCATAAGATAAATAGACAAAGAACTTTACCAACATACAAATGCTTACTTAATAAAAAAAACAGCAATATCTGATGCAACTACACATCACAAGATGGTGACAATTTACAGGCTAGGAGGAAGTGAGGCTTGGCCTGTGTAAAAAGGGGCTGTAGAAAATGGTAGATACCTATAGCATGAATAAGAAAATTGACACTCTTCTTCAGGTACTGGAAATACAACTCTAATGTCATGTACTAAAAGTAACAAATATCATATCAATATTGTCCATATAATCCAATACTATTTAGCATTAAAACTAAGACTTGATCTAAAATACCAAGAAAATTGAAAAACTAAAGCAATATGTAGAAAGCCCTTAAACATAAAGTACATATGATGACATAAGTTAATTGTATATTAATGTCTAATGAATCACCACAATACTAGGTCAGTGGGACTCATAAGTACAACAAGTGTACTTACACAATGGAAGTGCAAGACTTAAGCAAATACTAACCCTAGCCTGCAAAAAGCAAAAAGCCAAAGCTAGACAATAGTACTAAAAAAAAACCAATAGTGTAAAAATCCAAGAGGTAATTCATTCCTTAAAAACTAGAAACAAATATGGAATGGTGCTCAAATTAGATGTAGCAAAGGCATATGACAAAGTCCAATGGGATTTTTGACAAGAGGTGTTGATCAAATTTGAATTCTATACAAGCTGGGTTGACTGGATATCCAATTGCTTCTCCACTGCATCATTTGCAGTGCTCATCAATGGCAGCCCCTTGGCTTCTCATGTTGCATGTACATTTCAAATATGTGAACTTCAAATTTTATGAACCCTTGAACCCATTATGTTGTTTTTTCTTCAAGCATACTGTAATTGTTGCCAATGTTTCCTTGCACCTCTGTGATACCATATAGTGGTAACAACCATAGTTATTGAACATAATTTTTTGAGAGTTTTTATAACTGCATGTTGATGATCGATTGCAAAATCTTATAGTTATAGCAAGATGCATTTTCCTACTACTTATCTAAATTTCACCATTGTTACAAGACAAGTTCTAAAGGGATTTGACCATTATGATTCTCATTGCAGTAAGAAAGCTACTAAACTTAAGATACTATAACTCGAGCTATACTATTACTGACACAATTATCAGAGTTAATAGTGATTCCTTGAATCTAATGTTGTTTTTGTTTCATCTATATGGGCTTGTTTCCAACCTTTGTTTACACCTCTGTAATACCATATATTGGCAACAACCAAGTCAGCCAACTAGTGAATGACCTGGACTTTGATTCTGATGCAATTATATAAACATAATTATTGATTCTGAAGCACAACATTTATGCAAATACACAAATTAAAACATAGTTAGATTATTAATATAGACATGGTATGGAAAAAATGTTATAACAACTCTGGCAGAAATGGATTCCGTACTTTCATATACCTTTATTCCACTTACATTGTGCAATGTCAACAACTTTTATATGCAATTCCAACCATTCCATCCAGATTTCATAAATTATCAAAATCTTTGAATGTTTAGATTACTCTAATAACAATGGAGTCCCTAAACATGAGATGATTTGGATTTTTCCAACTAAAATAATCAAAATCCAGCTGAAAAAATCTTTAATGAAATCATCATTCTTCATGGTTCAAATTCAGAATAAAAAGCATGAAACTGTATGTCTAAAGAAAAAGCCTCTGTCGTTTGGAATGATGGATAACTCATCACATATGTCTCAAAGAATCTCATTGAACATGCAAACAATCTCATTCTATTTCTTCTTGATGTTAGTGAACTCAGTAAGCAAGAATTGCTACTCCTCATCACCCCCATTCGAATCTAAAAGCATCCTCAAGTGCAGCAAAAATAGCTAATGCTAAACTGGGCAAAGATTTAAACCATTGCTAGCCCTCCCCCTGCAAGTTGTGGACAAATAATTTCATCTTAACACCATCATGTTCAACACATGCATCCTCGAGATAAATAGTTAATTTTTCCAACTATGCATCAGCAGTGTTTCTATCATCCACTTCAAAGGTGAAGATACTTCTGATACTTATAAGGAAGTATACCTCGCTGCCCCTGAATGGCAGTAAAAAATCAAATGGCCAATCCAATATGCCATGGAAAGTTTAGGGGCAACATTAACCAAAAAATGAGTAACTAGAAAACTCGAAAAAGAAACTAAAAATTAGATAAGATAATTTTATTAATGTCCAACGAATGACCACTGAAGTAGGTCAAAGGGACTGCAGGGTAGAAAATGATGTCAATAGAAAGTGGGAGCACTAAAACAACCCCTATGAAAAGCAAGATGCAGAAAGTAAAGTAAAGCAAGATGGATGTCTTCCTCTGATTTCTTAAGATCCTAGGGACATTAGATATTCTGAGGCATCAAAAGCTGGCATTTAGTTTCAAAATATTCTACATCAAATAAATGGAATTATATATTCAATAAATAATGATTAAAATAGAAAGTTTCTCTTCCAGACTGTTCAATCCAGAGCTTCCTCCATTTGGCCTTAGATGTTAGGAGAGCGGTTATGAGCAGAACCTGAATGGGTCTCCCCCTTTCCAATCCAGATTCTGGGTTCATCTCACCCAAATCTGTAGTTTGCTTTCAGAGCTCTGCTCAGATCTTAGATTAGGGAAGTAGCTCATTTTATTCTTCTTATTCTGCCTCTTGCTTCATTTTTTGCATTCCCACTTTATAATGATACAAGTGTACTCAGCAGTCCCGTTGACCTACTTTCTTGGTTATTTGTTGGACATTAATAAAATTATCTTATCTTATCTCCTATGACTTAGGCACATCTGGAACATTATCTTGTACACACAAAATATCTAGAAAGGAGTTCTAAGAATCTACCATGGTCCACTTCTTTGACTGCAGCTATCCTGGGTTAAACAACAAGAAATTATCTGAAAACAATAGTAATACTAAATATTTTTGAGGCAATATTTCAGTGGTGTGCCTGTGTTTTATTGTATTTTTTTATAATCATGCAATTTCACAAAGTTATTAAGACTCATGTAAATGTGAAAAGTCATGTAATCTACAAGTATTTAGTCATTAAAGCCCCTATGAATAATTCAAGCACTTTATCATTATGTCAAATAATAGCACACAAGCCAATGTTAGCATTCTAACACTAGAAATAGGCATATATGTCACTTACAGTAGTGTAAAACTTGGCACTATGATCTATTCTGCCAAAACCGCCAAATTTTGTTTCATCAGAATCTAGTACCACCTACAGCCACAAATCTTCATTTGTTATCCTGTGAACATAGGTCATATTCACAACCAACTTAGATTAATAAAGTCCTTTGTCTCAGGATAGTAGGTACAACAAAGTGGCAATAGTTTAAAATACTAGAAAAAAATTCATTCATTTAGAAATGGTAGAAGAAAATCAAGTATTAACCCTCCCCCAATTTTCAATACAAAGTTCAAACACACACGCAGACAATGTAAAAGCTATCAACTTGCTTATTTTGTATATTCTGGAACTTGGGAGATTTTTATAATTTGGAAGGTTCTACTAAATGTACATTATATGGTGGGAGATGAACAAGAAGCTAGCCCATTGAATAATGAGATCAACTGGTAGCAAGAGTAAACATAAGAAAATAAAAATAAAAATGTACCCACGACATGGTAAAGATAACTAACCTTCCTGGCAGAATATGATGTTTGAAAATCCTTCCACAAGTCCTAAATCAACAGAAAACATAATTATTAGATTGTAGCCCTGAAAAATAGCAAAGATAAGAGAGAGTTGGAAGGCTTCAGAAATTGGAAAGAACAATATCAACATAAATGCCCTCATTTAACTGAATCAAAGGTATATAAGCATATAAACAACTCTGCAACAACTATTTTTTCTGTCATTGTATCCATTCATCCATCAAACCTCACACAAAGAAGATAGGAAGCAGATATATTTTCAGTTTCCAACATAACAAAGCAAAACCCTATACCCTATCCTCTGTGCCTAGAACTTGGAAATTGCAGAAAACTAAGATTAAATTTTAGCAATTAAATAGTGTGGGGAGGCCCCAACAGGCCCCACACTCTCAAGGAGGGTTTAAAGCTTGTCTGAGCCCGAATCCCTCTTCATCTCTCCTTGCATTTCCACTTCAATTCCATTTAGTGCTTCAGAACCTAGTTTGTAAATTGAGCACATGGCATATTTAGTAAACGTTATTCTATGCATATTATTAACTCTTTAAGTCGTGATAGCCTATTTCATTTCATATTCTACTTTCTAACTTTGTAAATACTACATGGTTGATGTTAGCTGCTTCACTTCCTATTTTACTTCATGCTATTTGGTTTCAACTTTTTAACTTTTGTAACTACTAAATCATTGACGGTATTTGGTCTTGTACTGAATGGCTGATGCTTAATCTACTTTGAATCATGTTTTTCATGTATTAACTATTTAGTCCTTAATAATGTAATATATGTATTAGTAGCACACAAATCTATGGTTTCTGCAATCTAAGTCCACTGACACAGTGAGACATGACATGCAGAGCCCCGAAACAGGATGGGGGGATACATAAATAGTGTACATAATACATATATATATATAAAGAAATACATAAATTAAATATCATGATATAGACATATAGATGTACATTTTTTGAATATTCATTAATAGTCAACAATCCAACATACAAGTGTCAAGAATACGGTGTACAACATAGATTCATAAGTAACCTTATAGTTTAAACTGTAGTATTTTCATTCAATGCCATCATAATGTATTACATAGATAGGATGATAGTTGGGAATGCCAATGCCAAAATACAAATAGGGAAGTAGAAGAGTCTCATGGATCACCCTCCTGCAAGAACATCTCATAGTCAAACACATCATCACCACCACTGACACTACCACTGCACCTCATCCTAAACTATAATTGTTGGTAATGGTGTGGAAGATGACCCCTCAAGAGGATCATCATGGTCAAAAGTGACCAGCCCTAGGACCATTGCATTAAATATCCAAGTCATCCAATGCCAACTCAAAGTTGTTCTCCAAACCCATATCATCAAGAAGTACATACCACATCTTTGTCCTTCCCTTCAACCACTCTTCTCTCATCCTATATATCAGAGGGAGGTTCATGTGCACACACCAAAGTTATCAGAACCAGAACTAGTCAAGGGTCGATAGGGAACCCAAACTGATCAAGGGTCAAACTGATGTAGAACCAGAACAGGTATGTGAACCAATTTATGAACCAATCTACTTTGCAAATTTTGAAAAATATATATGTATTCATGTACATCCATGTAAATCAAGACCATTAGACACCAAGATTTATGGTATGGGAGGGAGGCGTGGGATTTTTTTCTTTTATTTTTACCCTTTTTCTATTTTCCACCCCAACCAAAACCATTGTTGGCCCTGACAAATTGAACCAATTGTCAACCAGTTTGAACCGACTGGTTCAGTGCTCTAGTCCGAGTCAGTGACCAATTTAAGGGATGAAGAATCTACACTGGTACAAACCAATCAATTATAATATCACTAGCACACACATAACAATGACACTGCTCTAGACTACTCAAGCTTGCTCTTCTTCAAAGCTTGCACATTCCCATATATGCTCCAATTCCTTTAGCAACAAGAGGATGAAGTAACCCAAAAGAGGAGCCTCATGGCCAATTATTGAAGAAGAGTGCAAGTTGCCCCATTAGTTGCCCACCAAGCGTAGGACTTCTTAAGCCCTATGTCTCTAATCATATCATAGCCTCTAAATCTCCCAGTTGCAATGGGAAACTCTGTGGAGCCCTCGTCTAGGATGGCTCTTCCCTAATAAAATTTGTTCAATGCATCTTCCTCCCTTCAAAAATATCAATGTTCATGTGACGAGGGAATCTATGTGTAGGCCTAACACTGAGCCACCCATGACTATAGCACTTGGGATTAAACAAATGAGTCAAGTGATGCAAAGGCTTACAATTCTTCTCCCAAGAATATCCCAGATGGTGGTGAACAAGATCTTTGTCGATGTCCCATGCTTGGGACACTCATTTTAAAAATTATTGCCTTCACGTACTCAATAGTGGAGTCCTACCACTCAAACATATCCTACTATGGCTTTGTCGGTCTTTGCAAACCGCATTAAAGAAATGATAGGGCCCATGATATTAGTGGTAAGATTTTCCCTCTTCCACCAGCAATCATCCAACACTATATCCTTCATCTTCTTTGAAGCATTTAAATCTAGCTTTTTCCAGAAAGACCAAAAATCTAAAATAACCATCAATGATGTGCAGTTTTGATCTCCCTTAGCCTCTTAAGTAGGATGACTGGGAAGGAAAACCAAGTATCTGCAAGCTTTAACAATGATAAATGTGTGAAGCTTTTATAGCTTGTGAGGGCATGGCATGGGTATGGTTTTCTACAAAATTGCAGATTTGGTGTGCATCCTCAATTAACCCTCCCATCCATGTCAATCCAAAGCAATGGATTTAAGTGCTACATTTTGAGAATGCACAATGCAAGGTGTCCAACATAATTATGGATATTTAGTTTCCACAATAAAGCTAGTAGCCTTGCAAACAAGTGCATTGTTTATGATAATTTGAACACAACTATCAACACCTACTTCTCCATTGACTTTTAATGAACAACTCACCTATATATGTTGCATACTTGTATTTTCCAAGAGGATCCACCACTTTCAAGAAGACTGGTCCATGCCTTAGTTACACCATGAAATTAATGAGTAGATGTCATGTTGGATCCGTCCATCCATCAAAAACAACACTAACACCAGATAGTGACCATGAAAGTTTGATAGAGATTAGGAATTTATCCACCTCGTCCTTTGCCTTAACCAACAATGTAGTTCTAAGCTTCTCTAAACCAGGGGGGAACATACCCATTCAAAGCTTGTTTAACTAAAGCTCAACGCATCTCAACAAATAAAGGAGATTGTGCAACACAAAATGAAGGAAATTGAGATAGAAAAAGAACCCAATGATATTATCAATATCCTCTTGTGGCACTTGTTGAAAGATCATGTCCATTGGACTGTTGGGAGCATGCCCCTTCCTTGTTGCTATTGCTTGTCGGTCGTCAAAATCAACCCCACTCCCACTTTTGCTAGATGACTTCCTCACGAATGGGAGAGGATCATCATCTTTGTATGTCTTACATGTCATTGCCATTTCCCCCCATCCAATAGATTCCTCTATATCCATATTTTGGCTCGGAGACACTTTCGGACATGCTCTGATTCTATAATCCTTGAGGGCCAACAAATGGACCTTCACTCAGAAGTAGCTGCTCTTAAATTCGACTTTGCAAAAGTTGCATGTCCTATAACAGTTCCCTTTAGCAAGTAACTTTCCCCCAAGCACTTTTCTTTTGGTAACATAATTCCACAATGGGTGTTTGCTCTCTTGGTTGTTACAGCTCCATTTCCACTTCCAAGCCCACCAGCAATGTCAACTCCATTTCCAACAAATGGAGTAGTAACAACAGCAGTATCACTATTAGTTGGATACAAAGGAGGAGGAGGAGCACTACCAGTGACATCTTCCCCTTCACTCAGAAGTAGATTCTCTTAAATTCGACTTTGCAAAAGTTGCATGTGCTATAACAGTTCCCTCTAGCAAGTAACTTGCCCCCAAGCCATTTTCTTTTGGTGGCATAATTCCATAGTGGGTATTTACTCTCTTGGTTGTTACAGCTCCATTTCCACTTCTAAGCCCAGCAATGTCAGCTCCACTTCCAAGAAATGGAGTAGTAACAACAGCAGTATCATTATTAGTTGGACACAAAGGAGGAGGAGCAGCACTACCAGTGACATCTTCACTCAAAAGTAGCTTCTCTGAAATTCGACTTTGCAAAAGTTGCATGTCCTGTAACAGTTCCCTCTATCAAGTAACTTGCCCCCAAGCCCTTTTATTTTGGTGACATAATTCCACAGTGGGTGTTTATTATTTACTCTCTTGGTTGTTACAGCTCCATTTCCACTTCCAAGCCCAATAATGTCAACTCCACTTCAACAAATGGAGTAGTAACAACAGCAGTATCACTATTAGTTGGACAAAAAGGAGGAGAAGCAACACTACCAATGGCATCTTCCCCTTCCCTTGAGCTTCTGCAACAACAACAAAAAAGTGAATGAAATGGGGCAAATGCCCATTTAACTCAATCTGGGCACGTTTATCTGGAACCACAAGTCCAACTCATCACAACCCACTTTTATTGCAAGTACGACTCACAGGGAGGACAAATCAGTGAGCCAAATTTCTCCCACATAACTCTAGGCATTTGGCTACAATGGTATAGAACCCCATTTTAACTTTGTGCCAATTCTTAACTATTTTTCTTATAATTTGGATCATTTATTCAATATGTTTTCCCTAGATAGCCAGATTTTGTTTGCATATTACATATTTCTTTCGTATTTTTGGAGTAAAAACTTAATGTCAAAGCAAAGTTTCAATGTTTCCCATGTGTTTGAGTTTGCATCAGATACATTGCCAAGTTCAAACAACAAGATATACTTTTGTACATCAATAACTGTGATTGCATCAATTATTTTCAAATATTATAAGTGGAAAGCCAATAGGATCGCAGTTCAATGGCGAGGGCAGTGACCTCTAAAACTGCCCAACAGTGTTCCAATATTCCCCTATGGCTTATGCTTAGGCATTGCCCATTGTGGACCAATTCACCTAAAGAAGCACGTTGCTATATGGTCCACCCCTAATTGGCTAGTTCGCCCCATGAAAATGGTGCTGCAGTTAATTGTTCCAATCTAGCCTATGTCAAAACATCACTTGCAAGGAAAAAGAAGAGAGAAACATAGTAAGTTGAATGCCGAGAATCAAGATAATAACAGACAAATTAGCTCACCTGGACTTATCAGAAAGAATGCCCACCTTCAGATATGAACCTGTCACGGGCCAAGTAATTTGCTCATGCAATGATTAGAGCCCCCACACCCATAACAGGTACAATCCACTACTATTACTATGTGAAAATTTCATGGGTACTAAATCGTGACAGACTGCTTGGAAATGCGACTCACTATCGATCCCCTCGTGATCCATCTCAACTTGTAAGGAAGCAAAAAATACACAATTTCTTCTCTACAATCTCATACATAAAGTCACATTATAAAAATGCATTGAATATTTTCCACAACATCTGCCTAACATTACATTTCATTATTTCTTCATTCCTACATAGGAACATCTACCTAACATTACATTGGACTCCTTTTTCATTCCTACATAGCATGTCTCATCCTTCTAGCTAGTCTAAAAATATTTCACTACAATTTTCTCTAATAGTCCTGTAGATCTACATTCATAATGTTTTGGTCACTTCTTCTGGGCATGCCATGTTAGATGATATTAGTATGGGTAGGGTATTCCCTGTCTTCAGGGCATGCAGAGGGAGGCTAATGATTTTTTGATGTTCAACACACCCTCTATTCAAATGATTTTGTGGGTGTCAATTTGGGGAGGGTGATTAGGAGAGTGCCTCTTCAGGCATACAAAGACATAATAATGGGTGTTCATTGTTCAATGCCCCTTCCTTCAAGTAACTTTGTTGGGTTTATTTGGAGACGGTGAATACGACAGTAAGACAAAGTTAGAACGTGGGTGCCTAATTCATGAGTTACATTTGAGCCTCGAGCTTCACAAGCTCAAAATCAAACAAATATTTTGGTTCATACACAATTTTAGTCATTTCTGAATATGGGGTGAGAAAAATTCCATAACCATACCTCACACTTGATTTTGGAAAAACAAAGAAAGAAGGGGAAATATGGAACTCACTAGTATTTGAAATCCTTGCACCTGGAACACCTAGTTGTAGTTGGACTGAAACAAATTGCACATTGAAGGGGCATTACTGCAGCCGAATAAGTATACTCAACCACAGCCTCGGCTTCAACCCTAGAAGCCTCCTCTTCATCCAATCTGAGCAGCTTCCTGATCTCTGCCCTCTTGGAAGTCCTGTCCCGTTTCCATTTGCGTAGGATCACAAAGCCAACTAGGAGCGCTATTACTAGAGCTAGTAAGTAGTCTGAAATGTCGAATTCCGTGCCTGGGCATTTAATTTGTCCCTTGCACACCAGCCAACAAGGCATTCAAAATGAATATATACGAGAGTACTGAGTATCTCCTCCTCGGATGAGGTACACATAGACCCAGTATGGGTATGGATGTGTACTCATCCTTCCTCCTCCTCTTAAGTCTGAAGAACCCAACCCCTTGTCTTTTGAGTAACCTGCGTATGGCTGTTGGAAATCTGGATTTCTGTTGGGAATACGATGGTTCAATATGGGATTATAGTATACCATCTCGGAAGAAGGCAAGATAAGGTAATGGGTTTTGACCAGATCTCCTAAGAAACATGGAGAATGAGCAGACACGTATTGAGGGGTACTTGAAATCAGAGTGCCCCGCTCTTCTCAAGGACAAGTACTCTTCAAACAGGCCAAGTGGGCCTTACGAGTGATTAAAACTGTGAGGATTTCACAATATTTTTCTCCTGGGACTTCGGGTATAGCAAAAAAATTTCATGGCTATAGCAACGAAAATTACATCCGTCGCTATAGACACAAACGTCGAGGGAATTTTCAAATTTTTACAAAAATTAAACTATTTTTCCACAAAAACATCAATTTTAACTGTTTCGTGGCAAACTTTTGTGGGAATTTTGAGCCATATGTAGTAGTGATATGTTTCCCAGCATGGCATCAGCTGCACCCACTACCACTAGTCTCATGAAAGTACGGGGGTGTCCTTCAGGACGTACTGGTCCAACATTTTCATATGACAATTTGTTTCACTACTTCAAACTCATCATAAAAATCATATATATAAAATATAAAAATTAAATAACTTTTCAAAAGCATAAACATACCTATCTCTCCCCAGGCTGCTCCTAGAGGAAGGATCAGCTAAGGAACGTTGTGGAAGTCTATACCTGCATATGGAAACTGCTCAAGAGCTTGCACTTGTCTTTCCCACCAACCCTAGAAATCATCCTCATGGTAACAGAAGTTGCTCTCACCACCACCCTAGCGGAGGAAGATCTCACCCCAACGAGACAACATTGGCTCACGAGGGTTGACCGAGGGCAAAGGCTTTCCCAAAGTCATAGCAGGAACCCTTTCAAAGAAGAAGGTGCAAAGTATGCTTCTGTACCCAAAATTCTTCATCCTCCTGGTCTTACAACCCCAGATTTGAAGCTTCATGTTCGCCAAAAGACTTGAACACCAGTCATATACTCTGTCATGCAAACATTCAGTACCTATGTGCATATAATGCCTAGAAGCAAGATGTTGTGTAGCACTCCCTCCCATCCAGTTAAGAATAATCACGATGACTTTGAGGGGGAAGCTTGCAATAGTTGAGATCATCAGAATCTGATTACCGGATTTCTCAGTTCCCAGTAGGCAGTAAGCATTCACATACTCTTGCACGGACAAGGCACCCACATTGCATGGGGACCCTTTCAAGTTCACAAAGTCTCCCCTCTAAGAGAGACCTGTGATAAAGTAGATGTCATCTATGGTGATTTACAGCATTTCTCCTTGGATATCAAACACCAATGCCTCGACATCCCAGTATTGGACAAGCCTCTCAAGCAAGCGGTTTAGTGCTCGCATGTTGACTATTGTATAAAATTTCAATAGTCCACATCTTCAGAGTGCATGGAGGGTCAACAGATCTTGTAATACTATTCGATCCATGTCCTCGTGCTCCCTTTCACGCCAGAAAAGAACCATCCTGCCAAGCAATAGTCAAATTTTTAGTCTTTTCCACTTTTTCCCTCACTTTCAGGGGTGTGCGCTACTGCTTGTACTGGACAGTCACGTTTGAGCACTGCTTTTCCTCAACAAAACTAGTGCACTTGGCTAGTATGCGCTGCTTTTGCTTACAAACAATAGCGCACACACATAAACACGTGATGAACATTGCTAGAAAGTGATTTTGACCATGAAAATTAACAAAAAAATGCATCAAATTGCAAGTATGGGAGGAATAAACTTACTTGGTGGAAGCAAAAGGTTGATCGGTGGCCCGATTTGATCGCAGCGAATGGAGGAAGATCAAGGTTTTGCTCCAATTTTGCCCTAAAAACTCCCATTGTGATATTTGATTTTTCAATTTGAAATTATTTATATAAAATGAACTTTGATTTTTACCCACTTTTTGCAAAAGTGTATAGTTTCAAATTGTCCCTAAAAAGTTCTATTTAATCACTAATACCTACAAGTTTTGGTGAGGTAATTTTAACCTAAGTATTCCAAATTTTCACTAGAGTTTCAAAGTATTTAACCGGAAATGACTTGTTTTCTTATTGATAGACCAATATAGGTACCATATTGTCATTATTATGTCATTAAGAAAATTTGTCGATAGTTACTAATGCGATTGTTGAGATCCTATTCTTTGGCAGGTCATGAACCCACGATCCTAGAAGCTGTCTTTTAAGTCGTTTTAAGCTCTTGTTTTGACTATTTGAAAAACTAAACAAGATTGCTGAGCAGACTTGTTCTCTTCAAGCTCGTTAAATGAATTGAAGGTACATCTGCTTCGGCATAAGTTTAACCATTTTCCGGACTTTTACGGATTACTTACGAAAAAAGAATACTCTAGTCATACGTGGCTAGAAGAGTTCTTCTCTCATCGTTTTAGAATTTTTCGGGGGAGGAGACTAACTATAAGAAAAATGAATTTTGGAGCCTTCTTTAGGGTTTTCAGGCTCTCGAAACATGAAAACACCAAGTGAGCATTCACCTACTCGGGCTCGATGTGAAATCCACGAGAGGGGGTATAGAGGATTGTTTAAGTTTTTCAGACTCTATAAACAAGAAAACACCGGAGAGCATATACCAACATGGGATCGATATTAAAATCCACGGGTAGGTGTATGGAGTTATTGTGTAAGTTTTTCAGACTCCTTAAAATTGAAAACACTGGTGAGCAAGAACAGATCTCAACTCGATATTAAAATCCATAGATCAGTATTATAGAGTATTCTTCTATCTCTTCTTCGAACTCTATAAACAATGAAGAAGGTCCTGAGTCTTCCTCCCATGGGCTCGTTAAAATTTTACATGGTTGGGATTATTGAGTTTTCTTTCTTGGACTCATTAAAACAACAAGAAGGAAATTCTTTTACCAAAAAGAATAAGGGATAAGAAGGGTATATCACATCTTTTCAGTTTCAAAGGCAGTTAAGTCAGTCATGTCCTTGAACACAACACCTATTTGAGTCTATCATTTCAGTTGGGTTTTAGTTTTTGACCTTAGGGTGAACCTAATCTTCGAGTTTTTACTCCCCTGGTTGGTTATTCTTCCAACCATATGGAGGGTATGTTAATGTCTCCTACATTGTAGGCTTATATCATTTCCCCTTCATGTTGAAAACTACCTAAGTCACTTTGTGTCATGCTCACTATTCAAGGATACAGCCTGTGTCGGCCATTCTACATTTTACCTTGACTTCATGTGTCGTCCATACTGGTGTCAATTTGTTTCATCTTGTTACTTGTCCTACTCCACATCAGCTCAAACTTGTGAGTGTTCCTCGTGTTGGATGATGGAGGATGCATTAAGGCCTCCCTTCCAGAGGACTTCTTCCCATCGACTTCAATTCATCATGCTCTGGGAACGAAGTTTAGATTTTGGGTTAGTACCTTGGGGATTGCAGTCATCAGTGGTAGTTTCCCTCGCTGTTGAATAATGGGAATACATCAATGTCTCTTATTCAACGGGTTCCTCAAGTGTTCAACTTCAAATCCACTTATTCACACTTGTTGGATCATACTAGGTACCTTGGACCCCATTATCATTATCGATGGAAGTCCTCGTGTTTGTTAACAGTATACATCAATGACCGGTAATCAAAGGATACCCCCCATGTTCGACCTTAGCTCATTTATTCACATGGTTAGGGTTTGTACCTTGGGTTGTTTGGATGAAGACCTTGGGACTCTAATAGCATCACCATTTTTATGTTATCACCCAAGCTGCGCAAGACTGAGCCTCACTCATTTTTGGCTCTTCATGAGACATAGATCCAGTTTGTTGTTATGGCTATGATATCTCATTTTGACATGGATCCACGCTTGTATCTCAGTGGCCATACTATATATACATCTCCTAGTTATGTATCGGAGATCATGCTGTATCATGGTACACATCTATATGATGTCAAGATTGTAATTGCTCCATGACCTTGATCGTTGTTTCAGGTACTTTTGTGACTTAGTTCTGCGGTTTCTTGCTCCTCCTCTGACTTGTAATTATAATGTATTTCGACCATCGTTTCCCTCTGACCTCACACATTAGGGGGCATCTGTTATAGGTCAAATCTACACTTCTCCGTCCATGATCACATTGCTCTGTCGATCACACAAAAGGACACCATCGATTGAAGAGCTAGGTTGACTTAGATGAATTATTGATGGTAGTACACTCTTCAGCTGAGAATCTGACTATTTCTCTTGATTTCACCACATGTGCACTACTCTTGCTATAGTAAACCAGCGCACACCTCAAAAGGTGTGCTGCTTTGCTCAAGGACAACCAGCGCACACCTTGGGAAAAGTTGCAAACGCTTGTTGCAAAGCACAAAAGTTGCTCTCTGTGCGCTACTCTTGTTGTATGAAACCCGCGCACATCTTAAGATGAAATCAAAAAATATATTGAGATTGCTAATTGGGATTAGTTGAAGTTGGTTCTGCAACTTCTCCAACCTCCCAATTCAACCACCTCTCGAATCCAACTGCCTACCTTGTCCCATAAATACAAGGAGGATCCATGAGAGAGGGACCTAGAAGGAATGCTTTAAGTGTTGTTACGCTGGATGAATTCCCAAGTCATTGTGAAGAGCAGGAGCCAAGGACTCGGTTGCAGAAGCATCTTGACCGATCAGGTATATTTGTATTGATTCATGTTTCTTTGACAATAAAAATGTGGAAATACCCTTCCAGTCCCAAATTGAATGTCTATTGGATTGTATGTTCATTTGGTTTAATATCTTATTGTAGTTGATGTTTGATTGATTTCAATATTCATCATATTTATTACAGTCAAGATACGCTGAGGAAGGTTTCCTTTTTATTGTAGGTTCATCATAGAGGAAGATCAAGTGGAAGACTAAGCGAAAGCTAGGACCAGTCGTCGATAAAAGGTACATCTTTTGATATCTTTATCTCTTTCATTTGTAGAAACTAAATGCAATGCAATGAATGTATTTACCTATCACCCCGCTCAAGTTGGTAGTGTCTTCTCGTCACTATAAGGTATAAATCCTGCTGAACAAATTCTCCAATATACTTCTTCTAAGAGATGAATATGTACTTAAGATGTTGAGTCACTTCAATTCCTAAGTAGTAGTGAAGATGTACTAGATTAGTCATTTCAAATCCTTGCTTCAAATCTTTCTTTATAGATGCTATATAAATTTCATTGTTCCCTATCATCAAAAGGTCATCTACATACAACACAAGAAACACAACAGATCTTCCAACTTTCTTTACAAACAATGTTGCATCATCAATATTATAATGTTTGAAATTCAGGTTTAGAAGATGCTCAGTTAGATTTTCATACCATGCTTAAGGTCCTTGTTTCAAGCCATACAAGGACTTGACAAGCCTTGCATACCTTGTGCTCTTCTCCCTTCACAACAAAGCATGATTCTGGTTGAGACATGGAGATATTTTCTTTCAAGTATCCATTCAATAATGTTGTTTTCACATCCATTTGATGAACTTTCCATCCATTTTGTGCAACCAAGGAGAGTAAAGTGCGGATGGTAGCCTATTTTGCTGTAGGGAAGAACATTTCTTCATAGTCTGTTTGTGTCAGAAATTGTTACTAAGGCTAAGGTAACAAGCCAACACAATCTCAAAGTAAAAATCAATTCAAACTAGGGTTCAGGGTTTTGTTTCATATGTTTTTGGTCAATGATTTCAAAAGCATAAAGGGAATACATTCAGTAGATAAGCAAAACTAAATCATACACATAAATCAATAAAGATGTATATATATCACAATATCCCAACAAAAGGCTGAAATGACATTCACACATAAAGGACAAGCATCACTGGAAAATTACACATAAACCAGAAATGAATTTATCATTTATGAAACTAAATAAGTTCAAAATGAAGCCAACACAGATCAAATGTAGGGTAACGAGTCATATATTCATAGTTTCATCAAAAAATGCATATGAGAGTTTACAGTACCTATCACTGAACAAGTCTGGAAGTATAAGCAGCTTAGCAGACCTCCTAATGCTCTCCAAAATCAGAACCCTTACAATGTTTTTCTTTCCTCTCTAAATAGTTTTCTTCTCAAAAACAGTTAGGGTTTTTCCCTCCTAGCTCTCCATCGAATCACTAGATTAGGTAAAGTAAAATTTATATTTTACAAAATTACAAGTTTGCTAAAAATAGCAAATTCTTTAACTAAAACAAAAAGTTTGTCTAAAATAACTCCTAACTAGTAACTGCTTCATATCTCCTTCGCTGCCTCCACAAGAAGAGATATACCATCTGGGCTTGAGGACCTTCTCTTTACTCTTTTATGCTTCTTCTCCAACTCATCTATCTTCTTCTGAAGGTGTTCATTTTCCTGTTGTAGATTTTCAACTGTTTTTTCCAGCTCTGAACAGTGCCTGTCAGAAGCCCTTTTCCTTCTGAGTACTTCCTTGGCATCCACCACTAATTCCTGAAAATTGTCATGAACATCCTGAAGATCCTCTCTTAGTCTTCTATTTGCCATCATTAAACCATCATTAACTTCCTGCATGTAATTCATTTGATGCTTATACTGTTTGACAGTCTTCTTTAAATTTTCTTTGTCAGAATTAACCAATTTCTCTATTGCAGTATCGTGCCCTTCATTAGGTTTCCAAAACATGTCAAACTTCTTCAATATTTGTGCTTCCTCTGTCAACAGTTTCTCAGAAGTATCTTCAATGATGGACTTGGAGTTTCCTTCATCTGCTACCTGCACTGACTTACTCTCCTCTGTCAAAATTTTCTCAGAAATGTTTTCAAAGATGGACTTGGAGTTTCCTTCATCTGCTACTTTCCCTGACTTAATATCCTCTTCTTTATCTGGTTGCAGTTTATCTAACTTTGATTTATCATCCCCCATGGATTCTTCATCAGAGATAGTCACCTTATCAGTCTTCAATTTTGGATTTAACAGCTTTTTCATATTTAACCTTAGCTTGTTTTTCGACCTAGTTTTAGGTCTCCAGAGAGTAGCTACCTCTCCCATCATTTTCAGTTTTCTGCCTTTGTACCTAACAGAAGATAATTCCACCACTTCCAACTTATTTATTTTCTTGTTAGGTTTCATAGTTGTGCCATCTAAAACTTGAGCTTCTTCAAATTCAGTTTTGACCTTAATCTTAGAAAACAGGCTGTTCCTCCTCTAACATGTATTCTTCATCATCTGAAAGGATTGTAATGGGGCTTCTTGGCCGAATAGGAATTTCTTCTTTAGCTACAGGAACTATTTTAATATCAACTTTACTTTCATCCTGAGGATCTGCTACATGTGATGATTTCTTTTCAAGGAATTCATTTTTGTCTTCAAATAATGTGAACCTGTTTTTAGTGTGATCTGGAATTTCTTGGAGCTGATTGTCATCTTGTCTCTTTTCTGCTACCTGTTTAGTCACCTTCTTAGCTTTAATGTCATGCTTGCTTGCAGGTTTGACTGAATGGCCTAACTTTTGCATCATTACCTTCCCCTTGTCAGTTTGTCTTTTTGGTTGTTGATCTTCTCCTTTAGGATGAACCCCTGACCAGAACAAAAAGAAGTCCCAAGTCTTTCCCTCATGCTGCAACACTGTAGTGATGATTAGTTTAATGAGACCATGGTGAAAAATTGATTGAGAAGTGTGATCATCATGTTGTTTTATTTTGCTTGACATTTTCTGCAAGCTTTTAAAGAAAAAGAAGGGCAGATTCATTTTAGAAACCCCTGCCATGTGTTGAAGAAACCTGAGATGATATTTGAACACTAATGAATATCTTCCTTCACAAGTCACATAACTCTGAAGTATCCTTATGGGCTCAATCCATTCTTTCCTGAAATTATGAATGAGAATACCCTTGTTCCAGTCAGGAGTCACATTAGGCAATAAGTACTTTTGGGGATCAAACTCGAAAGGTGACTTCTTAAACCAGTGCTCACCCTCATTACTAATTTCAGTAGCTTCTTCTATTAATTCTACAGTCAGCTTGAATATCAAAGTATCCATTATAATCATCTCATTTTTAAGTCCCTTAGCAAAATTGCAGGACACCTGAGCATCAAAACCATCTATCCTTTTGAAAAATTTCAACCAGCCTGCCTGCTGAAACAGCTCTACACAGTCAGGAAGCTTCTGAATCCATGTTAAGTCTGTGGGCTCAGCCCTGTTGACCTTACCACTTTTGACACTTTTCCCCATATTCTTCTTTTCAGGAAACAGGAACAGTCTGATTTCAGGTTTCAAAATATATTTTATAAACTGTTTTCTGATACTTTGAGCTCCTTTGAACTATGCTATACACTCCTGGACAGACCTTCAATTCAATGTTCTCCGAGCAAGTGATTTTACAGGTCATAACAGTTTTTAGCAATGTTTAAACCACTTGCATAAACTAACAAAACGCCTTCTGTGTAAAAACTGAGCATTACAGATAGATCTGTGAGTCTTTTCGATGCTATTTCCTGTATATTATGATGTTTTAAAGACATTAGGTCATGAGAGAAACCAGTTCATGCACATTCCTCATACCGGGCTTCAGATAGCTATTTCTGTGGTGAATTTCTTATTTTATGATCTATTCTATCCTCTTCAGCAATCAATTTCTCCAGAAAATCGTGCAGCGAAAAAGACCCAAATTTTCCAGCTATAAGAGTTTATAACGGAATACCTATCAATTGCTCATCTGTTGTGGTTTACAGCTTCGTTTTAGGGTGTCTACGGTCTCCTCTTATGAGCACAAGTGTCCTCAGATCGTTTCTTTAACTGCTGGTGAATGAATTCAGAAGCCCTAATTTTCGCTGGCGATAAAATCACACCTGTCTCCTCTCCACAGCAACACAACCCGCCGATTCGCAGTGAGCTCTCCTTCACAAACACTACTCTTCTGCAATGATGCGTGTAACAAGAGTAATTTGACAGCTAAACCGGGATTTGCTGGTTTCTGTGCAACTGATCCCGCATACCATGCAATGATAAGCTTATTTTACTTCGTGACTAGCAACCAACAAAAATCATGCTCAAACTGCTGCAAACACGTGTTAAAACACTCACACAAGGCGATTAGACACTCCCATTCTGCATCATGATTGAAATCGGTTCAAAAATTGAAAAAAAACACAGGCCACGATATTCCTGTAGCGCGCTCTTTGTTAAACTTTTGTATAGCGCTACAAGAATAACTTTTAGGCCAAAATTTAGCAGTTTTTTAACTTTTTGCTAATTTGTCGGAGGTTTTGGCAGTTATTTAGTTTAAGAAATAAGTTTAACTGTTCTCTAAGACATTAATGATTCTACTTTTGAAAATATGACTCTCATTGACCCCCTTTACAATATAAAAAATTGCCAAAATCAAATAAAATCTGAAAAGACTGGGTTCCAAACTTATTCAATCACCCATGAAGTTTCTAGGATGACTAAAACTAAAACTTAAAATCAAAAATTTAACTGAAGTAGATTCAAACACAAACCAAAACTGGAGAAAATAAATCAAAAATGGAGAAAAATTTACTGACTTAACATCTGGCTCCAGCTGCGGGATGAAGTCCTCCCTGTGAGGCTTCAAGAACTTGTAGACTAGTGCCTTCTGTCTTCCATTGGGCTATGGAGTCTTTATTTAATCTCACTCACACCGGTATATACAATGAAAAGTGACAATGACCCTCACTAACTGTAGAAATGTTTGAGGAATCGCCCATTGACAGGACTGAGCAACTCCTCCCCTTCCAAGGACTGCAAGATGAATGTATTATTTTCCAAAACTTTAGATATCAGAAAAGGACCGAACCATAGATTATCAAATTTGCCATACTTACCTTTCTGTTCCTTTCTTGCATCCCATCTTAAAACCAACTCACCTTCTGAAAAAATATGTTCTTTAATATTTCTGTCAAACCTGGTTTTCATTTTAGCTCTGTACAGCTGTGCTTCTTTATCTACCTTCTCTCTATTTTGCTGTACCTCAATAATTTCGAAGATTCTTCTTTGTAAATCATCTGGTTCTTCTTGAGAATTCTGAAGGAACTTCATTACTGGAATTCCCAATTGCACTGGAAATACTGCTTCTGTTCCATACACTAGCTGAAAGGGGGAAGTACCAATGGCTTGCTTTACAGTAATCCTATCTGCCCACAATGCATATTTCAACATTGAATCCCAAGATCTTTTATTATGTTTTAGCAACTTCTTGATGCATTGAATGATATTTTTGTTAGATGATTCAGCCTGACCATTTCCCTGAGGGTAATAGGGAGTTGAGTGTTTTAGAATAATACCATTTTTCTCACAAAAGGCCACCATTGCCTTGGATTTGAATGCTTTGGCATTATCAGTAATCAATCTTTGTGGACAACCAAATCTGCTCAGAATATTATCTTCAATGAAATCCATAATCACCTTATCTGTAGCATTCCTTGTGGGAATAGCTTCCACCCATTTTGTAAAGAAATCTGTGGCAGTCAAGATCCAATGATGCTGACCCGAAGATGCTGGGTTTATTTCTCCAATAAAATCCAGACCCCATTGCTGAAAAGGGGCATTGACTGCAATAGGCTTTAAAGGTAAAGATAATAACTTCTGTTTACCTGCAAATTTCTGACAAGGTATGCAAGCTCTTACCTGCTGGTAAACATCATGGAAGAGGGAGGGCCAATAATATCCAGCTCTCAAAATTTTATAGGCTGTTGTTTTCCAGTATTTATGTCCTCCACAAGCTCCTTCATGGGATTCTGAAATTACTTCCTCTATTTCAGCCTGATCTAAACGCCTTAACAAGATTCCTCCGGGGTCTTTCCAAAACAATTGATTTTCTATCAAACAGTATTTAGTAGCTTTTAATTTCAGAGATCTGGCAGCCTTCCTATCTAGGTGTTCTGGGCATTGCAAAAATAACAAAAAATAAACAATATCAGCATACCACTCTGAAGATGAATAAGAGTCCATGATTTTTTCTTTTTCCAGGGATGCTTGCTTTTCTTCAGGTGTTGATTCTTCTGTCATAACATGTAATCCTAAGGCTTGACAATTTGAGTCAGCTAGCAGTTTGGCCAATCCTTGTCCTTTGACCAGCTTAGTAGGTCTGATTTCCACTTCATATTCCATAATTTTGGCAATCCACTTTCCCCTCTTTCCTTCACTATCAGGCTGTGTCAAAACATCTTTCACTGCAGCATTTGGAACAAATGAAATAACCTTGGAATGTAAGATATAAATTCTGAAAAATTTTAAAGCCTTCACCAGAGCATAGGCTTGTTTCTCCAAGATACTGTATTTAAGCTCTGAATCTCTAAGTGTTTTACTGAAAACGGCAATTGGTTGCTCTAATCCTTCCTTATTCTTCTGGAGTAGTACAGCAGCAATAGTATCTTCTGAAGCAAAAGAAAAGGTAAGGAATTCCTTGGCAAAATCAGGACTTACTAAAACAGGTGCTTCAGTCAGAGACACCTTAATTTTCTCAAAAGCTGCCTTTGCTTCAACAGTCCACCTGACCTCTTGATCTTTTTTTAACATGGCTGTAATTTGCTTAATGGTTTCAGCAAAATTAGGAATAAACCACCGCAGAAAATTAATTTTGCCAATAAATGATTGCACATCCTTTTTACTCCTGGGCAAACTAATCTTCAGTATTGCTTTGACTCTCTCAGGGTCAATTCTAATACCATCAGCTGACACCAAGTGGCCAAGTAATTTACCTTCTTGCACAGCAAAATGTGATTTTTTGGGGTTCAAAGATAAACCAAATTTTCTACATTTTATGAAGGTTTGCTCCAAATGCTTCAAGTGTTCATCATCAGATTTTGAGAAGACAGTAATATCATCCAGATAGATAACCAAAAACTTATCTTTTTCACCCACGAATGCAATATCCATGGCTCTCTGAAAGGTTGCTCCAGCATTCATCAAACCGAAAGGCATCTTGTCATACATAAATGTCCCCCAGGGGGTTGTAAAAGCTATTTTTTCTTTATCATCAGGGTGCATAGCAATCTGATTATACCCTGAGAAACCATCTAGCATAGAAATCCTTTGAGCTCCAACTACCTGCTGCAAAACCTGTTCAATTTTAGGGAGAGGATAATTGTCTTTTAATGATGATCGGTTCAGATTTCTGAAGTCAACACATAATCGAATTTCCCCATTCTTCTTTCTAACAGGAACCAAATTAGCCACCCAAGAAGAATACCTAAGAGGCACTATTATCTTTGCATCCAACAACTTCTTCAGTTCTTTTTCAATCACAGGAAACAAGGCTGGATTGATTCTTCTTAATTTCTGCCTGAAAGGTTTGACATTAGGTTTCAAAGGAACTTTGTGCTGAATAACTGCTGTGTCATAAGTTTTTAGTTCCTTGTAAGACCAGGCAAATGCATCTATATATTTTTTCAACAGCTTAATGTATCTACTTCTTTGCTCTGCTGTTAGGTTTTTAGAAAGTTTTACCATTCTGGGATGTTCTGCTGAACCAATATTGTAGTCTTCCACATTGTCTTCTGAAGATTGAATTACTGGCTTTGAAGGTGTATCATCTTTGCTGAATATTCTTTCCAAAGGTATTAGGCCTTTCGGAATGAAATTACTTTTTAATTCAATGATTTTATGCCATGCTATATCTTCTGCAGCAAACTCATCTAATTGTTCATCTTTTCCATCTTCTTCTTGATCAATTTGAATATTTGAAAACTCATTTACAAGCTAAAGAAAAAATTTTATTTCAATGTCATCTTCGAAAACCCTCCAGTGTTTTATATTGTCAGGAACACAAGGTCTATACCTCACTTCTATAGGATACTTTAACTGAGTAATCTTAGGGACCCTAAAATATGTGGCAGCCAGGGCTAAAGAATCTGCAGTCTCATTATGATTCCTGGGAATATGAGTGATATTAAATGCTATAAAGTAGTTTTCAATCATATCCCATACCTCATTTCGATATACTTTCAGCAAACCCTGCTTTACTTGATATTTGTTCTTCACCTGTTGAACAACTAGTTCGGAGTCGCCAAATGCAGAAATTTGCTGAATTCCCAAATTTTTAGCAGCTTTCAATCCCAATAGCAAAGCCTCATACTCAGCAGTGTTGTTAGTGGTAACAAACTCCAATTTATACATAAGTTTTACTGTTTCACCACCAGGGGAAATAAGCAAAACTCCAGCTCCAGCACCCTCTCTGCATGAAGATCCATCAAAATATAACTGCCACACTGCATCTTTTTCCTCTATGCTATGTTTTATTGGCTGATCTTTTTCCACATGTAACAGACCAGCAAAATTATCTTCTTCACTAAACTGTAACATGCATGAGCCAAGGTCTTTATCCACAGAGTAAACTGGGTGATTAGTGGGGTTCTTATCATCTGTGACAATATAAGCAAGCTGTAGTTCTCTGTAAAGTCTCCTATTTTCTCCACCAAAAACAGGAATAGTGGCATAAGAGAGGTCCATCTGTAATGTTCCCCCAACCTTCTTAGCCCATGACCTAGACAGAAGCAAGCCAAATTTTGGTGTGATGTCAGCTACCACAACATCCATTATTACACTTTTCATTGGCAACTGAGTAAGGTTAACAACCATGTCTTTTATCACTCCTAGACACTTTACAGCTCGGGAATCAAAGGCATATAGATCATGATAAGGTTTTGTGACATTAAGGCCCAGGGCTTCCATCACAGCTTTTGGCATCAAATTATGGGATGCTCCTGAATCTAGCAGGCAATTATGAATCATCTGCTCATGCACAGTCAAAGTTATATAGAAGGGAGGAGAAGCACTAGCTTCGTTTTCAGTCTTTTCAGCCAAAGCTGATCCAATAAAGATTCTAGGGTTTTCTTCCTGCAGATTCACTGTATCTGAAACTGGCTGATTATTGGGCATATTCATCACTTTCAAAACTGTATTCTTGTATGATGGATTTTTTATAAGCTCAGAAAATGGTACAGGAATTTTTAGTTTACCTAACTCATTTTCCAAACTAAAATTTTGACCTGATTTGTTTACCTCTTCAATTTTTGTATTCTTCTTGGACTTTTCTGCAGATTGTTTCTTTTCTGCTACAGGATCAGCAACTGATTTATTAGGAATAACTGGAGCAGGAACAGCAGCTTTCTTCTTAGGAGCTTGGACTACTTGTTTCGGGCCATATCTGAGATTAAGAGTCTTTTTAATTCCATTCTGACTAGCAGCAGCATTTATAGCAGTTTTTTCAAACTCCAATTCATCTTCAACCTCATACAAGTCTGCATCATAATATTCAGCATTTAGAAAATCTTCTTCTGTTACAAAACTTCCAGATAAGCCATCTCCAAAATGATTCACATCCTGATCTGTCTCAGTTTCTTCAAACAGTAACTGTTGATCAATTTCTTCTTCATCTACCAAATTATTTTGAAAAGGTGGGGGTACTTTTTGATCTTCATTCTCCCTTCTTTCTCGCTGAATATCATTATTTCTACGCTCTCTTGGCATGAATCTAGGAGCGAATTGCCTCCTGAACTGATTTTGGTTATTTGGGTTTTGATCAGCTTCTGGGGCAGGTTTAGCAGAATTCTTTTCCAGTTCTAGTTTATTCAACTTGGCAGTGAGAATCTTTACAAGTTTAGCCATTTCATCTATTTTAGCTTCAGCAGACTGAGGTGCAGCACTTGTAGAAACAGCTTCCTTCTTTCCCTTTCTTTCATACTACTGCTGAGGTGTTTCTTTCTTGAGCCTATTAGAAGCCAGTAAATTTGACTCTACTTCTAGTGCTGCCTCTTGCATGTTCATCAAGGTAATAGGTCTTCTTTCTCTAAGTAATAAAGAGAATTCATGCTCAAAAGCATTTGCATAGGTCAACTTGGCTGATGTTTCAGTGGGTTTGATTTCTGCAGGAATCCTAGTATACATCTTGTTAAACCTTTTGGAAAAGTCAGAAATAGTCTCATCCTTCTTTCTTCTCAAAGCTCCAAACTCAGTTATGTAATAAGTGTGATCCTTGGTGTCTCCCCACTGTCTCAGAAAAAGATCTTTTAGTTCTTCAATTATGGTGATGGAATTAGCAGGCAGTCCTCTGAACCATTTTCTCACATCCCCATCAAGACTTTGTACAAATACCCTCATCCATACATCTTTAATTTCAATGTTCTGATTATCTGCATAACTCTCAAAAGCTTCCCAATGTTCTTCTGCAGTTATTTCACCTTGTCCATTGAATCGAGGCATATATTTTTGGTAATCATGTGTAGGCAAGGCATGTAAAGGATGAGGTAGTACTAATGGTGCATACCTAGCTGCTACCATTCTATCCATCATATCCATAGGTGGATTTTGGGCTGCCATTGTGGACTGAGGTTTTGAGGAGGAAGAAATTTGACTGGAACTTTTTTGAAAAGGATTCCTTCCTACTTTCAACTGAAAGATGGGTATTTTATCAGGAGAAGAGGTTTTAGCTTTCAAAAAGCTTCGAGGATTAGTGAAAACCTGGAAAGTACTATCAAAGATGATAGGTTTTACACAAGGTAAAGTTTCAGCTGGGTCTAATGGTTCATCCAACTGGTGAGAGTCACAAGAGGCTGGTAATGATTGAGACCTGCTGAGCTTTCTTGCTGTTTTTATAATCTTTTCAGGGTCTGTCACACCCAGCTGTAATGGAGATGTAGGTCTGCTCCTTGTTCCAATTCTGTTAGAAGCCACTGTGACAATTTTATGGTGAAAATAGCCTTCAAAAATGCTGGTTCAAGTCCACCTCTTAAACCAGAAAAATGATGAGTATCCCAGGGAAGATATGCTTCAGCTTCGTCCCCGGCAACGGCGCCAAAGATGTTTGTGTCAGAAATTGTTACTAAGGCTAAGGTAACAAGCCAACACAATCTCAAAGTAAAAATCAATTCAAACTAGGGTTCAGGGTTTTGTTTCATATGTTTTTGGTCAATGATTTCAAAAGCATAAAGGGAATACATTCAGTAGATAAGCAACAACTAAATCATACACATAAATCAATAAAGATGTATATATATCACAATATCCCAACAAAAGGCTGAAATGACATTCACACATAAAGGACAAGCATCACTGGAAAATTACACATAAACCAGAAATGAATTTATCATTTATGAAACTAAATAAGTTCAAAATGAAGCCAACACAGATCAAATGTAGGGTAACGAGTCATATATTCATAGTTTCATCAAAAAATGCATATGAGAGTTTACAGTACCTATCACTGAACAAGTCTGGAAGTATAAGCAGCTTAGCAGACCTCCTAATGCTCTCCAAAATCAGAACCCTTACAATGTTTTTCTTTCCTCTCTAAATAGTTTTCTTCTCAAAAACAGTTAGGGTTTTTCCCTCCTAGCTCTCCATCGAATCACTAGATTAGGTAAAGTAAAATTTATATTTTACAAAATTACAAGTTTGCTAAAAATAGCAAATTCTTTAACTAAAACAAAAAGTTTGTCAAAAATAACTCCTAACTAGTAACTGCTTCATATCTCCTTCGCTGCCTCCACAAGAAGAGATATACCATCTGGGCTTGAGGACCTTCTCTTTACTCTTTTATGCTTCTTCTCCAACTCAGCTATCTTCTTCTGAAGGTGTTCATTTTCCTGTTGTAGATTTTCAACTGTTTTTTCCAGCTCTGAACAGTGCCTGCCAGAAGCCCTTTTCCTTCTGAGTACTTCCTTGGCATCCACCACTAATTCCTGAAAATTGTCATGAACATCCTGAAGATCCTCTCTTAGTCTTCTATTTGCCATCATTAAACCATCATTAACTTCCTGCATGTAATTCATTTGATGCTTATACTGTTTGACAGTCTTCTTTAAATTTTCTTTGTCAGAATTAACCAATTTCTCTATTGCAGTATCGTGCTCTTCATTAGGTTTCCAAAACATGTCAAACTTCTTAAATATTTGTGCTTCCTCTGTCAACAGTTTCTCAGAAGTATTTTCAATGATGGACTTGGAGTTTCCTTCATCTGCTACCTGCACTGACTTACTCTCCTCTGTCAAAATTTTCTCAGAAATGTTTTCAAAGATGGACTTGGAGTTTCCTTCATCTGCTACTTTCCCTAACTTAATATCCTCTTCTTTATCTGGCTGCAGTTTATCTAACTTTGATTTATCATCCCCCATGGATTCTTCATCAGAGATAGTCACCTTATCAGTCTTCAATTTTGGATTTAACAGCTTTTTCATATTTAACCTTAGCTTGTTTTTCGACCTAGTTTTAGGTCTCCAGAGAGTAGCTGCCTCTCCCATCATTTTCAGTTTTCTGCATTTGTACCTAACAGAAGATAATTCCACCACTTCCAACTTATTTATTTTCTTGTTAGGTTTCATAGTTGTGCCATCTAAAACTTGAGCTTCTTCAAATTCAGTTTTGACCTTAATCTTAGAAACAGGTTGTTCCTCCTCTAACATGTATTCTTCATCATCCGAAAGGATTGTAATGGGGCTTCTTGGCCGAATAGGAATTTCTTCTTTAGCTACAGGAACTATTTTATTATCAACTTTACTTTCATCCTGAGGATCTGCTACATGTGATGATTTCTTTTCAAGGAATTCCTTTTTGTCTTCAAATAATGTGAACATGTTTTTAGTGTGATCTGGAATTTCTTGGAGATGATTGTCATCCTGTCTCTTTTCTGCTACCTGTTTAGTCACCTTCTTAGCTTTAATGTCATGCTTGCTTGCAGGTTTGACTGAATGGCCTAACTTTTGCATCATTACCTTCCCCTTGTCAGTTTGTCTTTTTGGTTGTTGATCTTCTCCTTTAGGATGAACCCCTGACCAGAACAAAAAGAAGTCCCAAGTCTTTCCCTCATGCTGCAACATTGTAGTGATGATTAGTTTAATGAGACCATGGTGAAAAAGTGATTGAGAAGTGTGATCATCATGTTGTTTTATTTTGCTTGACATTTTCTGCAGGCTTTTAAAGAAAAAGAAGGGCAGATTAATTTTAGAAACCCCTGCCATGTGTTGAAGAAACCTGAGATGATATTTGAACACTAATGAATATCTTCCTTCACAAGTCACATAACTCTGAAGTATCCTTATGGGCTCAATCCATTCTTTCCTGAAATTATGAATGAGAATACCCTTGTTCCAGTCAGGAGTCACATTAGGCAATAAGTACTTTTGGGGATCAAACTCGAAAGGTGACTTCTTAAACCAGTGCTCACCCTCATTACTAATTTCAGTAGGTTCTGCTATTAATTCTACAGTCAGCTTGAATCTCAAAGTATCCATTATAATCATCTCATTTTTAAGTCCCTTAGCAAAATTGCAGGACACCTGAGCATCAAAACCATCTATCCTTTTGAAAAAATTCAACCAGCCTTCCTGCTGAAACAGCTCTGCACAGTCAGGAAGCTTCTGAATCCATGTTAAGTCTGTGGGCTCAGCCCTGTTGACCTTACCACTTTTTCCACTTTTCCCCATATTCTTCTTTTCAGGAAACAGGAACAGTCTGATTTCAGGTTTCAAAATATATTTTATAAACTGTTTTCTGATACTTTGAGCTCCTTTGAACTATGCTATACACTCCTGGACAGACCTTCAATTCAATGTTCTCCGAGCAAGTGATTTTACAGGTCATAACAGTTTTTAGCAATGTTTAAACCACTTGCATAAACTAACAAAACGCCTTCTGTGTAAAAACTGAGCATTACAGATAGATCTGTGAGTATTTTCGATGCTATTTCCTGTATATTCTGATGTTTTAAAGACATTAGGTCATGAGAGAAACCAGTTCATGCACATTCCTCATACCGGACTTCAGATAGCTATTTCTGTGGTGAATTTCTTATTTTATGATCTATTCTATCCTCTTCAGCAATCAATTTCTCCAGAAAATCGTGCAGCGAAAAAGACCCAAATTTTCCAGCTATAAGAGTTTATAACGGAATACCTTTCAATTGCTCATCTGTTGTGGTTTACAGCGTCGTTTTAGGGTGTCTACGGTCTCCTCTTATGAGCACAAGTGTCCTCATATCGTTTCTTTAACTGCTGGTGAATGAATTCAGAAGCCCTAATTTTCGCTGGCGATAAAATCACACCTGTCTCCTCTCCACAGCAACACAACCCGCCGATTCGCAGTGAGCTCTCCTTCACAAACACTACTCTTCTGCAATGATGCGTGTAACAAGAGTAATTTGACAGCTAAACCAGGATTTGCTGGTTTCTGTGCAACTGATCCCGCATACCATGCAATGATAAGCTTATTTTACTTCGTGACTAGCAACCAACAAAAATCATGCTCAAACTGCTGCAAACACGTGTTAAAACACTCACACAAGGCGATTAGACACTCCCATTCTGCATCATGATTGAAATCGGTTCGAAAATTGAAAAAAACACAGGCCACGATATTCCTGTAGCGCGCTCTTTGTTAAACTTTTGTATAGCGCTACAAGAATAACTTTTAGGCCAAAATTTAGCAGTTTTTTAACTTTTTGCTAATTTGTCGGAGGTTTTGGCAGTTATTTAGTTTAAGAAATAAGTTTAACTGTTCTCTAAGACATTAATGATTCTACTTTTGAAAATATGACTCTCATTGACCCCCTTTACAATATAAAAAATCGCCAAAATCAAATAAAATCTGAAAAGACTGGGTTCCAAACTTATTCAATCACCCATGAAGTTTCTAGGATGACTAAAACTAAAACTTAAAATCAAAAATTTAACTGAAGTAGATTCAAACACAAACCAAAACTGGAGAAAATAAATCAAAAATGGAGAAAAATTTACTGACTTAACATAGTCAATTACTTCTTTTTTGCATAGCCTTTCGCCACGAGCCTTGCTTTGTGCTTGTCAAGTGAGACATCCGATTTGTATTTGTTCTTGTATACACACTTGCTTCCAATTGGTTTGGTTCTGATTGGAGGGTCAACCAGCTTCTAGGTTCCATTCTTCATGAGTGCATCATACTCATTATGCTTTTCTCCTTTCCACTCATCACGAGTAGAAACCTCTTCAAAGGAAGTTGGTTGAAAGTTAGAAGAAACATTCAATTCACAATCAAATGAGACATCCATGTCATCACCTGATTTATGTGCATTTCATCCATCTTCTTGTCTAGTTGAGCTTCTCGTTCTTGTCTTTCCAACTTCATCTGAATGGACACTTTCAAGTTTCAATGTGTCCCATTTCATAATATTCCTTGATGGGCAAGGTTTATCAACTGGTGGTGCTTCATTCTCTCCAAGGTTCAATCTTCCAATCCTCTCAACCACATCATCTAGTTGAGTCTCCTGCTCAGGTGAAGTGGCAAGAACTTCTTCTTCATGAGGGGGTGTTGGTGCTTCAAAAGGAAATTCCATAGATTGATCCAAGATAGGGATCCCCCCTTCAATATGTTGAATATCATTATCAAATTCATAATATGTATTTAGATGGGAAAATCTCTCCAGACGATCAAGTGTCTTTCAATAGACTAGTCATTTTTATTAGTTTCAAGAAAAATGACTTACTAGAAACAACAAATTTCTTGTTTACCTCATCAGAAAGACAATATGCCTTGGAGGTTTTTGAGTACCCCAAGAAAATTCATCTTCAACGTCTAGCACCAAGCTTGTTTCTTTGCTCCTTTGGTATCAAGGCTAACAGGTAGAACCAAAAACTCAGAGATGCCTAACCGAAGTAAGGTGTCCAAACCACATTTCATGTGGAGTTTTGTCTTCAAGGGCATGATATGGAATTTTATTTCTTAAATATGTTGCACATATTACTACACCACCCCAAAACATCAGTTTTACATTCTTGAAAAACAACATTAAGTGTGCCATATTCTTAAGGTTCTATTCATCCTTTCTGCCATACGATTTTCTTGAGGATTGTAGGGAACTGAAGTTTGATGTGTAATTCCATGTTTACAAAGTTAACCTTCAAAATAATTAGAGGTATATTCGTTACCATTATCAGAACAAAATGTGCCAATATGAGCTTGTGCTTGATTTTCTATCCATGCATGAAAATTATTGAATGTTTGAAATGGTTCAGACTTTGCCTTCAACAAGTATACTGAACACATTCTACTATAGTCATCAACAAAGGTCATCATGTACTTATTATCATTTGCAGAAGGAATTGGCATGGGGCCACATAAGTCAGAGTGAACAAGCTCTAACTTTCTATGTGCTCTGAATTTAGACTCTTGAAATGGCTGCTTACATGATGTTTTCCTAGTATGCATGCATCACATTTGTTCTTTTGCTTAGGAATGGTGGGAAAACCAAATACACCATTCTTTCTTAAAAAACGAAGACTATTATAATTCAGATGACCAACTCTAGCATGCCATAAAAAACTAGATGACATATTACCTTCTTCATGCTGAGAGAGATAGGCAAAGTTTTGAATTCTTGCAGAAGAGCCCCTCAAATTCAATGACTTTCCATCTTCATATCTGAGCATGATGACCTTTTCTTCAGAGGACTTCCTTATCTCTAAAATTCCATCAAACGTGTGGATGGAATGGACTTGCTGTCAAATATGCACTAAGGACAACAAGCTTCTTTGCAACTCTGGAAGATAGAGAACATTCTTTAACAAAAAATCAAGGAATCCAGGTACCTAATTGAGCTTGATTGAGCCAATTCCCTTTGGTTTGAGTCTAGATTTGTCTGCAAAGTACACTATCCCATCTACAATGTCATTCAGTTCCTTAAAACAATCTTTCCTAAAATTCATATGAGATGTTGCACCAGTATCAAGCAACCAACAATCTTTGTAGGATGAAAGAGAAGTCATTTCATTAATTCCAAGATTACAATGTGCAACAATACAATGAGCAGAATCAGGGGCTTTAACAACCTCTTGGATTTTATTTTTGTCTTCTTTTTTCTAGTTATGTCTTCCTTTGATGGAGTCCCAAGAATCCCAACACTGATCTACTTCATGTCTAGTCCTCCCATCGTGCTTGCACTTTAGATTTTATATTTTGCTTGAGTCGTTTCTTCCTCCTGTGCGTCTGAAATTTCATCTTCCTCTTCCTCTCTTGTTGTTTTCTCCATTGGAAGGGTCTTTGGACTGGTTCTTTGCTTTCTGATCAAAGCAAAGAGATTATGCAAGATGCTCACTTGTCTTCTTTCTAAAGGTCTTCTCCCTGTCTACAATATTCTCCACTAGGGTGTCAACCGGGTGAAGTCTTTGAACTTGTCACTTGCATGAAGAGATTCAAGATAGTTAAAGTGAGTAGGATATAGGGACTTGATAAATGATTTAACTGGAAGGTCTAGTTTCATACCAGAGGCTTGAATATGGTTCATGATTTCTCTAATCTCATATGCAACCAGCATAGGATTATTATCCTTTACATCCAAACTGAATAGTTTTAACATTAGCTGAATCACCTCCATTTCAGAATGTGATTCATACAAGTCTTTTAATGTATTTAAAGCTTCAAAACAAGATTTTGCAAGCAATATATGTTGGCTCACCTCTTCATTGACAACATCAGAAATCATAGCTAAAGCTTTCTTGTCTCCGGTCTACCATATAGCAAGTTATTTCTCTGATGCTGGAGGTTTTGGATCAGAACTTAGGATTTTGCCTTCATCTGTGTGAATGGTTTTTCCTTTACAAATTTATTCCCACATATTGTTGTAGATGAACATAACTTTAATCTTCCTTGACCATTCTGGACAAGTGTCCTTGCCAGTAAGGACATCACCAACTATCAATGCCAGCGAGTGCATCTTCTACAACTTGAATATTTGAACCTAGAACTTAGGATATAATTTGTAAGAAAATATACAAAATGCTTCTTACATGTTCTGCTGCACTATCGGCCTAGTTCTGTAGTGCTATTTAATTTAGTTCTATAGTGCTATCTAATTCTGCATCTTAGAGCTATTACATAAAATTACATTCAATTTTGAAACATTATTAACTCTATAGCCCTATTTGCTTTTGCAGCTTACAAACAATTACATGTTAGAAAAACAAGATCACAGAGCAATCACAATAAACAAGATGCAAATATAAATCACATAAACACAATACAAGAGATCTTTACAATACTACAACACACAACCGTATTATAATGTCTTCCTTTTAAAGTGGAATTACCATGGGAAAACACCATGAGGCCGTAAACTATTGGCCAATAGACAACCCAAAAATTTCTTTCGAGGGCTTCGGCCTTAAACCCTTGAATACCCATTGGGGGGCTGCAAGCCACCGAAACCCTCATCTAGGGGTATGTCCCTCCCTGGCCCCCCAGCCAGGGGCCTACTAGACCCCATACCCCTCATCCGGGGGGTCCGCCCCCCCCCCCCCCCCCCCCCCGGACACCCCAACCGGGGGGGATGGACACCTCCCAGACCCTTGTGGAGGGAAAATCCCTCCCACACCCCCCCACTGGGAAGAGTGTACAGTCCACATGCAAAACATATAAAAATTAGGGTACAAACATGACTGAAAAAAATATCTCTGAATTAGGATGATCAGGCTCCACAACCAACAATCTCCCACTTGGATACTGATCATAGCAACTCCATCTTTGCTACACTTGCTAGAATATGCTCTGAACCTTGGACCTGGCAAATTTCTCATCTTCACCTTCATTCTTGAAGGCCAACTGAAACCAATCAGGAACTCAGTTTCTCTTTTGTTAGTACCTTTGTCAATATGTCTACAGGATTCTGGCTAGTATGTATCTTTTCCAACTTCAACAGGTCATCTTCCAGAACAAATCGTATGAAATGGTACTTGAATTGTATATGTTTAGTGCTATAATGGAAAGTTGATTTTTTTGCAAGATGAATGGCACTATGGCTGTCATTGTACAACCTGCTATTCTCCTGCTTCTTACCCAATTCCTCCATAAACCTCTGTAACCAAATTATCCTTTACTAGCCTTTGTAGCAGCAACATACTCTGCTTCCATTGTTGAAAGTGAAACAACATTTTGCAGTTTCAAAATCCAACTTACTGTAGTTCCACCTACAGTAAAAAAAAACCCTGTGGTGCTCCTCTTGTTATCTTGATCACCTTTCATATATGCATCAACATATCCATGTTGAACAACGTCTGAACCTCCAAAACGTAATGCATGAGTAGTAACACCTCTCAAATAGCTAAGAATCCACTGTACTACTTTCCAATGTTCTTTACATGGATTGTTCATATACCTGCTCACAACTCCCACTACATGTGCAATATCTGGTATTGTGCACACCATGGCATACATCAAACTTCCAACTAATGATGAATACGGAACCTTGGACATGTAGTCTATCTATTCCCATGTCTTTGGACTCTTCTTATGTTGTGAAACGTTTCATTAGAAATAACTTGTTGGAGGCTAAGGGTTTTTCATATAGTTTACCCAATGCACTCATCAGACCCTCCGTTGTATTTTCTTTTGAGATATTGAAAGCCATCGACGAAGCCAAGCACAACCATACTGTTCCTAGTGTCTTTTTGTCAAGAACATCCCATTCTTTGTCGTTCATTCATAGGCACTGACTATTTTTCGTTTCCCAATGGTGGGAATAGATCCTTCAGATATAGATAGTCCTCCATTTGCATCTTCCATAACTAGTAGTTTTGACCGTTAAATTTCTCGACCTTAAACTTTCCTTCTTCTGCCATTGCTCCCACTTGAACTAGAAGCCTTCTTTCCTACAAGTTTATCTACCAAATAGACCGTTGACTATGATACCAATTGTTAGAAACACAAGATCGCAAATAAAAAACAATAAACACAATGCAAATATAAATCAAATAAACATAGTAAAAGAGATCTTTAAAATACTACAATACATAGTCGTATTACAATGTGTTCCTTTTAAAGGGGAATTACCGTGGTAAAATACCACGGGCTACACAATACCATGAGCCCCTAACCTGTTTGCCATCAAACAATCCAAAAATTTATTTCGGGGGGTTCGCCCCCAAACCCCCATGGGGCGGAAAATCCCCCCCATTGGATGAGTGTACAACCCACCTGCACATCATATAAAAAATGGGGTACAAACATGACTAAACAACAAAATCTCTGAATTAGGAAGATCGGGCTCCACAACCAACATTACATTCACCCTATAATTTAGCTCAAATATTCATTGAATATGAGATACATGGACAATCTTTTAAGAATACAATAATATAGTATCACTCAAATATTTTACATTGGCAAATAGAAGAACTCAAATCTGGCATACAAGGTCATCAAGCAAGGGTGCAACTCTTGTAGATGGAGGTCACAACTTCACAATGGAGAGTAGTCTTCTCAATAGAGGGCCATAAGATCATAGTCTTCGTAATGGTGGAGATTGAGTCTCCCACACTAAATCGCAACACAAGAATGCATCAACCTTCTTGTAGCTCAAATCCACCTCAAACATAGTTCAAACAACTCCACGCGGTCTCAAAAATTGTGGGTCACGGTCTTATTCTTATTCAAGCTCCGACACAGATATTAGGTTAAAATTGGGGTTTGCAACCTTCACAATAAATTGCAGTAAAAATTGGTTTTACCTCCACGAGGAGTCAAACTTATGAACTTTCAATGGGCTCCAATGATATCTGGTCACAATAATTCCACTCAGGTTGCAATCTACATAGACATCATGAGGCTGGAGGTCATGACTCTTTCCAACTTTGAGATTTGTAGCTCCACACATCAACAAGTGTACACCACTTCAAGATTTAGTGTGGAGTCACGACATTAGAATGAGATTGTAGCTCAGATTTAGCTCCACGAACTCAAGCAAACTCCCACAGGAAGCTACAACATGCAAGGTCACAGCTCCCACACCACTCTTCTTCCGAGCAATCACAAGAGTAAGATGCCTTGTCACCATTGGTATTTCTCCATAGAATATTACCATGATCCATGCACATGATTCATAAGGTGTGATCTCTGCTAGAGGAATTTAATGTCGCGACTCTTTAGACTCGGCTCAATAATTAGGGTTTCACAACACTATGTGTAGAATGCTAGGTCATGGAGAAGGTAACAATCTTCATGATAAGATATAGGTCGCATAGTTATGAGAACAAAACATGAAGATAGCTCACGCGGTGGAGAAAGAGAGGTAACTGAGAGAGTATCCACAAGAAGGGGTATTCATGATGGAGATAGAGAGTACACACAGTAGACAAGGGAATGCTATCTTGCCGAACGTTACACACTAGGTAGAGAAGGACATAGAAGGAAGAATGAGCAGAGCAGTACGCATATGGAAGAATGAGAAGACTGGCAGACAAAATGCCAGGACTGAAAGGTAGTAGATAACCAAAATGGATGAGCCAGCCGAGCATACACGTAGAATTCCAGAGCAGAAGGCAACAGGAGTTATGGCAGGCATCCAGGAGCAGGAAGCTAGGCTTTGATACCACTATCAGGTATAACTCCCGAATTGATGCTTCTTCACTAATCAAGTTATTTATTTATACAATGGCCAAGTGTCTCTTGGGCTTCGAATTCCAAGAGATCCGCCGGAGTCTCTATGACTCCTTGTCTTCCATTTATTTTAACTGACTAAAATATTTACAATATTTACAATATGGTTGAAAACATAATCCCATAGGATTAGATTTCCAACAATATTAATACTAAGAATAACATAAAGTTCACAGTGAAATTAATATTAATATTAAAATTATATGTGTGTGTGTGTGTGTGTGTGTGTTTGTTTATTTTACTAATATACCTTGTATATTGCCCATGGGGCATATAATAGATTGTGAATGGGTGTATGTTAAGGCGCTCATTGTGTTAGGTCACACGTTCAAAACTCCATAGGTACTAGCTTACACAAAAAATATACCTTATATATTGTATATAACTTAATTAATATATTAACTAATATATAGCATATTCCGTGAAGATTTAAAAATGTAAACATTCATATTTATAAAAGAGTATGTTGTAAAATTGATTTTAAATTTTGAAATTTATTATACAAAAACATTAGGCAATTATTTTAAGATTAACCTTAATCTTAGTCTTCTTATTATTAATACTAAGAATAACATAAATTTCACATTAAAATTAATATTAAGATAAAGAATGTTTTTAAAATAAAATTTGTATTTAATTTTCTTTTATATTGTATAGAACATGTGTTTCTACTTAGGAGGTCATAGGTTCAAATCTGGAGGAGGGTAGGGTATGTACACCTCTATAGGATTTAGTAGTTAAATCGTTGTGCAGAGAGGGGTCCCTTGTCCCACAAACAAGGGGTATCATACACCAAATTGATGTTTCACTTGGAAGTGACCTTAAAAATAGATTAATTAATAAGCAATTGTTAATTAATATGTTAATAATATATTAACTAATATATACCATATTGTGTCAATTCCCTCTAGCTCATTTGGTTAAGGTGTGGGCCTCGTTAGGAGGGCGAATTTGGTTCAATTCCCCTTACGGGTGAGCTAGTTGGGAGGAGACACCCAAAATCCAACTAGTTGAGGGTAGATGTGGCCCGTGCCTGATGCGATTCCTCAGTGATTCTGATGACTTATATGCCCTTGGGTCATGGTTTCTTAAACCAAATACCACTCCCCCAAGTAAGGGAGATTATAGCAAACAAATAAAAAATATATACCATATTCCATGAAGATGAAGATTTAAAAATGTAAACATTCATATTTATAAAAAAAGTATGTTGTAAAATTAATTTTGAAATTTGAAATTTATTATGCAAGTAAAAATATTACGCAATTATTTCTAAGATTAATAATAATATTAATTTTAAAATTAATGCTAATATTAATAGTACTATTATTATTAATGTTAACATTAATATTAATGTTAATGTTAACATTAATATTAATGTTAATGTTAATGTTAACATTAATATTAATGTTAATGTTATCAATACCGTTAATCTTAACATTAATTTTAATATTAACTTTAACATTAATGTTAATTTTAATCTCAAAATTAATATTATTGTTAACATTGACATTAATCTTAATGTTAATATTAATGTTAACATTAACATTAATTTTAATGTTACCAATAACATTAATATTGTCAAACATTTTCAAAAGTGGTTGATATATGCTAACCCTGAAGTCAACCATGGATTGAAGTCAAAATTGAAGTCATCCTTGAAGCCAACCATGGATTGAAGTCAAAATTGAAGTCATCCTTGAAGCCAACCATGGATTGAAGTGAACTTTGGAGCCAACCTTGAAGCTAAACTTGGATTGAAGTTAACCTTGGATTGAAGTCAACATTGGATTGAAGTTAACCTTGGAGTCAACCTTGAAGTTAACCTTGGATTGAAGTCAACCTTGGATTGAAGTCAACCTTGGGTTGAAGTCAACCTTGGACTGAAGTCAACCTTGACATGAAGTCAACCTTGGATTGAAGTAACCTTGAATTGATGTCAACCTTGGATTAAACTCCACGTTGAAGTCAACCTTGGATTTAAGTCACTTATGGATTGAAGTCAACCTTGGATGGAACCCAACTATGGATTTCAAAGTTAACCTCGAGTTCAATTCAACCTTGGATTGAAGCCAACTATGGCTTGAAGTGAACCATGGATTGAATTAAACCTTGAATTGAAGTCAACCTTGGATTAAATACAACTATGGATTGAAGTGAACCATGGATTGAAACCATCAATGGACTCGACCTTGGATTGAAGTAAACTATGGATTGGAATCAACTTTGCTTAAAAGTCAACTATGGATTGAAATCAAATATGGATTGAAGTTAACTATGGATTGAAGCCAAAACCTTGGGTTGAAGTTAACCTTGCTTAAAATTCAACTATGGATTGAAGTAAACTATGGTTTGAAGTCAAACTTGGATTGAATCCAAACATGGATTGAAGTTGACCTTGATTAAAACTCAACTCTGGATTGAAGTCAAACTTGATTAAAAGTCAATTATGGATTGAACTCACCCTTGGATTGAATTCAACCTTTTGTAAAAGTCAACAATGGATTGAAGTCAACCTTGTATTGAAGTTAACATTGGATTGAAGTCAACCTTGGTTTGAAGGAAACCTTAGATTGAAGTTAACCATGGATTGAAGTCAACCTTGATTAAAAGTCAATTATGGATTGAAGTCAAATATGGACTGAAGTTAGCCTTGGATTGAATTCAACCTTGGATTGAATTCAACTATGGATTGAAGTCAACCATGGATTGAAATCAACCTTGGATTGAAGTCAACCTTGCTTAAAAGTCAACTATGGAATGAAGTCAACCTTGGATTGAAGTCAACCTTACTTAAAATTCAAATATGGATTGAATTCAATATCAACCAAGTATAAAAATGTGGTTCTGGAATGAACTCAACCATGGTTCAAAGTCAACCTTAGATCGAAGTCAACCATTGATTGAAGTCAATTATGGATTGAAGTGAACCATGGATTGAATTCATTAATGTTAATATTATTAATGGATTGAATTCAACCATTAGATTCAAGTCAATATTTGATTGAATTCAACCATGGATTGAAGGAAACCATGGATTGAAGTCAACCATGGTTTGAAGTCAACCTTGAATTAAATTCAACCTTCGATTGAAGTTGACCTTGGATTGAAGTCAAACTTGGATTAAAGACAACCTTGGATTGAAGGCAACCTTGAAGTCAACTTTAGATTGAATTCAACCTCAAATTGAAGTTAACCTTATTTAAAAGTCAACTATGGATTGAAGTCAACCATGAACTATTCTTATCTATGGGTTAAATTCAACCAAGGTTCAAAGTCAACCTTGCTTGAAATTCATCTATGGTTTGATGTTAACTATGGATTGAAGTCAACCATGGTTCAAAGTTAACCTTGCTTAAAAGTCACCTATGGATTGAAGTCAACCTTGCTTAAAAGTCAACTATGGATTAAATTCAACCATGGTTTAAAGTCAATCAACCACTTTTAAAAATTTGGATGTGGTTTCTTGATATGGTTTCTTAATATGGTCAAACAATGGTTGTCCATGTTGTCTTGGTTATGTTAACCATGGTCAATGTCAACCATATTCTCCTGATTATGTCAATCATGATGCACTGAATGCAACCATGCCTAAACAATGGTCAGCCATGCAGGTTCAAAGTCTACCTCCATTTAACGCCAACTATGGATTAAAGTCAACCATGTTGAAACATGGTATAAATAATTGAACTTATATTATTATTAATTATTTAATTAATTTATATTATTTATTTTCTATGTTTTCATTTAATAATAATAATAATAATTTTGAAGTCAACCTTGGATTGAATTCAACAATGGATTAAATTCAACCATGGATTTAAGTCAACCTTGGATTGAATTGAACCTTGGTTTGAATTCAACCATGTATTGAAGTCAACCTTGGATTGAAGTTGGCAGCTCACTAGTATGGTGACCAATTCCAGGGTCAACAAAACATGATTCCTACTTTATTCTGTCAATCCAGGATCATACAAACTTAAGAGGTGATGGAAATGTATGTGCAACTGCCAAGAGTATCTATCCTACAATGGGAATAAAATGGATTTCTAGTTAAGAATGGAGGGTTTAACGCAATCATAACATGCCTAAACAAAGATCCTAAATAAACAAGGAGAAGATTGCTAATTAAAATGACAATTTATGAAATGAATTGGAAAACTCTTTACCTATAAAGAAAGAAACAAAAATAGATGAATTGAATCTATGAAATATTTTCTAAATTAACTACTGCAATTTGGAACGTAATCTATGACAACAATTACACTACGACAATTTAAGGAAGGAAATCTATGAAAGCAATTAATGAAACTACTACAATTTAAGGAAGGGAATCTATGAAAGTAATTCAAAATCTATGAAAGCATTTTAACTACTGTAATTTAAAGAAAGAGATCTATGAAAAGATTCAAACTACTATACTATAAAGAAAGGAAATCTAGGAAAAGAAATTAAACGACTGTAATTCAAAGAAATATATCCATGAAAGGAAATCTATATGTAAAGAATTTATATAAGCAGTAAAGCAAAACTAAGTTGAATTTGAAAAGGTGAATCTAGGAAAATATGCAAATTGATCTAACTATCGAAACTTGCAGAACTAAATATTTAAAGGATGCATGTGCAATCTACGAAGTTAACTAATTATGCAAAAAAAGGATTCTATAAGAATCTATAGCAATGCATGAATGGTACTACAACATGAACTAATCTATGCTACAAAATATGAAACATGATTTATGGTTGAATAAAATGATTAAATTCTAACTAAGCGTGATCAGGAATTACTTAAATTAATCAAATTAATCAGGAACTCCTGTGGTTACGATGAGGGGGCCCTTCCCCAAATCAACACAAGAGTGGAAGCAACTTAGGCACACACAAAATACATGAAACAAAGCATTATCGTTAAACCAATTAAGTATTCATATAAAAATGTGTAAAAACAAGATAAACTTGTGATAAGAGTGTTGTATCCACTGGTTTTTCAAAATATGTGAGAGTGGTACCCTCATCTTAAATCCCGAAGGTCTATCTATTACAAAAATGTATGTAATCAAAACTAAATACTGAAATTAAACTAAGTCTAAACTCGAAAACATCTAAGCCTTCATTCTTAGAACAATGGAGATAACTAGTAGTTGATTAGGATCTCAAAACATCTTGGTGGATAATGTAACTTCCCCCTTTTATTGGTTATAGATTTCTTCATTAATATATGAGAATACTGGTACTAGTGAACCTCTGTTAGTGGACTTAAATTGTGGCTTTGTAATCCCTAGAACTATGGTAGTAGTCATGCAACCATGGTTCACAAATCATTCCTCAAAAAACTCAACTTTAACTTCTAACTTGATTCTCTGTAATCCAAAATCACATGCTAATACCACGAATTAAACTGATCTTTAACCAAACTAAAGTAAATCAAGCAAAAGAAATGATAAACACTTCTATCATCATCATTCTACCCATAAATACATAATCAACCTCAAAATGTTTAACCAATATCTTGAAATAATACTTCTAAGCTTGCATAATTGGTTTTGGATATGTCTTTTACCTATCAAAATTGGGACTCATCATCCTCCCAAACTGAAGGGATTGCACGCCCCTATGCAATTGATTATTTTGGTATTATCGAATCTCCCTTTTTAGTGCTCACTTCCCTTCCATTATAGGCAACAATTCTTGGAAACTCCCCCTATTTATAATAACCCAAGCTCTGTTCCACTTGATTCCATTCTGCTCTTTCTGCTTCTTCATCAATCTCTTCAATGTTCTTGAGAGGGAGTATGAGAGGTGGATTTATATTAAGATAAATCCATTCAAGGCATTTTCTTTTTTAGATTTTCCTTATACAAATCAACCCTGAAGAGGGAAATTTTCATACCATTTGGGGAGTGAGGTTCCTTCTTCCTCAGTTCAAGAGACAACCTGTTCCATTTTTATGTGTTCTCTATGATGGAATCTAATTTTATCCCCCTTAGAACATGATCACAATGGATTATAACCTTCTACTTATTTTCTCGCATAATAGGAATGAGGTCCTGGTTTGTAGTCAGGTTTTGATTACTCTGAATGATAACGTTGATATGGGGAGTCTTGGATCTAATCCACAAACCAATCATCCATTCTTCTGCATGGTACAGATCTACATCATGAGATCTGTCAACCTTTTTGGTCAACCAAGAGCACAAAGGCCTTAACTGTACATCCCCTACATAAGGGTTTGGGGACCACTTGTAGGGTTGAGGAAGAATGAAGTTATGCACATATAACTTGCTCAATAAGTCTTTTTCTTCCTCAATATTGTATTGGAAGGCTTGAATAAAATATTTTGTAGTCATGATGTCGTATGGAAGCCATTTATTAATCTAACATAACTGGTATCTGGACCATCTTTCCCTTAGAAATACTGCATAAAATTTTGATGAGGGTCGACAACTGATGATTTCTTCAAAGAGCTGAGTACTCTTGCTCATGATTCCTTCCAGATCTTCTACCTTCTGACCCTTCTCTTCCATGTCCCCCTTATATAATTCTACTTCATGTTGAAGTTATGTGTTCCTCTGCTCCAATTTCTTTTGACTGCCTATGTGCTGAGCTTTTAGGATTTGTATCTTCTCCCTCAACAAAGACACTTCATTGGTCAATGCTTCATCGTCACTTTGGAGAGTGGTCATTGAATACTGCAAAATCAATTTCAATTGTGCCAATTCATCCCTTACTAATGTTAGTTCGTTCATTGCATTTTGGATCTTGATTCTTTCTCTCATTGCCCCTTCTTCCCTTGGTGACTACATTGCTTCTTTGGTGGCATCTATCTCGATAGAAATGGTCTCTTAAGAATCCTCATTATAACTTTTTTCCCTTCTAGATTTCCTTTGGCATTCCCTTGAAGCAAAACCCTATGCTCTTAACTTCCTTTGAGTTCACCTATACTCATACCCAAAGGAAGAAGAAGAATTTGTTTTATTGGAATTAGGTGACTCATGCTTCTTCATCCCACCCAAGATGCTCATGACAATGTCATCATTGTCTTCTTCCTCCTGCTGAATATTTCTCTTTGCTTTTTCTTTTGTAGTGGACGAATCCATTTATTTCTTTTCATTCTGTTGAGTTGCGTGGGGAGCCTTGATTGATTTTAGAGCTATCTTTTTACTTGTCTCTAAGGTAGACATAGGTACCAAACTTGGGGTTCTCATTATGTGAACATCCTCTACTGAAATATTGATTAACTCCTCCCAAGATAATTGAGGAATCTTCTATTGCAGTTCTGTCTTAATAATCAATTTAATGAGACAATGATGGATTAAGGAATCAATCTTTCCCCGCCTCACCCTTTCAGACATCTCCCACAAGGAACACAATACAAAGTAAGGGACACTAATATTTTATTTTGGCTTGACGTGGGACCTGTACCCTAATAGGGTTACCAATATGAAGTGAAACACATTAATTTGACTCAGGAAGCCAGTTCAAGTGATGTATTTGAGTACCTGAGCTGCTACCTCTTTCTAGGTTCTAGGCATAGTTTCACATTTCACTCCATTCCTATCTTCATCATACATCTCCTATTCTCTGCATAATTATTTCTTGGCAAGATTCATTGGCTCCTTCTCATCTTTACTCCATGGTTGTCCTAGAGGAAGTTCAGTGTACCTTACCATTTGGGATTCATTGAGGTAAACCCTTTACCCTAGTAACAAATTCATTATATTTTAATTGGTTCAGATTTCTAGCAAACTCAATGGTGATTTCCAGGTCGTAACCATCCAGCTTCTCAAAATAAGTCATCCATCCAACATTTTGGAATATCTCTAGCATCTCTGTATTTCTCTATATCTCAAATGTGTTTTTTGGCTCACTCCGTTTAAACCCACCCATCATCTTTTCTACCCCATAAACCTTGGTTTTCACAAAATATCAGATTGATGTACAAACCTATAGCTGTAGGAAGATTGAATGTAATCTTTTTTCCACGTAAATATGTTGGGAAATACTGTTCCTTATATACATATTTTTGGGAGGGCCAATTCTTTCAACCTATATATTTTTTATGAGTTTTTTTGGAGGAAAATTTTTCTCTCAACTACTCTAGGAAGCATGTTGGAAATGCCTTTGGAATTATGAAGAGTGTAATTTTTTATATTAATAAAATTATGTTTTTTTCCAAGGAAAAAAGTCACTCCATTAAAGATAATTTTGTGGGACATTTTACTCCCTAATGAGGCCATTTAATCACAACATATGCCCTATCAATGAAATATATTGTCTATGTGTGTGTGTGGACACCATTAGGAGGTTTTATGCACCAAGTATTGGCCTTGGACCCTTAAACATGGTCTGGTGACATCGAAAGGGATTTAGTCCATAAATGAAGCTTAAAAGGTTCATTGTTTAGGAAAACTCTTTGAAACTTCCAAACAAACCATCTAAAGAGGAATTTTGGCCTATGAGTGGGATATGTACACCATTAGGAGGTTTTGTACTCTAGGATGGGTCTTGGGGACTTAACCATGCCAAGCAAAAAATCAAAGGCCTCAATCCTATAAGTGAAATTAAAAGGCCTGAAGCCATACATTATCCCTCACAGTAACAAAAAAAGAAAGATGGATTTATGAGTATTGTCCCTATTATTGATGGATAGCTAGGTTGGATAACTAGAAAATTTATTTGTGACTTTATGAATCAATGATTATAGGCTTTGTAATATGAATGAACCACAAATTGAGTTTGCATGGGAGGACAATAAACAAAATGGATTTAGGATAGGTATAAAAATGATTTAATTATTTTGATTTTGGGCAATGCAAGCCCGATGCCTTGTGTTATAATACACTTCTCAATGCTCGTGTAGTTGCAAAGTGATATGTCGATGCCATTCTCTTCTTCAAGGAGATGACAAGTTAAACGATAGCTCCAAATGTTTCTACTTATAATATTTTGATCAAAGCTAATTGCAATGAACAACAGCTTGACAGAACCTACATGCTTCTATAGGATATGTGGAAAAGGTGCTGCACACCGGATGTGAAAATTTATTCTACGTTGATCAATGGTTTTTGTATGATGGGAATATTATCTAAAGCCTATGAGCTATTGAATGAAATGTTGTGTAATTTCCATGTCCCCAGTGTACACACTTATAGTTCCTTAATGCATGGTCTATGCAAGAAAGGGAGAATACTCTAAGCTTATCTGGTTATGGAGTTCATGTTGGAGAATAATTGCACTCATAATGTTGTCACCTACAATATCTTGATCGAGGGTCTTTGTAATCTAGCAATTTTTATGAGGCCAAGTATAGTTACCAAGTTCAAATTCTAATAAGGATTCAAATTCAGTACGATACAAAAAAATGTTCGAGAGGTAAATGTTTTATTCGGAAAAAAATTCGTCCATATAATTCTTATATACCTCTTAAACCAATAAAAATTGACCAATGCACATAGGTTGGAGACAAGTTTATTCAATTTAAAACACTTAAAAATCCTCCTCTTCAACATCCTATCCCAAAAATACACGTGGTTTTCAATTCCTAGATGGGTAATACTCAATATGCTCCTGTACTATACCAACTATTCTAACTATCATTCTAATCAGGGTTGGCTCGTTCTCACCATAGTTTTCACCAAGGAAGGAAACAAAATACTAATATTTTATATGCTACATTGAGTGGGAGACAAACTGAAGACTGGAGAAGATTCAAAAGCTTAGAACAGTGTCGCAAGACCCAATGAATAGAATTAACTAGAAAAATTCGTAACATGAATCGAACAAGTGAATTTACGTATTGATTAGCCCGATTCGAGAGAATTTGGTAACTATGAGGCCAAAAGAATTTTGGAGGAATGCATAGTTAAAGGTTGGGAACCTACTGCAATTACTTACAATATCTTAAGGGACAGGTTGTGCAAGGTAAGCAGAGTGACCCAGACAGTTCAGTAGTTGAGGATGATGCTAAAGAAGGATATTTTCCCTACTTTGGTTACTTTAAACGTGCTCATTGATGGTCTCTGTGGGTTAGGGAAGGTATCCAAGGCTAAAATTATTTTATATGAGAGTGCAAAGCAAGGTTGGAAAATTAATGTAGTCAACTACAACACTCAAATCAATGGTTTCTGTAAAGAAGGAAACCTATGTAACGTTCTTCTTCTTTTAGGCCAGATGTTGAATATTGGGATTTCACCAACAACTGGAACATATGACATAGTGATATATAATATGTAATGTCGGATGCTCAATCCAGAGCTTCATCCAAAGAAGTAAAAGAAGGTTGAGCAAGCACCTGTGAAGGAACCAGTCGATAAAGCAGCTCATAAAGAAGCCCAACTACTGAAAAATATCGAGAAGGAAGACATACTCACCTTGATGGCTAGGATGGGTAAACTTTTTGAGTTAATTGAAAAAAAACAATCTTTGTGAATCGCTTGTTTCTTTTTAAGACCCCGTAGAAGGGCACATTTGTAAGAGTGGTGAGATGTATAAAATCACTTATTTTTGCAAAATAGTAATATTTTATGGCTTTTGATGAATCGTGGATTCTATTGTAAATTTGGTCGTTGTATGTAACTTTTGGAGCGCCAAAATCTCCCCAATAGGGAGGAAAGATCCAGGAGGATCTGAAGATGCTTCAGAATCAAAGTGCTTAGTTGCTATAAAGAATAGCACCATGTCAAAGATCTCATCGAGACAAATCCAATGGCACAAAAAGACACCTCAAACAAACTCTATATTGTGAAGATATCATGTTCTGAATTTCGAGCCAAACAAGAAAAATGGATAAAAGAGGTGCCACATGGAACCATTGTAAGGGTGACACATGGAATCCATATCATCCATACATGTGACATGGATCAATTGCATGATTACAAGTGGTAGTTCGTACATTCCAGGTGGCGTCCGTACGGATGATGTGGCAATCTAGGTGGCATTTGTATTGATGATGTGGCAGTCCAAGTGGAATCCGTTTTGATGATGTGGCAATCTAGGCGGCATACGACGTGGCCCAATTATCTGTTGACGTGTGGAACAACATGCACAAATGGACCAATCATTGTGTGACATGTGGCATCCTAGTGGCATTTTTGGTGATGATGTGGCAGTGACATGGACAAATCTGGAACTGTCGTGTGGTAGTCCTGGTTGGCCACTATGGAGTTCAGTTCAACAAAATATATGTGAGGCCATGGGGATCAAACCCCCAAACTCATCTATACCAACTCAATTCCTTTACCACTACACCACTAACTCTCCTTGTTATGCATTTTGGGAAAAAATATATTTAACTTTGAATGTATTTATGGTTGGGGAGAGGGACCGTCAGCGCCAGAATCTGGATGACCCCATTTAATGGGTTGCTGGAACATGTTTTACATATTATATGGGGTGTAACCCCCCCCCCAAATGGATAAACCACCAACTACACGATGTCAACAAACTATTGGATATGCCAAAGTGGGGACATGCCACCAAACTCAACGAACCCCACATGGTTTTTATTATAACCATATTATATAATCATTTGGTTATTTTGTTTTGGGCCATATTAATCATATGGTATAATGTGGCTTCCAATCATATGCCATGTATGGTTGCAACAAAAAGGCATTAGGTATATAAAACAAATGTATAGTTATAACCAAGCATATGTTTGTAACCAAGTGAACCAACATACCATTTGTAAAGACAAGTTGTAACCAAATGCTATATGGGTCGAATGAATGGGAAACCAAATGATTCATGTTTATCATGCCACCATGGGAAGCATCAAACTATATAAACCCCCATTAGCCATTGTTGAGGGGGAATCCACTTTGTAAGAGAGCTCCATATGCTTTGAAGGGGCATCCATTTTGGTGGGAGAACTCCACATGCTTTGAGAGTAGACAGTTGAGAGCTCCATTGGAGTTTTGTACACTTTGAAGGGATCCATTGGGGATCCATTTTGTGGGAGTTCCACGTTCTTGGAAGAGCTTTTGTAGGAAGCTAGATTGGGAGTTGTATATTATGTGAAGATAGCTCCATTAAAGATCCAGTTGAAGATCCTAGTGCCTTGAGGCACATTTCTCGATGTAGCCTACTTTACTTGCACAGAGAGAAGGACACTGTTGTGGTTTTCTGCCAAGGTGAAGGTGGTCATGCTTATATTCATTTTTCACTGTCTTTGCGAGCCAGAGTCACTGATGCTATCAGATTTGGAATCCGAGCAACATATTTTCTTCATCATCAACATTCAATCTCTTTATGTTGTATTTGAAGAAGATAATAGAAACGGTTCAATGATTGAATGAGACTAGAGAGATAGCCATGGGGTTTGGTGAACTCCGTTACCAAATGATTGTGGGTCTCATGTTTTCTTTGTCCATGTTATTTTCCGTAATTATGTTCATTATGTTTATTATGTGCTGATGAATGAGACTAATGATACATTCATAAATTTAAACATGCACATTTGATTCTAACCTTTAATTGCAATCAAGTTCAATAAAAATGATCCTATCACTGATCCTTTTGTCAAGTAAACCTTGAATCAGTTTCTAGTTGGTTTCAAGGTCACCTTGGATGAAATAATTTTGGGTCAGCATCCCTAGAACTAATAGGGGTATAGTCACTTTGGTTATACCTATCCAAGAACTGGTTTACCACCATGGTCATAGAGAGAATCCATTACAGGTAGGTTTTTTCTGAATTATTAGTGTGATAGTATGTGCAGTAGTTGTCCATTAATTTTATTTCATCTAGATTAAAATTTGTCAGTTCAGGGGATTTCTGGATAGGTTTTTGTAAAAGGGTCTAAAGGATTGGTTGTTAGGTATGCCCTCTCCTACATTCCTTTTCAAGTTAGTGACCTCATTTTATGGTTTCTTAACCATGCTAACAAGATCATCCACATCAATGGACTCCCTTTATGATATGTTATTGCTAGTTTTGGCAATAGATTTAGATGGAGCATTCAATTTCTTGGAAGGATTGATGAACTTGGCATATTTCTACCCAATATTTTGAGACAAGCTAGACATCTCCTTTTCAATTTTTTTGAATTCCTCAAAATTTTCAGCTAAGAAAACTTTTCTGACCCTTTTCACAAGCATGGAAATTGGTGCATGTAAGGCATAAGTGTAGTATTTAACCACGATACTTTCATTAGGAGGAAAACCAACTAGGAATTTGTTTAGGAGGGTGGTAATGTGTTGGTTGAAGTCTGTAACCTTCTTCCATTTGTCCATCTTAATAGTGGTGATTTATTTCCAAATGATAGTTGGGGTTACTTCTTCACCAAACTTACTTATAAATTCCCTTTCATAATGACCTTGGGTGGCTATAGATTCTACCAAGAGGTTAAAATAACAAGTGGAGGCCTTATACTTTAAAGTGTAAAGAAAAAACCGGTAGAACACACCTTCATGCTCCACATTCATTAAGATAATGGCCATGTAAAAATTCCTTATGTGTTATTATGGAGAACCAAGTTTGTCAGGGTTAAACTTAGGGAGCATGCATTCATGATACTTAGGTAAGTCATGCAGTGGTTCCATTCATCGCACCCTGGGTCCTCCAAACTAGTACTCTAGGCCTATTTTTATTCATGGTTCTTTATAGGAATTGTCTCATAAACTCATAGGCTTCAATAACAATTTTTTTCTTGTATTCTTCATCAGAGGAAGTTGAGTTTCGTGAGGGAGCTCTAGAAACGATATGTGTTGGTGAAATTGTGTTCAAGGGTTCAAGAATTTATTCCAGAGTGAAATATATGATATTATCTACTATTTCTACCAAAACTTGACCATGGTATGGATGGGATCTCTGGTAGCTCTTTTCCTTCTAGGAATTAAAGGAGTGGTTGGAAGCCCACTAATATTTTTTACGTAGGACATGGTATAATGACACAACCAAATTACTTTTTCTACAGGGACAACATACATAGAGGTGTTTCTACAAGGACAACATAGATACAGATCTCTGTCTTTCTATTGTGATTTCTTTGTCTTTTAATTAATATCATGTTGATTATGTGTTTGGTACTTTGAAGCTTTAACATTTCTTAGACAGTAGTTGTGTCCTACAAGGGAAAGGCCCCCCTTCAAGGTTATATTACTACTTAATGTACAAATCTTGTAAGTATACATATTTTGCTTAAGTGTGTATATTGATTTAATTGTATAGTCATTTTGGTTACAATAAGGTTTTATTAATAGATAGAGTATTATTTTTTAAGGGTTAATTTTGTCACAACATGGAAAACATTATGTAAAAGACTAGCATCTGAGTTTGAATTGAGTAGAATTAAATGTGTGCACACAAAGGAGTAGTTAAAAATTAGAACAATAGACTTAAGGTTTTATGATAGTTCGCTTTAAACATGAACATTGAAGCTTGACAGAATCAGAGTATTGCATTGTGGAGCAAAGTATTACGCATGCCAGAATATCAATAGTGCCCAACCTTCTATCGAGTCCAATTACAAGTTAAGCAATTGGAAACTGTCATACAAATATGATTAGGGCTTGTCTTTCATTTTAATCAAGGTTATATGATTACGTCATCTGATCAAGCAGAGTTTTGTGTTGATAAATAGTGAAAAGATATAAGAATATTATCAATTCCTATGGATCTACCAAGTGGTCAGTTGGTTGAGAAATTCTTGGTTACCTTGAATTAGGTTGTAGTTTCTTGTGTCGTTTAATTACAAGTTTTGAGTAATGTGTGATTTAATTGAATCTAGGATTACAGTTGACTCCATCATACTAGACTAGCTCTGCACAAATTATGTTCAATTGTCATAAGTTTATGTACCTTGGTTGACAATTAAATAGTTGTAAATTAATTAACATATAATTTTGCCAACATTTTTGGCACCATTTCCAGGGACATTATGGAAAGGGATAGAATAGATAGTTAGTTGTATCGAATTAATTTATGTAGTGTGATGTGTGTAAGTTTAGGAGAATCACGACAAAGAAGAGGATCGAATAATAAGATGAGAGGTAAAAAATTGCACTACCACCATCAGTGAAAGAAGGTAAGTATTCTTGCTCTGGCACCATCGGTGAAGACATTCCAAATATTTGTCATTTTTGTAACGAATGAATAGGAATAGCGATAGTAGAGGAATTTTTAGAAGTAGAGTAGGTTTAAATCTTGGCTATACAAGTACTTCATCTTCTCAAAACAAGAAAATACCCCCACCTCAAATTACTAATAAATTGGTTGGCAATATAACTCTAACAAAGATACTTCAAGAAGAAGAAACTATTGTGTCTCAGGTTGAAACACCAATTGATAAATAGATGCAACCTGCACAGTCAGACATTGGAGGTAGATATACTCAAGGAAAATTTTTAGTAACAATACTAACACCTGTGATTGCAAAATTTGTACATCTAGAACCATCACCTGATGTTACTCCTAAATTTATTCTTGGAAGATTTTTTGATGGAGCTCCACCTTCAATTGAGGCAGTGGTTGACAAGATATACAAGGAAGTGTATGTTGAACCTTCTATTAACTCAATTTTTGAACCATCTCTTTTATATTTAAGTTTGAACACCATGGGAGATAATGATCAAGGGTCAAATCATGGAGGAAATGAGAGCAGGGATCGAGATCTAGGTGAAACAACTTTTGGATTCCCTATTCTGGATAATATAAGAGGTATTGCTATGAAAAATATCCCTCCATTCATCTTGCCTTTGTTTCATTGTATTCCTGCTGAAGACCCTCATGATTTTCTATTTGTGTTTGACATCTTATGTAGAAGTTATGATTATAATCAAGATGGACATAAACTAAAACTATTTCCTGCAACATTAAAATACTATGCATTATGGTGGTTTATGGGGTTGGCAGATGACTCAATCACTACATGGGATGATATGAAAGGATCCTTTCTTTGGCATCAACTTTGGATTAACGTCAACCTTAAATTGAAGTCACGCTTGCTTCAAAATCAATTATGGATTTGAGTCAAATATGGATTGAAGTCAACCTTGGATCGCAGACAACTATGTATTGAAGTCAATCATGGATTGAAGCCAGCCTTGCTTAAAATTCAACTATGGATTGAAGTCAACCATGGATTGAAGTCAACCTTGGATTGAAACCAACCTTGGATTGAATTCAACCTTGTATAAAATTCAGCTATGGATTGAATTCAACGATGGATTGATGTCAACCATGGATTGAAGTAAACTTGGGATTGAAACCAACCCTTGACTGAAGTCAACCTTGCTTAAAATTCAACTATGTATTGAAGTCATCCTTCGATTGAATTCAATCTTGGATTGAAGTTAACCTTTCTTAAAATTCCACCATAGATTGAATTCAACCTAGGGTTGAAGTCAACCTTGCTTAAAAGTCAACTAGGGATTGAAGTCAACCATGGAATTAAGTCAATGTTGGATTTAAGCCAAACTTAGATTAAAGTCATCCTTTCCAATAAGTCAGTTATGGATTGAAGTCAACCTTGCTTAAAATTCAAGTATAGATTGAATTCACCCTTAAATTGAAGTCAACCTTACTTAAAAGTCAATTATGGATTGAAGTCAACATTGGGTTGTAATTAATCTTGCTTGAAATTCAACTGTCGATTGAAGTCAATTATGGATGTAAGTCATCCATGCAATGAATTCAACCTTGGATTGAAGTGAACCTTGCTTAAAATTCAACTATGAATTGAAGTCAACCTTTCTTAAAAGTCAACTATGGATTGAAGTCGGCTTTGAATTGAATTCAACCATGGATTGAATTCAACCTTGAATTGAAGACACCAAAAAACCTTGGATTGAAGTAAACCTTGGATTCAAGTCAACCTTGTTTAAAAATGTTGTTCTAGATTGAAGTCAACCATGGTTCAAAGTCAACCTTAAATTGAAGACAACCATTGATTGAAGTCAATCATGGATTGAAGTCAACCATTGATTGAAGTCATTAATGTTAATATTATTAATGGATTGATGTCAACCATTGGATTGATGGAAACCTTAGATTGAAGTCAACCATGGATTGAAGTCAACCATGGATTGAAGTTAATCATGGATTGAAATCAACCTAGGATTGAAGTCAACCTTGGATTGAAGGAAACCATGGATTGAAGTCAACCTTAGATTTAAGTCATTTATGTTAATATTATTAATGGATTGAAGTCAGCATTGGATTGGAGTTAAACTTGAAGTCAATGTTTAAGTCCACCTTAGATTGAAGTCAACCCTTGATTGAAGTCAACCTTGGATTGAATTCAACCTTGTATTGAGTTAACCATGGATTAAAGTCAACCTTGGATTTAAGTCAACCTTGAAGCCAACCTTGGATTTAGGTCAACCATGGATTGATGTCAACTATGCTTTGAAGTCAACTATGGTTTGAAGTCAACTATGGATTGAAGTCGACCATGGTTTGAAGTCAAATATGGATTGAATTCAACCATGGTTGAAAGTCATCCTTTCTTAAATGTCCACCATGGTTTGAAGTCAAATATGGATTGAAGTCAACCATGGTTGAAAGTCATCTTTTCCTAAAAGTCAACCTTGGATTGAATTTAACATTGCTTAAAAATTAACAATGGATTGAAGCAACTATGTTTTGAAGTAAACTATGGATTGAAGTCAATTATGGATTGAAGCCAACCTTGGATTGAAGTCAACCTTTATTAAAAGTCAACTATGAATTAAATTCAACCTTGCTTTAATGTCAACTATCGATTGAAGTCAACCTTGGATTAAATTCAAACTTAGATTGAAGTCACCCTTGCTTCAAAGTCAATTATGGATTGAATTCAACCTTGGATTGCAGTCGACTATGTATTGAAGTCAACCATGGATTGAATTCAACCTTAATTAAAAGTCAACAATGGATTAAAGTCAACCATGGATTGAATTCAACCTTGGATTGAATCCAATCTTGGATTTAAGTCAACCTTGCTTAAAACTCAATGATGGATTGAATTCAACAATAGAAGTCAACTATGGATTGAAGTAAACTACGGTTTGAAGTTAACTAAGGATTGAATTCAACCATGGTTCATATTCAATCTTGCTTAAAATTCAACCTTGGATTGAAGTTCATATTGCTTAAAAGTCACCTATGGATTTAAGTCAACTTTGCTTTAAAGTCACCCATGGATTGAAGTCAACTTATGCTAGAAAGTTATCCTGGGATTAAAGCCAACCTTAGATTGAAGGTAACCTTGGATTGAATCCAACATTGGATTGAAGTCAACCTTGTTAAAAACTAAACTATGGATTGAATTTAACCTTGCTTAAAAGTCAACTATGGTTAGAAGTCATCCTTGGATTGAATTCAACCATGGATAGAAGTCAACCTTGGATTGAATCCAACTATGGATTGAAGTCAACCTTGGATTCAAATCAACCTTGAATTGAAACCAACTATGGATTGAAGTGAACCTCGGTTTAGAGTCAAGTATGGATTGACGTCAAGTATGGATTGAATTCAACCATGGATTGAAGTCAAACTTGGATAAAATCCAACCTTGGATTGAATTCAACATAATTTTCTTAAAATTCAACTATGTATTGATGTCAACTAAGGATTGAAGTCTTGACAATGGATTGAAGTCACCCATGGATTAAATTCAACCTTAGGTTGAAGTAAATCTTGGATTGAAGTAAACCTTGGATTGAAGTTTAACATGGATTAAAGTCACCATGGATTGAATTCAACATAGGATTGAAGTCAACCATGGATTGAACTCAACCTTTGATTGAAGTCAACCTTAAATTGAAGTCAACCTTAAGCTAACCATGGATTGAAGTCAACCATGGTTTGATGTCAACCTTATATTGAAGTCAACCTTGTATTGAAGTCAACCATGCTTTGAAGTTGACCTTGGATTGAAGTCCACCTTAGATTGAAGTTAACCTTGAAGCCAACGTTGGATTGAAGACAATATTGGATTGAAGTTAATCTTGGATTGAATTCAACCATGAACTATTATTATCTATGGATTGAATTCACCCTAGGTTCAAATTCAACTTCACTTAGAATTCAACTATGGTTTGAATTCAACTATCGATTGAAGTAAACCATGGTTCAAACTCAACCTTGCTGTTGGTTAAAATTAATGATATTTAATTTACCTTGATTTAATTATCAACCAGAGAATCGTAAACTTTGAGCTGCTACACTATATGTGCGGGCAAAGTATTCTCAATGCTCATACCTCAAGAAATTCTAGTCTACTTACAAACAAAATAACATGAATGAAGCTAATACTGTATAGAATGATCAATGCTAAAGATTACTAGATATGTTCTAAAAGAAACTCAATTTGCTGATCCCTATCTCACTTATAGCAACCTACAGTAACCTTTCAAAACAATGTACAGCTACAATAATATTCCAAAATGATACTAAGCTACAGATATCCTGTGCAAGAAACAACTTATTAAAAGAACTTATCTACCAATGAGTATGTTGAGTTAAGGTTGCAATCTTGATGCTAAACTCAGACAAACATTCCTTACTCACAAACACTTCTAAATGAAATCTGTCTCTGCTTTCATCTCCTAAACCACTCACACACAGTTGACAGAATGAAGTCTCCCCTGCTGCTATGTTCTATAGAAAATAAAATGCTGGAACTATTTCAAAGAATGCACACCAGTAAGTACTGAAATCGTTTGAAGTATATAAATACTCACTCTAATCTCTGGAAATCATGGAACTAGTGTTCACTTCCTAAGAAACAACATTATAAACCATAATTCTATTCAACCTCCAAAAGCACGAATTTAACTGTTATTTAACTAATGCAAAAGGTTGTTCGGAAAAGCCCTAAGTATTCTACAAAATAAAATCTTGCTAGCTCCACAAATGCTGCAAACACAATCAGAAAATATTCTACAGACTCATAAGCTCAAAAGAAATATGAGATTTCAATCTAGTCTCTTTATTAAATCGATTATGCAACAAACCAAATCAAATCCATCACACGGTTTATGCGTTCCATAATCCCAAACAACAATCCACGCTGAAAACTAATGAGGTCGAAATACAAAACCAATCTTATTAATTTATTGATTCGGTTCTACAGCTAAACTGAGTGCATGTAATAGTCATCTGTCTTCTGCAAATACAAGCCTTATTATGAAGCACAAGTAAACAAAACCATTACCATTCTATTATGAAACAATGCCAGAGTCTATAAGTTTCACTCTACTTCCAGAAATACAAACCACACGTAAATACAAAGGATCGGTGTTGAAGGTGGGAACTGCCCTCAACGCCTGCTAATTTAAATCACATCTTTTAAAAGAAGTTAAACACTGGATATATTAATAAAAATAGAGTTTACAGTTTCTCTGAATACCTCTGCTCCCTTTAGGGTTTCAAGAGTCACTTTTATACTGAATATACAGAGTAAAACCAATCGTGGAACAGAGATCGATCCAACGAACAACCCTACAACTATCTCGGCAGATCTGAGTCAAAGATAGAAACTCAAATCCCCTGAAATCCACATAGTGCTGAGGAGGAAAACAACAGCTCCTTAATCGAAGATCATCCCCAAACTAGCAGCTGAGCAATCCTCACAAGCATCTGAAAGGTGAGGTGAATCCAGGAAAAACGCCCTCATTGTAGATCGAATCCCCCAAATCTTTGCATAAATCCTCCTTTGAACGCTGAGACAGGTATGGAGTCGGGTAGCAAAAGAACCCTGCATAGAAGAGAAACAAAACTTATTACTAACCTATCATTAAATGAAACCTAAAGGCCCAATCATTTGCATAAATAAGGAAAAGTGACAAACAAGTAATTAAAAATCACTTACCCAAGATTAGCAATGTTGATCTCCCAAAAAGACATAATCAGATACAACAAAACTGATTATTATTTGATCCCATAAGATTTTAGGCTAGAAAATATTAGACTGAACAGTCAAAATAGGGAACCAACACTTGCTTAAAATTCAACTATGGATTGAAGTCAACCATGAACTATTATTATCTATGGTTTGAATTCAACCATGGTTTAAAGTCAAACTTACTTAAAATCCAACTACGGTTTGAAGTCGACCATGGATTGGAGTCAACCTTGGTTCGAAGTCAATATTGCCTAAAAGTCAACTATGAATTGAGGTGTACCTTGCTTAAAATTCAACGATGTATTGAAGTCAACCATCCACTTTAGAGGTCAGCCATGGTTCAAAGTCAACCCTAATGCAATCATAGTTAACTAGCTTTAATGATGGTACCATGATACAACCTTAATCTACCACGATGCACTAAATTCAACCATAATTAACCACAGTCAAGCATGATGGACTAAAGTCAACCATTCCCTAACAATGGTCGACCATAGTTTAATATTGTCAAACATAGTTTAGTGTCAACCATAAACAAATAATGGTCAATCGTGGTTTAAATTCAACTATAGTATACCATGATACAACCACAGTCAACTATAGTTAATCATCCTACCCTAAAGTAAAGCATGTGAAAACATTAGTCAACCATGGTTTAATATGGTTAAACTTATCCATTCATCATTCGAAACCCTTTATTAACCATGGATAGTGATGGTCTAACCATGGTCAAACACTGTAATCCATGGTCTAACAATAGTCTACAATGCTTATCCTTGTTATATCAGCCATGGTCGATAAAGGTCTAACATGGTCTTTCATCACTTTAACCAAAGTCAACCATTTTTCATTAAATTCAAGTGTGGTAAACCAACACCAACCATTGTCAATCAATTTGTATTTCTTATTTAATTTTTAATTTTTGATGATTTTATTAATCTATTTTATTAAATACTATTTATTAATAAAATCATATAAATTAATGAATAATATTAAATATTAATATTAAATAATAATCATAACTATTAATATTAATATTATTAAAATTAAATAAAAAATATTGTTACATATTAATAATACTATATAGTATCATTGGTGCTTTTACAGGTAGTCATATTGGTTGGTGGAGCCCTGTGTAGAAAAAATAAAAGTCTTCAACGTTTCGGGCTAAGTAGCGCAGCCCATCTTCATGAGGAGATACTCACGTTTATTTAATACTATATAGTATTAAATAAATATTTATATCTAATAAACCATCATAGATCTATCTTAAATGTGGATCTATCAAGCACCAAGAGGCATCCAATTTCTTGAGGTGTTATTTTTTTAGACATAACAAGAACTGAATTACTTTTTATTTTTGGTACATAACATGACGTTGTTACATAACGTTACACCTCGCTGCAATAAATTTTAATTTTGTAATACAAATAAATGTTATATAAATTAATATTTTTAATTAATATTAACATATCTTATTTATTAATTTATTTCTTATTTAATTTTAATTTATTTATGTTATTTATTAATAAAATAATATCAATAAATATTAATATCAAATAATAATAATAATAAATAATATTATTATTAAATAAGTATTTATATTTTAATATTTGTAATAAAATTAATGTTATTTATTTATTTAAATAATATTTATTAATAAAATAATAAATAATAGTAAATAATAACTATAATAATAAGTATTTGTATCTGGATGCGCGAGCCGGTGATTTCTTGGAGCGAAAACCCTAGTGCGAGTCGATATTTGCAGTAGCTTGGGCGGCCAGGGCTTCGCCCAGCCGCCCCTCCTGTACATAGTTTTTGGTTTTTTGCAGGTTAACTAAAGGACGGTGATCGGTGGCATCGCAGGGATTTGGCTTCAGGGCCTCTCGGGTGCAAATGGCGGTCTGAATCTATGCGGGTTTGTTGCAAAGGTTACTCACAGGCGGCGTCGATTTGCTGAGATGATTCCTGGTGGTCGGTGTCAGTGGAGGCGGCTACTCTCGGTTACAGGGACACGGCGGTGCTCTTTCGGGTTCTTTTGTCTGGCCGTTGGCTGATTGTCCGTCGGATTGGGAGTTCCAGAGTCTGCTGCTCGTCCACAGACTTGGAGCTTCTGTGCTTCGGTTATGACGGAAGCTGGCCGTCTCTGTTGTCAAGGGTTCTTGGAGGCCGACGGGGGTATTTGTGGCATCATGCTCAGTTCGTGAAGGCTGGTGGGTGCTCTCGGTGGAGGCATCTGATTTTTTTGGTTCCTGGGAATCTCGAAATTCTTTGGCGGTCTGCTCCTGGCATTCTTTGGGATCTTGTCTGGCTGTGTATTCATCCGGGGTTTGCTGGGCTGCTGCTTCCCCTGATGAGGGTTTCAGCTATGATGGATCCAATCTTTCGATGGAGACATATTTTCTTTGCTGAGGTTCCTGTTGACTAGGGATCTTGGAGGCCGACATGTGTGGGGCTCCCATTCTCTGGAGCTTGAGGTTTGCCGTCTTGATGGCAGTTCTTCTGTTTTTTTTCTTCTGCTATCTTTCTTTTATTGGGCAATGAGGGTTTGTTCCCGAGCTTTTTACTGTATCCACTTATATGTGACAATGTATGGAGAAGGTTACACTCTCCATATATCTGCAGAATGTAATTTTGTATCTTCTGATAATAAGATTACGAATTTTTCCGAGGAAAAAAAAAAAATAAGTATTTGTATCTAATAGATGAATTTTAAAAAAAAAATTAATAAAAGGTGGTTCGTATGGAACCTGGGTGAGGAGGGTAACAAACATTCCTCCCAACCACCCAGGCTACAACCAATGGACAATTTTAAAATTTGTATGATGTAATAAATATTTTTTTATTAATATTAATATATTATTTACTAATATTAATAAATATTATTATTTCATAATAATAATTTTTATAAAATATTAATTAATATTAAAAAATATTAATTTATCATTGTTTCTCTTCGTGTTAGTTCTCAACTAAAAATAACCACATTTTTAAATGTGGTTGATATTTGCTATCAACATATATTAAACATTTTTAAATGTGTAATTATGGTAACCACATTTAAAAATTTAGTTGTTGCTAATCTCATCATAAATGAAATTACTAAATAAATTCATAATAAAACCTTGATTTACAATATATACAACTAAGCATAAAACCTTGATTTACAATATATACAACTAAGCAAATATTTAGTTCAGCGTTATGCGCATAGTATTACTAGTGTATTTTATCTGAATTGGATTTGTATCTCTACTTGGAGACACAAAGGCTACACTAGTCTCTCCATCTCTGCTAATAAAATATTTACATAGCAGCTTTGCTGTCCGCTCATATTTCTTTTATAAAAAAAATTATAACACAACACTATCTTGAAATTTAAATTTTGGTTTGAGTTATATTGGAGCAAACTTATAGTAAAGAAGGAGATTTATTTTTTATTGAATTGTTAGAAGGCATATTATTGTGTAATTCTATGCTCACAACCTAAATCAATTCAAAATCAAATTTGGGTAGAGACAGAAAATAAAAGTTTGATCCCACAATGTCGATCATCGCCTAACGTTAGTCTGCATTAATTTTGCGAATAATGTTTTAAAATACTATATTACATTGTATGAAGATGACTAAATTTAATATTTTTAAATATAATAATAAAATGATTTTTTTTTTTTTTTTTTATTGCATAGAGAGTACAATTCAGTATGGGAAGATGTTGTTAATGTAAAGTTCCAAAAATAAAGAGTAATTAGAAGTTTTATGTTAGTTCATGTAACTTTTTTTCCATAAAAAAAAGTATTTTTATTTATTTAAGAGCAAACAAACAATCTTCAAAGCTTTTCAACATGTTGTTTTTATCAAAAAAACAAAAAGTAACTATCAGTTTCCTTGTCTCATTTTAGACTAAAACCCTTATTTTGACTGACATCTTTCAAAACATTCTGCAAAAATATTAGAGTTCTCAGAAGTTTGATAAAGAATAAATTAGCACATTTGTAGATGTACCCCCTTTGATTTCCTCTAAGATGTAATAAAAGTCCATGTTTAGAGAGTGCATCCACATCTTCATTAAGCTCACGCAAAATGTACCTAGATTGAATGCACTGAAATGATCTCACAATCATCTTCAACTGCTCCACCAAATACAACATCCCAACATGAACAACATCATCCCGACCCCTCAAGCAATTAATAACCAGCTGTGAATCTCCAAATACCTAAAGGCTCTGTATCCCTCTTCTTAAAGCAAGTCTCAGCACATAAAACGGTCCCTTGAACTCTGCCTGGTTTTTAGTTCCAATCTCAATCCCTTCATGCCCTTTGAAGTAATGATCTTTATCCAAGAAAAGTAAGAACATGAACCCACTCTTATGATTTCCCTCTTGACTAGCCCCATAAAAAAAATCCCAAGGATAGATCTCGTCAATTATCAGGCTCACCAAGTGTCTTCCAAGTTTAGATACTAGCTCAAGTTTGTAATATTCGAAAATGGCCATGGATTGTGCAGTCACATGTATAGCATTAAGTGTACGATCCTTGAATATGACCACATTTCGTGCCAACCATAATCCCCCTTAGACAATGAGAGGAAGGGAAATAAAAGGAACCACATCTTGCGATTGAAAAAAAACCCTGAAACAACTCTCCACCAAATTGCCAGCCCTGGTTATCAAGCTATTAGATTGCCTATCCGCCTCCTTCCAAACTGTAAAGACACAATCAATAAAGAGATGTTGAACCGTTTCCTCATCCAACTTGCATAATGAACATATCCATCGACCATTAAAGCTGAGGCATTGGAGGTGATCCCACCTCAATACTCTATTCCCCAACATTAACTAGAAATGTAATGTACTCTTTGGTGGATCTTTGATTTCCCATATTTCCTTCCACCACCACCTAGTCCTATGAGGGTCTGGAAATACCAACTCATATCCCAGCTTTGCATAATAGAGACCCCCTGATAATTATAGCTGCATTTTAAAGCATCATCTTCTCCCAATAAATGAATGTGCCCCTATACGAGCAATCCAAAAAAATAATCCCAGCTTCTCTTCCAATGGACCGTAAGGCCGAGCTACTCAGTCGACTACTAGTCGTGTATCCACAAATTGGCCCTTTTTTCCTTAGAAATCCTTTCAATTGTAGCAATCCCCTTGTTTTGCAGGAACTCAATAAGACCCATCTAGGTAAGTGAAAATCACTAGGAAACCCCAAGATCAAATCATAACCCAATATGACAGATCTCCCATTTCCAATCTTCCACGCTAGGAAGGGTCCTGGCATAGATAAGTCATTAGTAAGTGCTCTCGAATTATTAGAGGCCTTAGCTATAGTCTTCTCTCTTCGACACACCCAATCCACCACTGAACCTGGGGAAATGTATGTTTCAATCAAAATATGCTTCCAAAAGCTATCCTTAGTCAGAAAATTCCATAAATATTTTGCTGCAAGAGCCCGATTGAAAATAAAAATATTCTTGAGCCCCCATCCACCCAATATGTTGGGAGCGGCTAACACTTTCCAACTAACCAAATGGAAACCCCGACCTTCCTTCCTATTTCTCCAGAGGAAGTTAAAACAGAGCTTATGAATAATATTCCGAATCAACACTGGGATTGAAGCCATCAAATGCCAATATATCGGAATAGCCTCTAACACTAATTTAACAAGAACCAATCTTCCCCTCTAGATAGCCATATGTTGCACCACATATTTATCCTTCCATCCACCCTATCCATAAGCCAATTCCCATCCTTTTTCCATATATATTAGGCTTCAAATTGTATCCAAGGTAAGGGGTACCTTCCTCCATCACCCCGCATTCATAAGGAAAGAACCCTCTCCAAAAATCCTTATCCCCCATCTGATCCTCCAATAAATACATAGCATATTTGTCATTATTGATCTCCATCCATGTAGCCCTACACAACAAATCCAATTTTGTTTCCATCTTACAACATTCAATACCAGATTGCAGACAAAATAGGATCAAGTCATCCATAAACATAAGATGGGTAAGGATCTCTCTTCCAATGAAAGAAACTCCCAAGAGTCTTCTTCTGCATCGTTCATCATTCAACAACCTGCTAATGCCTTCAATGATCACTAGAAATAGATAAGGAGAGAGTGGGAATCTTTTCCTGGGCCCCCTTTAGGAATTAAAGAAGGTCGATACCGACCCATTGATGAGCACAACAAAATGTGGAGAGGTCACGCACCCCATTATCCAATAATTCAAGTCCAAACTAAACCCAATGTGCAAAAGAACCAACTTGAGAAAAAGCCAAGAGGCCTTATCACAAGCCTTGGATAGATCCAAATTCAATGTTGCCACTATCAAATATTGAATTTTAATCGAATGGATGCCTTCTTGTGCTGAACGCACCACTTCATGAATGAGTCTACCCTTTAGAAATCCAAATTGTTCCTTTGACATGTACTCTGATAGATAGGGCTCAATACACACCTCTATGACCATAGCAATGATATTATAGATATCATTACATAGGGAAATAAGTCTGAAGTTCGAGAAAGATACCAGCTTATCCTTCTTGGGGATCAAAGCCATAAATGTTGCATTGAGAGATGCTAGAATAATTCAATAAAGCCTCACCTCCTCGACCACCTTTAATAGATATTCATTGACGAGGTCGAAAAATTCCAAGAAGAATTCCAAAGGTCAACCATCAAGTCCCATACTTTTGTCTCTACAGAAATTCTTTAATACACAAGATATTTCCTCGAGGGAGACTTCCCTGAACAACAAATTACTCTTCTCCGAGATCATCATCCCGGGGAATTTCTCTATGACCTGCAACATCCCCAACATATCTGGATGATCCTTCTCAGATTACAAAGAACAAAAATGGTTGACAATTGACGTTGTAAGATTAGAGAACCCCCTAACCAGGTTTCCCACAGAATCTTGATTATCCCAAATAGTGTTGAAATTCCTTCGATGAGCAGCCATCTTTTGAAATAGTTTAGTATTTTTGTCACTTGCCTCCAACCATAGTTCCCTACTCTTCAATCTCCATTCCTCCTCCATCTCCTCCATTATTTTTTGTTTCTCAATCTCCATTTGAACACGCCTATGCCCACCTAGCCTCCATAGAGAATATTCTCGGGTCAGAAGAAAACAGTCCTTTCAATCTTTTTTCTACCTCAACCAACCTTATTTCGCAGGATGTACGTCTTCCCAGGTTCCACTCCAATACTTTCCCCTTTAATATCCTTAGATTGTCATCAAGCTAAATCGAAGCACTTCCCTCTCCCGCCTGAATATGAATCCAATTTTCCTCTATTAATTTGCATAGACTAGGAATCTTCAACCGACCAGAGTTTAATTTAAATGGAGAACCAGGCTTATCAACTAGGGATCCAATTTCTAGATCTATAGGGAAATGATCAAAAAAGCTACAAGGACCTACCTAGGTTCTATATAGGTCCAATTCAACAATTAAATTGACATGCATAAAGAATCTATCAAGACTCTTGGAAATACCTTATGAACCAATGCATTTATTGTTCTAGGTAGGATTAAGTTCCATCGACGTAACATCAATCCATCCATTCTACTCGAACATGTCCCGAAACTTAGAATCTAAAGGGTCTTCGCGAGCCAGGTCACCCTAGTACTCATCTATCCCAAGGGTCACATTCAAATTGCCACCATCTATCAAGTTATCTACCTTATAACATCCATGCTCAAATAGAGAATTCCAAAAGTTCAACCTGTCATCATACGACCCATAAATGTTGAGAAATACAAAGCTCTTCTCCAACTTGAGACTGCATGCTTCCACTCCCAACACAGAATTCCCTGCAAAAGAATTATCCACCCATAGGTTCTATGAAAAAACTAAAATCATCCCTTCATATCTTCCATAAGCATTAATAGAAAAAAAGCACTAGAAGGAAACATTTTCTCCAAACTAGTAACTACCTCAGAACCCACCGACATCATTTCTTGCAAAAATAAAATGTTTGGTTTCTCCACCTCCATGAATCTCTTAAGGGATAGCATTTTGGCCTGCCCTCCAAGGCCTTTGACATTAATCGAGGAAAGCTTCATTAGGAACTCCCCTCCTGGGGTTTTCCTATTCTAACTACCCCTAATATTTTTAACTTCCTACCTTGAGAAATTTCTCGCTTAGCTTTCTCCTTCGCGTGGTGCTTATGTGATTCTTGTCCTTCTCTCCTTGGGATGGAGTCCAAAGGATCCTCCAAACCAATAACCCCAACTATCTCAGTCCTTTTTGATAAATATTGAAGAAAATATGGATCCCTATAGCTCCCTCCAAATGGACCACCACTTTTAGCTGAAAGGGACTTTAGACATACCTTGTAGAATGAATCGCTCCCCAACCCCACCATCAGCTCCACCGCCGAGGTATCGATAAGATGAGGCACTTTCTCAACAACCACGTTTAGTTGACCACTAGAAAAAAATTCCCCACCTCAACCAATTCTTCCACGCACCCCTTTCCACCACCCAAATCCCTAGATTTCCTAGCCATCTTCTCACCACTTTGATGCCATATCTTCGCTACCCATTCCAACTAGCTACATGAAAAATCAAATCCTTCTAATAAACTATCGAACTTAGGGTTTTCTCCTCCTCCATAGACGGCTCGGTGGGAATGATAACATCATGGATTATTTCAATCGATGGCTCTTCCCAAATGACTGGATTGCGCTTGGACTTAGGAAAGTATTCCTCTATTCTCAAGTATTGTGTATTACTTACTCTCCCCTCCCCACCCCTCAGTGCCGCTTTCCTCTTCCAAATTTTCTTTCTGAATTTCAAGGTGTAGTCTGCGACCACATGAGCATATAGGTGGAATCTAGCACATCTGAAAAAGCACATTTAGGTAGTCCAAGGTTTGAGTAAATATATGCTCACCTCCAATGGACTTAAAAAGCCCCTAACTCGCATCAATCTCCACCATAATAATTACAATTGATCTACGCTGAGAATTGAATATATATATGTGTCGACCGCTACAAATTTCCCTATGGAATCTGTGATAGCTTTGAATCCCTCCTGTGACCATAATTCTAGAGGCAGTTAAGGAAGTTTGACCCAAATGGGAACAAGAACAAGGAATCCTTCTAGGGATCAAATAATGGATCCTATTGTTTCAAATCCAAAGGGAATTTACAATTCAACTAGACTCTACGCATAACACTTTCGACATTCACTTGTGTCTTAAAATCAAAACCCAACCACCCCCTTAGAATCCCTAACACATCAGGTAGTTCCTTCACCACCATACTCCACGAATCGACTACCCATCTACACACCACTTCCTCAAAAAATATCCACCCACAAAATTTCCCGATCAACACCCTGGAAGAGAACTTCAGTATCTCCATCACTCAAATATCCCTTTGCACCACAAACTCTTTCCCAGGGCCTTTAGAGGTAAGGACCATCTTCTTTCCTCGCTTCACAGGCATGGATTTTAGGTAGACAATAGGATCTTCCAAACCAACGGTAAATTCTTTTAGTTCCTCCCTTTGCAAATGGATTATGATAAAACTGCCACCTTTTGGATCCTCAAAAGGAAGAAAAATGGCGTATACACTCAAGCCTGCTCCAACCCTGTCACCATCACTCTTTGTCGTGGGTGATTTATGTTTGTACTTGGGCTCGGGCTACGGATCCGATCTACTGTACCTTGCACCTCTTGCCCCACCAGATGGGATGCCTCCACTAACCTCCCATTCCACCTCTCCAAATGATTACGCCAGGAATGAGCCGTCGGCGGAAACATAGGCATGACCTCATCATTTACACATTTCCCTGAACATATAACCTAATCCAGTAGTGACCCAAATATGGAAGAAAAGATGGATTCTAACACCCCAACTGCTCCCTTCTAATTCCATCAAAACCCCAACTACCTCCTCCTAGCCCCCCACACCACTGAACAAATGAGCCCTCAAAGCCATGAGAACTATTAAGATTCAATATGCTAAGACATAACATAGCAGCATTACATTCCATTTCACAATAATAGCATGTATAGGATCACTGAAGAAACAACAAGCACAGCATAAACACAAGAGACACAGATTTATCCTGGGAAACCCTCATGGGGTAGAAAACCCAGCAAAGCTTCCTCAATATAGATGACCAGCAAATACAAAAGATGTAACCCTGAGCATAAGCTTCTCCTTCTCCATAGCAGACCTCTCTCTCATAAGTGCGCCACTCTCAAGTGAGTGAGTGTGTATGTCAAATGAGGAGCTCTCCTCCTCTATTTATATTAGTTCCCGACTGACCAAAATCCCTAATGGGGCCGACCTCTCCTGGAGAAGTCTAATAACCCCTAAAATCTAAACTCAGGGCCGACCCCCACATGGTGGGTCTAATAACCCTAGTTACCACATTCCGACGGAGGAATAAACATCTTCGAATACACAATAAGATCTTTACGGAGGAATGAAACATCTTTGGAATAATAAAGTACAAATATAATATTCTTAGAAGTTATAATATCTCAACACTCCCCCTTAACGAGAAGGATATTATAACAGCATCTGCATGAGCAAGGAGTCATCAACATCATACATGATACATCTATAAATCATTGGAAGCTCTCTCAACATCATCAGTAACTCAAGCAGTTACTGGAACATCAACATCTTCAGTACTGAGTCTTTATCTTCTGTAGCACTTGAACATCTACAACAATATCATCATCTGTATCCTCACGATCATCAGCATCGTCATCACACGATCATCAGCATCGTCATCACACGATCATCACGATCAGCAGCATCGTCATCTAGATCATCACGATCAACAGCATCGTCATCTAGATCATCACGATCAACATCATCGTCATCTAGACCATCACGATCAGCATCATCATCATCTAGATCATCACGATCAACAGCATTGTCATCTAGATCATCACGATCAACATCATCGTCATCTAGACCATCACGATTAGCAGCATTGTCAATACAAGTATCCACACTAATACAAGTATACACATCATCAATACAAGTATCCACACCAATACAAGTATATCATCATCAATACAAGTATCCACACCAATACAAGTATATCATCAATACAAGTATCCACACCAATACAAGTATACACATCATCAATACAAGTATCCACACCAATACAAGTATATCATCAATACAAGTATCCACACCAATACAAGTATCCACACCAATACAAGTATACACATCATCAATACAAGTATCCACACCAATACAAGTATCCACACCAATACAAGTATACACATCATCAATACAAGTATCCACACCAATACAAGTATATCATCAATATCAATACAAGTATCCTCATCAATACAAGTATCCTCAATAACGGCATACTCTGAAAAACACATGATTCATTTAAGACACCATAACATGTCTAGGGACGATACAGTCCACTCGTCAACTTAGAAAAAATCTAAGGACCACTTTCTCGAAGACATATGTCTACGGATCAATTCAGGGACCGAAGTCCAGGGATGATACAATCCCCTCTCGTCCACTAGGGACCACTTCTCGGAGACATCTGTCTATGGGTCAATTCAGGGACCGAAGTCCGGGGATGATACAATCCCCATCACGTACATTTTGAACTAGTGGTTCCAAGATGATGCAATCCCCATCACGTACATTTTGAACTAGTGGTTCCGGGATTATGCAATCCCCATCACGTACATTTTGAACTAGTGGTCCCGGGATGATGCAATCCCCATCACGTACATTTTGAACTAGTGGTCCCGGGATGATGCAATCCCCATTAGTCCACTAAGGACTTCATTCACGGAGACCATACGTCTACGGATCAATTCAAGGGACCAAAGTTCGGGGATGATACAATCCCTACCTGTCCACGAAGGACTTCATTCTCGGAGACTATACGTCTACGGATCAATTCAAGGGACCAAATTCTGGGGATGATACAATCCCTACCTGTATCCTTATCAATACATATATCATCAAAACATGTATCCTCATCGATACATCAACAAAACATGTATCCTCATCGATACATCAACAAAACATGTGTCCTCATCGATACATCAACAAAACATGTATCCTCATCGATACATCAACAACACATGTATCCTCATCGATACATCAACACAACATGTATCCTCATCGATACATCAACAAAACATGTATCCTCATTGATACATCAACAAAACATGTATCCTCATCAATACATATATCATCAAAGTAAAAGCAAGTAAAAAAATATTCTAAGTATAAGACTCCTAAGTCTAAATGATCTAAGTATCCAAGTGTAGTAAACAAGTATCCACATCATCGACCTTGCTGTCGATGAGGCAATCTCATCATCAGTGACCACATCACTCCCCCTTTCGAGGAGGGTCCTTCCAAGCTTGTCTCGGAAATACTCAAACTTTTCTTGAGGTAGAGGTTTGGTTAGTATGTTGGTAACTTGTTCACTTGAGGTAGAGGTTTGGTTAGTACATCGGTAACCTGTTACAAATTCAAACTTTATAGTTTCTTTCTGCATCATATCTTGTTAGATCTCTATGTTCTTTGACTTATCATGGAACACTAGATTCTTTGTCATCTTGATACAACTCTATTTGTCACATAGGATCACAGTTGGTTCTATCTCTAAGTCAAACAATCCTGAAGCCAAACTTCTTCACAACTAGCAGAGCAAGCAGCCATATATTCCGCTTGTGCTAAGAGCCACACTAGACTGCTTCTAGCTAAACCACGAGATCATGGCTGATCCCAGACAATAACATCCTCTCGATGTGTTCTTCTTGTCTAATACACTTTCTGCCCAATCAACATTTGAGTAGCCATCTGAAGTCATGATCTCCAAGATAACATAGATCAAAGTCTATTGTATCCTTTAGGTGCCTCATCACATGCTTTGCAACTATCAGGTGAACACATCTAGTTTCCACTAAATACTGACTCAAGGTGTTCATAGCAAAGCATATATCTAACATAGTATATGTTAGATACATCAATGACCCAATAATTTGACTGTACAGAGTTATATCCACTAACTCTGATGAGTCATCCCCTAACAGCTTCAAGTTGGGATCCATAAGAGTGGCCATTCCAACACATCAAGTCCTTTTAATATTTATCGGCATATTTTCCCTGGTTGAGAAAGATTCCTTCTGAGCCTTGCCATGCTTCCAGACCTAGGAAGTAATGCATCAATCTGAGATCTTTCATTTTCATTTATGCAGCCATCTTCTTCTTTCTTTTCATGATCTGTTTCTCATTCCTTGTCAGAAAGAGATCATACAATAATGATATGATAGGTTCATCATCCACAACCTTAAGTTAAAGGTTAGGATCAGCTTTACTTCTATTAAAGCCCAAGCTTTGTCAAGAAGCTCTCAATTCTCCATCATTCACACTCTGCATTGAGTGATCTTATGCATATCTATCTGTGCCATCTCTCGTCAGATGGGTCTACTGATATGAGCCTCAATATCATTCGAACTCAGTGGTGAGTTCCTTCTTGTATCCATGTCATCTGTGTATAGAAGCCATATTCAACCTCGTAGCAAAGGTTGAGATCCACATCACCCATGATGATCATTAAGCTCATCAATTGACTACCAATACTGGGTACCCATATAGAACCTGATTCACACTTCTTCTTTAATTACACCATTAAGAGAATGGTCTTATCTATCCACTTGGAGCAAACATCTTGTCATGATTCTCTTCCTCTTTCTAAGAGAATCTTCTAGCCATGAGCCTACTATATTTTGTTTGATTTGTAAATCTTCTTGTTGAACATCCATCACTTGTTCGGTGTTCATCATTCTTCATGATCTTTCCTACAAAACAAAATTAAGTACATGATTAGTAACACTTCATAATCATGAAATCATGTTGACATGATGACCTATTATGCATACAGATATCATTTACATAGTTATGCAACTATCTTGACCAATACTTTGGCACAACACTTTTCCATATCCTGTATGCATACAGTGGCTATCTAGATGCCTTCCATCTCTACCAGAACATACTATCGAGAGTGTGCACAGCTCTCAGCATGTCAGCAACGAGGTTCCATTCTAGACAAGCAACAATGGAATGTTTGTCCAACTTACCAATCATATGCATATTAGTAGTATATTGTTCAATGCTCTATGAATGTTTACACTCAGCATGATATATTCTAGGAATACAAATATGCATACAAGCAATATCATTTACTATTTCAAATAACAATTCAAATACTTATCTTTTATGTTTGTGTGGTTGCCTCCCACTTGATCTTCTATATGTCTTTTGAACTTCTATTCATTCTGTACCACTGTGCATGCTCAAGTGTGCACTAGTGTCATCCTCATGATCTCATACACAAACATACATTCATTAGTATAAAAACATTATAATTCTAAATAATCTTGAATATGTATAGTCATGATCATTAGTATTCAGGGTTTCAAGGAAGTCTTCTTTTACTCATGCATATCCTTGTCTGATCATAGTACTCTTCTGGTTAGTTAAATCATCAAGATAAGAAACATAATATGCATAAACCCTTGATTACTAACTTTATGAATAAGCATAACCAATCATACCACGTATACTTATATAAGGGATCCTAGCACAAGGTAAGATTCTAACTTGACATAGGAAAACATACCTAGATTAGTATACCTGCTTAGTTATGTCTAACATACCTAAACAATATCTTCTTTGTTCTCTTCAATGATTTAGAGATCCTGTGCTAGAACCTGCATATCTCATAGGTTAAGCATAATATAACAAAGTCATACATACCTCGTAAGTATAACAAAGATTATGGATGAGTCTTTGTCTTCATGTTGTCATGGTCATGGAACTTGATTTGTCTTTCGTGATGTACCTGTATCTTGTTAGCAGACAACATCAACCTCATACAACACCATAATGCATTAGTACAATCATATAGCCCTAATCAATTAATGTCTTCGATCATTCACATGCATTCATACTGTTACTGGGGTGATAAAACAATTCTAACATTAATCAAGATTGTACTAATAAATAATATGAAGACAAACACATTATGAACTTAATCAGGAATCAGATTTCAAGACATACCTGAACCTCCTTAAGTCATACCTGTTGAGACTTCTTGTAGTCTTCTTATGTAAGGCCTTAGCCTCAACTCCCCTTGAAACTTGATCTGGAGCTTGATTAGGGTTTGCTAGAGAAACCCTAAAAATTCAATCTTTGACTTTCACACTTCTGAATGGATGGAAGGATGTGTCTTGCTGAGCTGATCAAACTAGCATACTTCAATTTTGAAATCTCCAAAAATTTGACCCCTCAAAATTGCCTTCGAAACTTTTGGATCTTCGGTACGGGATCCCGAACTAGGGTTTGATGAAGCCCACCCTTCTTCCCAATCAAAAAAGTTCGATCCAAGGCTCTAAACTCTTATTTTTCTGAGGAGCTTCCAGCCGTGGTCACAGACTTCAAAAATTCCAACTTTTGCTGAAGCCCTAATTTTCCATCTTTCCGATCAAAATCCCGAACTGGGGTTTGATCAAGCCCGGTCTTCTACCCAACCAAAAAAATCGATCTTGGTCCCTAAATTTTGATTTTCCTGAGTAGCATTCATCTATGGACTCCGATTCCAAAAATTCTAACTTTCTCTGAAACCCTAAATTCTGAAAGCCATGAATGAAGGTGCTCCAAAAATAATTTTGTTTTGACAGAAATATGTACCTGATTGTTTCTGCTGTAACTCCGAAATTTTTGCTCCACAGGGTCTGAAAACTTTTTTTGTGGTAGCCTGACCTGTCATCTTTCCATCCCGACAGGTCTGACCTCAATTGGATTTTCTGAGAGAGCGTTATGCCAAGTGTCGCAATGTGACCTGTTTATGGGATAAAATAGGAGAGCGAACTTGTGCGACGTGTCATGTGTCAGTGGTTTAACTTAGGCCTTTGAAAACGTTTCCTGAGATAGTACAGTCTGTGTACTACCTGTCACTTTTTACGAAATTTCATTTGGAGCTTCCTAGCCCAAGTTATGACCTTTTTTCCTAGGTCACCTGATTTTGACTGAGATCTGGAAGAGGCAGAAACCCTAACTTGTATTGATCATAACTCACAAAGTACAACGAATCTAAGGGTTCCCTTTGGACACAAGGTACCTGTGGATGTTATCTATGACCTGTAAAGGTTTCAAATCCTGAACCTTCGCCAAAATGTATTTATAGCGAAAGTTCCACGATGACTGGTTTTTTCTATATAAAACCCTAACCTTCAAGTTGTCGCAAGAGAAGCAAGTGTCGTAAGTGCCATACATTGCCTTCCTTCAGGTTAGCTCTGATACCATGTTAAGATTCAATATGATAAGACATAACATAGCAGTATTACATTCCATTTCACAATAATAGCATGTATAGGATCACTGAAGAAACAACAAGCACAACATAAACACAAGAGACACAGATTTATCCTGGGAAACCCTCATGGGGTAGAAAACCCAGCAAAGCTTCCTCAATATAGATGACCAACAAATACAAAAGATGTAACCCTGAGCATAAGATCCTCCTTCTCCATAGCAGACCTCTCTCTCATAAGTGCGCCACTCTCAAGTGAGTGAGTGTGTATGTCAAATGAGGAGCTCTCCTCCTCTATTTATATTAGTTCCCGACTGACCAAAATCCCTAATGGGGCTGACCTCTCCTGGAGAAGTCTAATAACCCCTAAAATCTAAACTCAAGGCCGACCCCCACATAGTGGGTCTAATAACCCTAGTTACCACATTCTGACGGAGGAATAAACATCTCCGGATATACAATAAGATCTTTACGGAGGAATGAAACATCTCTGGAATAATAAAGTACAAATATAATATTCTTAGACGTTACAATATCTCAACAAGAACCTAATCAAGATTTGTCTTCTTCGTTTGAGGAGAAAATGCTGGACTCTTGACCTGAGTCGTCAAAGTAGTCCACCAAGGTACCACATATCTCCTCCATAGTACACTAGGCTTGAAGGCCAAGGCCTTATGTTGGCACCTTTAAACTTTATCTTCCATAGCTCCTTCAAACCCTAAACCCCCCCTTCAATTCCCTATAGCACATTCATTCATGTAACTTATCATTAATAAAAAGTAATTTAAAAAATTCTTGTAGGCTCATAAAATAAAGTAAAGTAAAACCAACACAGATCCATCTTAAACCTAGATCTATGGGATCCAATTTATTGATGTGTAAATTTTTTAATCTTAAATTTTTTACACATCAAAATTTTTTTTATGAATTTAATAATAAATAATAATAAACAATTTATATTATCTTTTTAATATTTTTTATAAAATTTCAAATTTCAAATATTAAAATGGTTTATTATACAATATGATAAGATGAGTGATAATAACTTATTTCATTTATATAGTAAAATCTGGCTAGGATTGGTGTATAAAGTATAGTTGGGAAGAGATACTTAAAATCCAACCATACTAAAGATCCAAAAAAACTTATTTCATTTACCTAAAAAACCTCTAACTTATTTCATTTACATGAAATGCCACTAAAAAAATTAAAATTAAAATATGTGTTGAAAAACATAACCCAATCATACTATACTTAAAAGCAAACAATACCTTAGCTCTTGATATCTTATAGACCACATGATGGCATCCTTTCTATAACCTTTGGCTACTCCAAAAACTTATAAATAATATACCTTTGAGTAATATTCTAAAAACCTATATAATTACTTTCTATATCTCAAGTCCAAAATCCGCTTTATATATTATCATTTTTTACATATTACATCAGAAAGCAAAAAGAAAAAATATATAATATATGAATATATTATAAAATAAAAAAAAGCTATGTTGCAGCATATTCCCTTCCAAAAAGATGTCGAGAGCACATAGAAATATATCGAGAGCACATAGAAATATAGAAGAACCATTAAATAATCCTCCAACGATTACACCAATAAATTAAGGAGATTAGGGTGGAGCCTTGTGAGAGACTGCCTCGGGTAGCACTACATACTGCATGAATGATGAAATTAAATCGGTTGTCTCTAATCGATTTGATTGACTACTTTGATCCACTGGATTATTCTGTATTATTCTGTAGCTCGTTCTTTGGACTTTGATTCTCTTTGTAATATCGAAGAGCATTTCTTTTAATGGAACCTCCATAAAATAGTTTGTATATATATGATTAGTTGTTCGCTACACAAAATGAGAAGAGGAAAGCTCGGAGAAGGGAGGATATCTCGCAGATGACATGGTTTAAGAAAAGAACACTGAAAGAAGATAGAGAACCATATATTTTCTGTGGCATTAGATGTTTCAGTCATTAATACCGAGGTCTCCTTATTTCGAATTGACCTGGGCAACTAGTTATCCTTGTGTATTGACACCGGCCTTAATCTGTTATAGCCTCAATAATCAATGGAACATTGCCTATATTTTAAGCCGCAATTATAGAAATCTATCCCCATGGTCCAAAATTTCTCAACCTGTATGCATTTCATTCTCTTTGTTTGTGCTCCTTGTCTCTACATGCATAACTCACCTATAAAACCTTGCATATACTCTCTGTATAACTATTTGTATTCACATTGCAGCACCTCTGTCACTACAACTGCATGGGTAGTTGACAAGGACCTAGAAGGTAGAAACTGAAAGTGTGTAGATCATACCAAATAATTCACTCTTCATCTGTTTAAGGAACTGAAGACAACCATGCAATATAATTTCGAATACTAATAATGACTACAACATTATCCTTTTACAAAGATACTGAGAAAAACTAATTATGTACTTCACTATAAATATGTGATTACATGAAAGACTGACCAGTCATAAACCGTTGGCATTCTGGGTTCTACTCTTGAGGATTTTTCACATTCCTTCTTTGCAACAGCATGAACATTAATATACTTATTGCTTCGCCATGGATTCTCTTGTGCTCTTGGTGTCACTTCCACACGATGTTCCAAATCCAACCAAAAATTCATAAATGCAGTTTGATTTGATTTGATAGTTGTCATTATAGAAAAAATAAAGAAATCAATGGATTCCACAAGGCAAAAACCGATTGAAAACGAATCCAGGCTCCATGTATACTTATGAGAAGATGGCGAGAATGGAGGGCTTGAGCCCGCAAGGTAAGACCTACTATCCATGGAGCGTGAACAAAGATAAGGAGGCTTAATACTGTGTGTTAGTTGTATGGCCTCGTCATTCGATCGTTGGAATTCTACACTTGGTCTGCTCCCTAAATCTTCTTAAAGCCTCTTTGCACACTCTGCAAATATTCCATCACAGAACATTAATTCACTTGAAATCTCCATTTAATTCATTGGATGTTTGAATATTAGCATGACCTGATATAATTTGAATGAACATATTTTTTAGTCTTAGACTCTTACATATAAATTTTTGTTGGTTGCATTTTACAAGAAATTGCAATATCCATCCATAAAATTATCTTTCCAAAATTAACTTGGGAGATTGAATCCATACACTCAATCACCAAGTAATGAATATATATCTCTAGTAGACTGGTTTGAACTAACATACTAGATTGAATACTCATCATACAAATGAAATCTAGAGATTGATTTAACTATACATAAATTTAAGTATTCGAAATTAAGATAAATCTACATTGTGCATAATAAATCTAAGATTAATATAGATCCTATTTCGAGTGAGAATATACCAAGCATATTTTAAGTAGTAGATTAGCTAATTTTATGTACTTGTGTGAGTAACTAACTTTACACAAGTCAAGGATACGGCGGCCCGTTGGTGGGGTTAGATGGATTTCATTCCATCCACCCAAGTTCAATTCCGTTGAGACATCTTCTGACTTGGATTACCGGCTGACGGTTTGCTCGAACTACCACAAGATATTACTCCACAAGATATGGGGCTATTACTCCACAAGATATGAAGGTAAGTTTAGAAGGTATCATTGAGAACTCTCGGCCCCGAGAACTAGAGAGACTAGGCATACCAAGACTCTCAGTCTCTTTTGGGGTATGAAATAAATGTTAGGAATGGCCCTCGACGAAGGATGGACTAAGAGCGACACTCAGGAAGCAGGTGAAACCTCTGCTTCCCCCACTCAAGTCAAGGATTTGGTGCACTAAATGGAGAATCGCATCAACAAACTAGAAGAGGGCATTCGTAATTTAGCCAAGAATCAGGTGACGATGAATTCCAACTTCAAAAACAAGATGGAGCAGTTGCTAGAGTTAGTGGAAATTAAGGAGACGACCAACCTAGAGGCCAAGAAGGAACCTGCTCTACGCTCAAGTGACCAGTTGAACATGCCTAACCAGGTCGTAGTCAGTGCCTAAACCTCGAGGATATCTTTTGGCATGTTCTATTTTGATTTACCCTGTATTTTATCAGTGTAGATTTTAACAATGAATAGGGTCATAACCCCCGACCTATGGGGATTGGAACACAACGACTTCTCTAACTTAAACCTTTGAAACTGGTCTAGGTTCTTTCTTTCTCTGCTTTTTGGACATCAAGATCACGATGAACAGGTTGTAGATATTTGTATATTCTCTTTCTTTTATTAATATAAATATTCGAATCTTACAAAAAAAAACTAACTTTAAAGAGTACTTTGGTCCCTCCACCTAAAAGTTGAGATGAGAATCATAATGTGAAATATGTTGAAACCTCATATATGCAACTTCAGGCTTAAGTGTGCACATCAAAGCCAATTGAAATGTTCATATCAAACCAAAATTTAAATATGCATGTACTTTTACAGTACTACAAAGCAACCAACCTGGAGCAGAGGTAGTTGCCATGGCAGAATTAGTTATAGTTATCCTCGTGAGTTTGTCTAAGCCACTATCAAGGCAAGGACCGACCAAACTATCATCCCACAACTTATCCAAGAACCACACTACACTTACTTCCTTTACCAAATAGATAGAATTATTCAGAGGCTATGTGATCCCAAAGCCTGCTCCAAAATCGTCTTTTAAAGGAATCGAAATGAGATCAAGATTGGGATAATTGTTGCCAAATTTATAGCCAAGCTAATTTGGATATGCCAAATCATTTGATTTGTCCTTTAATGTTGTGTATATCTTATTGTTTTCAGTGAAAAATCAAGAAACAATAGATTAAGGGCAATCGAGGCAGGCTTGGTATTTTATCTGATCAAATTACCCTCATGGGCAGAGAAGCAAAAGTGTGAAAAGATGCTAGATCTGTAATAGTTGGCCAATTGCGTGCAGTGGTTTGTGTGGACTGGTTGGTATCAACATCTTTATGAAGGCGGCTTTAGACTAGTCGTCGGGTAAGACAACGACACTTATACCTCATTAATTATACATGGCATTTAAAAAAAAAATCATTTCAAAAATTAAATTTTATTTATTTTTTATGTTTGATAATTAAAATGACTCTATTAGGGATTTATGTCCCATCTGGGAGAAATCCTCCACTAATAAAAAAAATTCAAATATTGTGTTTTAAAAATTTGTGAAATTTTTTTAGTTTTTAAAATATTATGTTTAATAATGAAATTTTGCAAAACTTTAAAAACATTGTAAGTTTTTTGAGTGAAAATGCAAATTAATAAAAATTATTGATATTTGACTAATCATCGATTATCGATTAGTATATTGTTCTGAAATAAATATTATAAATGAAATAAAATTGTTAGGATAAATTTTATATTAAGAATAAATTGTTAGGATGTGCAAGAAAACAAGTTGAAGAGAGAAGCACTGACCCGACTATGTTGATAATCACATACACCTGTGATTACAATCATCCATGGCTTGCTAATTATGTCAACTCCAATTCGAACTCGACCTCCCTGTAAAGCAGTCTTATCTTGAAGTAGCTCTCATTGTATTAGAAAAGTGTTGCAACATTTCTTAGGAAGTGGCATCGATTCCAGAAGAGGCAGTAGCTTGTATAAATTCATCTGATAGTCTATTCTCGTTGATCATAGACTCCCTTAGAATATTATACCAATGCGTGATCTCTTCCTTGGAAATTTAGGTAGACGAGCCTCTAGCATGAACGTCCAAGATCAAATAATTTGGAATCTAGGATGCTTTCTATGCAGACTTGACTTCCTGAATCATTTGTGATTTTCACCAAAGGGGTGCATTCTTCGAGGACGATAATAGCGCGAACATTGGAGGAATCTATCTGTTTAGTCTGCTCTCATTGTCTAGGACTTGCGGCTTGCGGCTTGTTGGGAAACAATATAATCATCGGAATGGATTTGGGTATATATATTTATGTGGAACAATCACTACGATTTGGTATGTTGGAGAGATTGAGCTTGTAACACAATTTCATGATGTTGTAGCCTCGTATTTTGTTAAAAATTCATATCGTAATTTGAGTAGATGTGCATTGTTGCAAAAATAGATAGAGGAATCCATCAGTTAAATAATGTATATTCAAATTAAAAATTCTTGTAGATTACTGTAAACTTTTGTGTTTTCGTTGGTGGTATTGTGTGTGAATATTTTTGGCATGAATGAGTGTTACAATTTTTTTCTAATTGGATCTAGTCATCCGGATACACCATAGGTGTTGATAAGGATGTCATGAGCATGCTTATATTCAACAAGACATTGTTTTTATTCTTTAATCATATTCCTTGCTACCGCCTAATATATGTTTTGCAATTAATTTTTCTTTCATAAAACCTCCCTTATCCTAGTTGAAATGAATTGTAAGGACAAGGGGGATAAACTGCACCAAGATTTCACAAAGGTGAAATATAAGAGAATGGGCATACTTACTAGCACTTTCCACATGATGGCATCATTTGATCTATGTAGTAGAGACACATTGGTTTTTTGCAATCCTCAATATAGACGCATAAAATGAATCTTGAGTTAAAAGATGCATTTTCTAGCTAAAAGAGCCATTTTCATTGCTTGCACAATAACAACTAAAGCATAAAACGTTTTTTTTTTGTTTATTAGCATACTCTAACTCACTTTGTAAAGTTGTATTTAATGACTACTATTCATCTTTATCAATTATTATTCACACAAAACTATTACTCTCTTTTCTTTTTTTCCTTTCCGTGTGATCCTTTGCACTTTTAGAACAATTGCACATATATATATCCCAAGGGAAAAGATAAGACCCAAAACCCATGAAAGAGGGAGCAATATAATGAACAGCCAAAACGTCCCAGTTGTCGGAATCCGATAGATGAATAATTGTCCAAATCGCCATTTCCGTTGCTCAAATCACGATTTTGATGATTTGGGTAGTTTTAAAATCACGTATTTAATCTAGGATCGATCATCATGATTTGTTGTGATTGCAAAAATTGCAATTTTCAGGCCAAATTTATACCATAATTAATTAAAAAACCACTGGAAAAACGGAGCATTTTAGTTTGCTTTTATCCTACGTGATGAAAGAGGCCTTTACCTGTGATGCTTGATGAGGTGGAGATGATGGAAGTCGTCTAAGTTGATGGGTTCCTTGCATCACGCAGAACCCATGCCATCGTTAGCTTGCAGGAAACGTTCACAAACCCACGAAGAACAGACTGCCATGGAGAAGAAGTCCGCATGGGTTAGTGGCATATCTCTCTACAATGGAAACATAATAACACGATCTTGTTATAAACTTGAGGTGCTAGACTTGTTAAAGAAGTTTTCTCGAAAGTTTATGAGAAGGGTTTGCGAGTAAAATGAGGTCAGCGGCGATGACTGGCCTACAAGTATCACTTTTACACATCCAAGTTATGATATAGATACGACGAAAGCAAATGAGAGAGACGATAAAAGTCGCATTTCACATTAATCTTTTGGGTTACCGTGGAAACAACATTCAAATTTGAACCTTCCTGGCCCTTTCAAAGGGTTCTAGCCCTTCTTAGAAGTGTAAAGTTAAAATTGCCCTTAAAAAAACATTAAAATTTGAATTTTATTCTTTCAATAGGAAGGACATAATTTATATCAACATTTCAAAAGAAGGGCAACATTTGAAATTACATATCCATATAAATTTCAATTTCTATGTTGAAATTCCTATACTATAAAATTCGACTCGTCATTAAAAATATTGGAAGTATCATAAATTATAATCATTCACTCACTCATATCATGCACTCACTACTTAGCTTTGCAAGGTGATGAGTGATGACTGACGACTACGAGGTACTAGCCAATGGGATTTGAATCTGAATCCCGAGTCACTTTGGGCTGAGATCTAAGGTGTGACAATGTGTCAATGACTATGGCTGTAACAATAGACAACCACTACAAGGCCCAAAACAAGGCTGAAACTTTGTGCCTACTACCTATGTCAACTTGGCTACCAATGTCTACTCATTTTTCGTCAAAATGAAATTCAAATTGCCGCTTTGATGAGTCCTCCTCTACAAGACTTCATTTATTGCTTGAATGTCACAGACTCACGACAACTCTTAAAAACACTCAATGGCATGCAGCTAGAACCACAAACCAAGCAAAGGTTGATTTACGCATTGATATAGAGAGGTACTAGGCACACAATATGGAGAAACAATGAGTTAGAAAAAACATTTAGACCAAAGTACCACACTGGTTATTAATAAAATTTTAAAAAAACAATTTTTGGCTCAGGAATTGTCTTCAATTTGATGGGTGGCATGATCATGATCATGTAATCTCCCTTCGTCCTTCCAAACATATGTGGTTTCTCACCACGTTTCTCTTCGAAACTGGCCATCAAAATACATATAAAAATAACATGTCTTTACATCTTCTTCCATTTAAAAATCCTCATCGCATGGTTATAAATAAGGATTATTATGCATGCACATCCTCACCTTATAATATCAATTGGGCCAAGGCACATAAACAACCATAAATTATCAAATGTGTCAAGATGCAAAGAGTAAGAGACAACTATAAGTAAGTCTTATATTAAATTTACCATATAAGTCTTTAATTGACACTATCATCTAAGATTTGACATGTTGGATGGTTTTGATCTTCTTATCACTCCTTACCAATGTGATTGTAAGGCTTCTTTGATGGTGAAGTCCATAATTTTAAGTCTTCTTCCTCATTCTCATGCCTTTTGGTAAGACAATAAGGAGGGAAAACAGTTTCGACATAGAGGTCGATACAATAATTCTTTCATTAAATAACTTAAATTTCATGCCAATGACTATGAATTCATCAAAACGTGGATTGGTAAAAAACACATCAAATTTTAGAGCCTCGAGCTCTTAATTACTCATGTATCTAGAATTTTCTCAAATCAAGCCATTAACAAACTTCTTTTGTTGTTCTGGTTCAATTTAAAAGATAGATTGTCGAGACTCAAACATGCAGCGAGATGCAAGGCTCCAGTTGACTTAGGCTTGATTCCATTTCCCCTCCATCCCATACCTGTATGTTGTTGTGACAAGTCTTGAACAACAAAACTTGATGCCCAATATTCCCCTATGATGGCATTGCTAACTTGCTTGGTATGGAGGATTTTTTTTAATGTTTTTTTGAGCTATGTATTATTTTTTCTTAGGCGCCTAATGTCCATCATTCTTACATCTCTCAAGCTTGGATGATCGCCCTCTCTCCGGTTTGAATTAAGGTTTGGTTGGTTTTATATGTATATTTTGGTTGTAGGTTTATTATAGCCTCGTTTTGCTTAGTGGATTGTTTTTGTACACAGTTAACAGTAAGTAATGTTCTCATGGTTCTAGTTTTATTTTAAGACTATATCTGTACTATGCATAAGATCATGAAGATGCCCCAATATGGTTATTGCATAGTTTAAGTAGTTTTCTGTATAATGAAGTGTGGTCTAACCCAGAAAAATACAACAAAATGGTTGTTATTTTAATGAACTGTAAAATTAATGTTACATATATATCAAATTAACGCGTTCAAATTCGATTTTATTAAGAAAATACCATTTTATCATATAGATGTTAAAGAGTGCTCAATTGTTTAAGATTGTAAAATTTGGATGGACTATATTTATTTTTTACATTTTTGAGAGAAAAGAGTTTAGTTAATTTATACTTCTCAATTGAAATATAATTATTTAAATTTGTCCTTCATCTATGGAACACCATGAAGTTGCTCCAAGAACAAATGCTCTTCCAATCAAAATTAAGACCCACCCTTCAAATTTGATCACTGCCTGGAAGTCGTTGTGCCCCAGAACAAATGCCCTTCCAATAAAAATTAATTAAGACCCACCCCTGAAATTTGATCACTGCGTGGAAATCGTTGTGACGAATTTTAAGTGGCTGCCACTGTTCCTCCCTTTTTCCTTCCATGCTTCTGGCCACATTATTCTATTCTTTCGCCCTTTAATCGACTTGTCTTGCCGTCGCTTACGAACCCATCCACTTGTCTTGCCGACCCAGAGAAACCCATCCCACGCAATCCAAATCAGGCGGCTCCGTAGGTTTACTGAATAAATATATAATAAATATGCATATAACAGACCAACGGACTGGTACCGTTTATCCGATATTTTGTGGAAGAGCAGCACATCAGTTTTGTAGTGATTACAACAAGGCGCAAACCTTAGCCCGATATTTGCAGCATTCTCATATATTTGTCTTCCATTCCCGAGCTTGTTAAGAGAGGATCTATTAAGTCTGGAATGGAGTCTGAGTTCGAGCCTGCTGTACAAATGGAGGAGACTCCTGAAGCTCGCATCGTCATCGTTCATCTCCCAGGTAGCTGATTTCCATATTGGATATGTATTGTATAGTTTTACCTTTCCTTTTTATGAAATCTACACTGCGTTGCCTCTATCTGTTTGCGGAGTAGTTTTTGGGATAATTGACTCAATGATTTATTTGTGCAGGTTTTAGAAAAGAAAATCTGAAAGTGCAGATTGATAACCGGGGAAATCTGATCATTAGCGGAGAACGTGGTGGGAAGGAAATGGAGGAAATGACGCAGGTGGGAAGGAGATTGGGGGAAACGCATAGATTCAGAAAGGTTATTGGCGTCCCCGAGAATTTGAATATCGATGCCCGAATCACCGCCAAGTTTAGGGATCAAACGTTGCGTGTCTTGTTGCCTTTGCTTCACATCTCCGACCAAGAGAAGCAAGACGCGATTCCTGCCGGTGGAAAGGCAGCTGATGAATCTGGGGTTGCAGAGTCAAAGGACGAGAGGGCGAGTGTAGCACGACAAGAAGATTCGATGCACGAACGATCTGGTGTTGCACATGATGACCAAAGAGCAAGGCATCCAGAGGCGATCCGACAGGATGATGATAAAGCGAAAGGCACTGCTGCTGCGGAAGAATCAAAAGGAATGGTGGAAGACAGAAAAACAGAAGCGCCTAAGATGACCCAAGACTTTCTTGACGAGGAACCACCACTATCAAAAGACGCGGAGGCAGTATCTACGGGGGCAGGCGGTGGAAACCAATCTCAAATTATACAATCGAAATCCAAGCAACACGAAGAGAAGCAACAACAACAAGAAGCTGCAGCTGAAGACGAAGGTGAAGGTGATGAAAGCAGTTTACCTTCGCCGATTGACGAATCTCGAGAGAAAATAATAGAGATTCCTTCTTCAACTAGACGTTCACTATTTTTCACCAGATGTTGTATTGTTTTATAATCGTAGGGTCTTTATATGTCGACTGTGGTCGTTTTAACATATTAAGGTCCCGATCATTAATTCAAATCCTTGATTTACATACAAAGAAGCCGATCATTTAGTTCTCCACTGGATTTGTATCTCTTGAAGTATCTTCGCCTTTGGTAATAAAATATTTATTACTTAGCAGCTCTGTTTTCTGCTCACATTTTAAATCAAAAATTTGTTATAACACAACAGTATCTAAATTTTTTGGTTTTTAAGGATGCCACTTAAGCAAGCTTACACAAGATGAGATTTATTTTTTATTGAACCAGCAGAGAAGGGATCTTATTGTGTAATTTTACCTTCACAGCTTAAGAAATTAATTGTCGGTGAAAGTGAATGTAGCATTTTAAAAACTGCTGAATTAATTCAAAATCAAATATGGGTATATACTGAAAATAAAATTTTGCATAGACAATGTCATAAGGTGAAGAGTACGGTCCATTGATTTTGTCAAATGATATTTGAAAATATTATATTATTACAGTTATAGTTGTTTATATCTTAGAATTTTGGGTGGAGTAATATCTATTTATATTTTAAAAGATATTCATATTTTAAAAGAGGATGAGATAAGTGTATTATCCAAATTGATTTTATGATTGTTATTTAAAATTCAAAATAAACAATTAAAATATATATATATATATATTGGTAGCTCATACATAACTAATAGATAGACAAACCATTTAATTGAAAAAGATAATAAGTAGCTAAGGCATGAAGAATACTAAGTTATTACAATTAAACATGGAGAACACGTAATAGATAACTTCTTCATAATATTTCACTTGTAAACTTCACCAACTACAAACTACAAATTAAATAAGTTTTTTTATATTTTTTATTACTTAACATTTTACCTATCACCTATAATAAAACACAATATAATAATTTGATTTATATTTAAGAGGATGTCTAACATTTATGAAAAATGGTTATAGCATTATTGAAAAAATATTTTAGATTTTATGAATTTAATAATAATAATAAAATAATTATTATTTTAAAAATTTTAATTTTAAAATTTTACAGATGAATGAAAATAACTTATTTCATTCATATAAAAAACTATGCACTTAATTGACTTAAATAAAAAACCACTAAGATTATCATTTTTTACAAGCCATTACAAACCACAAAGCACATAAAATATTGTAAAAAACCATAAATAAAATAAAATTGGTGGATAAATGATAAAACAGTACACATAGTAAGTACATAAAAATAACTTATTTCATTTATATTAAAAACTACTCACTTAATTGATTTAAATAAAAAACCACTAAGATTATCTTTTTTTACAAGCCATTACACCACAAAGCACATAAAATATTGTAAAAAGCCATAAATAAAATAAAATTGGTGGATAAATGATAAAACAGTACACATAGTAGTACATAATTCGTAAGTATAGACACAATATCATGTTATTTTTAAAATAGCAAGTATAAATGTAAACGTATGGATGCAAAATAGTTTGTTATTTGCACTTAATTTCTTAAGACATTATAAATTATAATTTTAAATATTCACAAACCTTCACATCAAAAACTATTAGATTGTCTAATAACAAAAGAGACCTTCACAGCTGCAAACTTCCATCTGTGCCAAGCTAATAACTTGATAATACAACACAAAAAAACATACAAATTCATTTTCAAAGACTATCAACCTCAAAAAAGCAGACCGTTTCTTTATGAACAATGACATCATTCACTGATTCTTCAAACGAGAGAATTCCTTGAGAAGAGTCCAGTGCACACTTAGATAAACCATCAACTTCTGATTTAAACGCCCTGTAAATATGGGTAAAAGAAATGGGTAAAAGAAATGTTGGAAAAAGCAAGAATAAGATGGATAATCCTTTTGCTCCAATAATCCAAAGTGAGCAGCTTCAAGTTGAAATTAGCATTTACCCATTGAATGAAGACTTGAGAGTCACCGAACACCTATAAAGAGTCGATTCCAATCAGAGCCCAACAACCCAACAATTCTGCTTTGGTATTTTTACCAGCTCCGCTTCCCATCCAAAGCCTAAAGAAATGGTTTTCATTTAGTTTCAAAACCTTTCGACAGCCACAATTACCTTTGCAAGTTGCACCGTCCAAGAAACCAATTATAGAATTAAAAACAAAAGAAGGCGTCGAGATCTGTTTTGGATTTGTAGAGCTTACATCTGAATGATAATCCTTATATAAGCACACAACCTTATAGCTACAGGAATTATAATCAGGAGCTAAGTTCTCGAAGAGAGCCCAGTTCCTAAAGATCCATATTGACCCGCAAACAAAGATAGGCAAGTGTTGGTGAGCATGAAATTTCTTTCTCCCTCTGAAAAATCCTCTTCAATATTTAAGTTTTCCCAAGTACTTGAGAGCCCAACTGATTCACAAACAACCGACCAAACAAGTTTGTAGGAATTACAATTAGCAAACAGATGCCAGATAGATTCCTCCTCCTTTTTCCATAAAATACATTGACTTGGGTCAATCCATCTTCTTTTTTTGAGATTATCCCAAGTAAGGAATTTGTTTTCCAGGCAAAGCCAAAAAAACATTTCAATTTAGAAAATTTAGAGGATATATTCCAACCCCACAACTTCACATACCACCATTTAGAAACCACAGAAGACTGATGGATAAGAGCCTTATAATCCTCTTTAGCAGTAATATTACCCAACGATTTATCCCAGCTCCAGACGAGCTTGTCTTCTTCTTCACACAGTCTAATCCCTGAGCTATTAAGAGAGTCAACATAACTAGTCCATTCCTCTGCCCATTGACCACCAAGGCCAAGATCTTTAGTAGTAAACCAATAAGAGGGGTGAGGTATTAACCATTCAGGTCACTTGCAGTGGTTTAGAGTAACAAAACCAAAATCTGGTGAGGTCTTAATCATCCAGGCCTCTTGAAGTGGTTTAGAGTAACAAAACCAAAATCTACAAAATATTGAAGAAGACCTGGGGATGATATATAAGTGTCTTCACCTCCAATAAAGGGGTCAATATCCACAAGGATTATTTTATAAATGTTTTTTTTTCAAAATGTTAGAAAAACAAATTTTTGATAATAAAAATGATTTTTTTTTGGTAAATCTTTCATAATAAATATGATTTTTTTATAATTTTGTCTTTTTTGTGAAATCTATTTTTAATATTTTTGGTTAAAAATATTTTTAAAATAACTAAAACTTTGTATTTTTTCCTTCTCTAAATAAAAAAATTTGACAAATAAAATATGCTTAATAAGTTGGTGAATTTGTTACATGCATCCATTTTAAATTAAAATATCACATATAATAATGACATCACTCTATTAAAGAGGATCAAAGGGAGGTAGAATGGTTTTGTTAAAAGTTGTATGGAGGTATTAAAAATTATGTTTTTGTTTATTTTGGTTGGGATCTCGAGATAAGAAGAATGGATTCCCATGGGTTAAGTGGCAACGGTTAGTTGTGCCAATTCTCCACAACATTGATTATCAAAAGTTATAGTATAAGGTTGTTCAAAAATATATTGCTCCAAACTTTTGAATTGGGTGAAGAAACTCCACATTGAAGTATTTATAATATTTCAATGATTTAGAAAAAATGATAAATTCATTTTAAAAAATTGATAAATTCATTTTCAATTATAAAAGAAGGTTAATGTGAAAGTAGAAAATATAACTCTTGTAAAGGTAGGTGAAGACCCTTGGGAGGGAAGCATGCAAATTTCCTTTGAACATGATCCACTGGCTAAGAGAGGAAGGTATTTTTTTTCTCAGGTACCAGAATTTGTAACCACATCTTTATGGGGTTAAGGTTGGGCTAAAACTGTTATGGAGAAAATACCTTCTACCAATAGGTGAGACCTCCCTTGGGTGTTCCCAATACCGAAGATAGATAGTAGGGGTAGAGATCAACAATTTCCCTTTAAATATAACCATTTTACCCTATGCATACAATAGAAAAGAGAATGATTAAGTGCACCTTCTTTTCGACGGTTGTCCTTCGTATAATATCGTCCGGTGTAGCTCTTAGGGACCCTCTATGAACAACTCCTAAACACTTGCTTCCTGCACACAAAGAGACAAAAAAACACCTTCCTTAAACCTTTTCAATGATATAAAATGGATAAGGATTATAGATCTAATTTATTTAATCCAATAAATAACAAGATCCAATATCAATAGTGCATAACATGGAAATAAGACAGTGAATATGAGGGGGAACCCATCAATGTCTATATCAAAAAATGAAAATCAATATATCACAAAGCCATACCTTGATTCATGATGAGATATCTCCTTGACTCCTTGACCCAAACTCCTCCTAACCTCAATCACCAAAGGTTGGGCTCTCTCAATGATGATCACACAAGGAAGGAAGGGGCTCTCTCTAAAAATTGGGTAGCATTTATTTCCTTTCTCTCTTGATGATCTCTCGCCCTTGATAAGCCTTTCTTATATAAACTGGTGGCGGAGAAGAGAAGAGGGATCTAGACTTCTAAAAAATAGGAAACTCGAAACTGTTGTGAGTACCCAAGCTCATGCTGCAAGGGATCCAACTCATCCAAAGGTAATCTCCTCAAAACTCACCAAAAACCATTTTGTAGGTGGCAGTCACACCCACAGAACTAGATATATTGCATTCTAGTTGTAGTTTGCGAACAAGCAAAATGTGATCCAAGGCTCGGCCGCAGGTTTCTAACAGGAAAAATGGGACCAAGGAGGTAAAAATTCCAAGAAATGAGTAAAGTAAGCAGGCAATCAAGGTGGAATTTCGGTTTCTCGGTCATGACTCATTGATGGGTCTGATATGAGGCTCAGAGGTGACAAATATCAGTATAACAGATGCCCCCTAAAGTGTGAGGTCAAAAGAGGAACTAATGGTTGAAACACTTTATAATAAGGTAATGTTGCAAGGAGAGACAGGATGGGTTGAAGGTAGTATATAGGAGTCAAGTCACAGCGGAGAACCCTGCAAGCAATCATCTAGTTAGCAATATAGATCATCCCCAAGGTAGGCATACCCATGCTCAGAATAGGAACACAACATGAACTCCAAACAATATACTCTGGATCCATGGAACCAAATATGAGATCATGGATACGAAAAATACATATGGTAGATCCATGTCATGACACACAACATAGCCACTGACCAATACAGTGTGGATTTATGTGAACCAATGAGATCATAGCCACCGACCAATACAGTGTGGATCTATGACACAGCATAAAGCAAGAAGACAAAAAGCACATTAGTAGTGCTCTGCCAGTCCTTTGGTACTCAAGTGATATAATCCATTGCAACTTGGGAAGGGTAACCTTAATATCAATGAATGTCCTCTACACCCAAGGTCTTCATCTCAACCCTTGAGGGTACGATTCACACAACATGTGAATAGATGTGTTGATGTCGAGCATGGGTGAAACCATCTAATTACTGGTCACTAATGTCTACCGTTAACAGATGTGATGGGAACCACTAACGATGATAATGGCCCCCAAGGTACCTAGTACAATCTAACAAGTGTGAATGGATGAACTGTGGTCGAACACTTGTAGAATTTTTCAAACAAGAGTCAATGATCGAAAGCCATTGTTGAATGTGAGGAAACTTGCCACTGAGGACTATGAGATCCAAGGTACTGATGGTTTCTAGACTCACTTCCTAGATGATGAGTTGGTTTCAATACGACGGAATCCATCGAAGGAGCACCTTAATGTATCACCCATCATATGAAATGAAACAAACTCTAAGAGATTATGTGAAGAGATCATGTCACCAAGTACAACTGACTCAGGGATGGTCGACACGGAAGAGAAATAAGGTCAACAAGACTATAGATGGTCGACTCAGATTCAACTTCCCTTGAACATGCGGCACGATACTAAACATGACTTGGAAGCTTTGATGCAAGGGAATTGATATAGAGTAACAATGTAGGAGGCACTAAAACCCTCTCTTTAATGCCTGGAAGAGTAACCAAGCGGAGGAGTAAAACAACTCATAAATCTACTAGGAAAGCTAATACCCAACTTGAGATACTGACTCAAATAGGTTTCATGTTCAAGGGTGATGCAACTAACTGCTACCACTTCATGGAATAGATACAAACTATAGTTTCCCCCCATTTTATGTTTTTAAGAGTGTATTCTTCATGGTTTAACGAGTCCGAAGAAGTAAACTCAAGTCATTCTTGATTTTTTAACAAGCTCGAAGAAAAGAGAGAAGAATGCTCGAAGGAATACCACCTCATGTATTTTTATCGAGCCCAGGTTGGTGCATGCTCATCAGTGTTTTCATATTTAGAGAGTTTGAGAAACTTAAATAAGACTCTGGGAGAACTCTTCTATCATTTTTCATAATTAATCCACTCATCCTAGAAAAGGGTTAAACTTATAACGGATGGATGTTCTTTCAAATCCTTTAACGAGTGTGAAAGGATCAAGATTACTCGGAAGTCTTTTCAATTTTGAGTCAGAAAAGAGCTTAAAGAGGACTCCATAGGCACATTTTCCATGAAAATTTAACGAGCACGAAAAAGTAAACTCGAAACCTCCTTCTTTCAAATCCTTTAACGAGTGTGAAAGGATCAAAATTACTCGGAAGTCTTTTCAATTTTGAGTCAGAAAAGAGCTTAAAGAGGACTCCATAGGCACATTTTCCATGAAAATTTAACGAGCACGAAAAAGTAAACTCGAAACCTCCTTCTGTATTTAAAGAGCTCGAAGGAGAGATGGAAGAATGCTCATAAGGGTACCTTTTCTAAGTTTAACGAGCCTAGATAAGTAAACTCGGATCCATCTTTATTTTTAAGGATCTAAAAGAAGAGAGAGAAAAATGCTCCATGGAGTGCCTTTTTCGTTCAGTTTTAACAAGCCTAAAAAAGAATAAAATGACACTTGGTATGTGTCTTTGTCATAGTTTAACGAGCATGACAAAGGGATAAGAGTAAGCTCGTTGGGAACCCCCCGCTGGGTAAGGACAGTAATAGATTAAGAGAAGGATAATGAGGCTCCATCAATGCATGAGAAATACTAAGGAGGGATCCCGCATTTACAGGAAATAGAAACATGGGTGTCAAATGGCAAGGAGGTGCTGCTCTAGGACACCCAATGGGAGGAAGGCTCTACCGCTCAAGTTACGTTTTTTTTGTTTTTTTGTTTTTTTTTGGAAAAAGAGAGGCAATTATCGTAACTTGGATAGTGGGACCCTAAGGAATGATAAGAAGATAGGAGGAGGCTATAAAATGAAACAAATGGATGCGAATACCTAACCCCTATATGTCTAGTATGAAGTCATACTTCAAGGAAAACTAATGTCACCACTAGCCCCTTGTAAAAAACTATCTAGTTTCTTTGTGTACCTATGAAGAAAGATTATTAAGAGATTGTTAGCCCAAAAAATATCATGTCAAAATGATAGGAGAGAAGAAAAAGCGAAAAAATCACTTTCTCTAGTGTGAAAAAGGATAATTTTTAGACCAAGTGCACTCTTAATATGGTAAAGGGGGTAAAAAATAGCTCATTTTCACTTGGAAGTTTTTACCATAGAGAGAAAGGGTTTTCTCTTCAAATTTTGATCATTGAGTACGAGAGATTTCATGCACCAAATCCAGCGTCATCTTCACCAAGTTAGTCATACTAACTTGCTCTTTCATTTCTATTCAATTTGAGTTGAATTTTTTTATATTTCATGCCTAGGGGAACTCTGCCAAACTCTGTGCGGTCACACCCCTGATACGGAAGACTGTGCGGTCCAATATCTTCGATCACAATAGGGATTTAGTGTTCCTACGACTAAGTCAAATGGATCGCTTTGTCACACCAATGTTGTTAAGGCGCCTGCGACCAAAGCCCTTGATCATAAGACCTATTTGGGAGATCTGCGATCGAAGCACTTGCATCGCTTTGTTTGTATTGAAAAATTACTACCATGGGAAAGATTATCCCTAGCTCATAAATTTTTCAAGATTTTTTTTTATATTACTGTTGGGATATGAGAACTGATGGTGCTAAGTGTCTGTGTGCAGGACCATGAACCATGTTGAAGTGGAAGGAACGCGGACATGAGTTGGATGGCATTACGGCCCTACGAGATCAAAACACAGTCACAATATTGAGGGAATGTGGATTGCTTAAATTATTTCTGGTGCAAAACATGAGGGCTCAAGTACCGTTGTTGGAGAGGTTGGTGGGGATGTGGGATTCCGATGACCAAATCTTTAGAGTGGGTGACCAAACCCTCACCATAGAGGTGGAGTATGTTTACTTCATGATTGGGTTATCGATGCAGAGATTCCCAATTACCGGTGGGTGGGGTGACGTTTAGGGCAGTGCAGATGAGTTCATTGCTCGTTATTGTCATTTAAGGACACGAAAAACAAGCCACGAGCTACCCATCAAGCAAGTGGTTGATTTTCCACTTCGGACCATTTTGTTTAACATCACTCAGGTAGAAGGAAGTACGACACCTCACACAACCTCTCGAGCTCATGTATGGTATGCAGTGCAGTGCCTCAACCCAACAATATTCAATTGGTGTGAGGATCTCTTGGGGAACTTAAAGGACTAGATAACAAAATGCAGGCAGGGAAACGATAATTTTTTTAGCTACGAGTCTATTCTATTTGCATTCTTCTTAGAGAGGGTACCTCTCCTATGTCCACAACATGTGGACCTTCCTCTATGGGATCCTATGGACCCCTACATGAAGATATGGACCAACCTAATGCCTAGATCCAGTGGTGGTCATGTGATCACATTTGGGACAGATTTGTTTGCATGGTGGGATCAACAGGCCAATACAGTCAATAACTATGCATATGCAGGGATGGACTTCACTGATGACCTAGATTTACCCCTTCTTGAGGGTGAGGAGTGGGGAAACATTGGTAAGATATTTGTAAGTTGGCTCTCATTTTGTTTTAATCCATTTGTACATGTTTTTGGGTTTTTTGACATATGTGTTTTTTTTTTGCAATGCAAATGTGGCCCCTGTGAGGTCAACGAGACAATCTACACTACATTGTCGAGCAAGTTTTGGAAGACAATGTTATGCGAGAGATGATCCAAATGCAGCTGAGGATTTGTGCCAGATTGAATAGAACCTGATGGGATTGACTATGAGGGTTCCCCTGACATGACAGGAGGATGCACTAAAGCATTTGCAGTGTCACAACATAGGATTTGGAAACAGTATTGGATGACTGTTGCGTCATGTGGATCTATGTGTGGTGCGCTAACATGAGCACAACCCTCATCATTAGGGATTATACGGGGATTCCCTATTTTTGTACAACTCCATCTATAACATGTAGAAGCTTATTAGATCATGTATGGGATTAAAGCCTGAATTTTGACATCGCACATTTTGTGTATTTTGCGGAGACACTTATATAAGTATATATCTATGATTTTTTTAGGACTTATTGATGGTTCACACATGGATGAATGTTCCTTATTTTATTAACTCATGTTTATGTACATGCACGCATATGTGTTATTTGATTAATGAGACAAATTCCAATCTAATACATAATTAGCCAAGGAGTCTACCAATGCGTTAGATCCTCACGGAATGTGTTCATAACTTATAAACTCAAATGATCTATCTAGAATATGCACGCTTAGATACTTACAAAATAGAATCGGATTTCGAACTACGTATACCCAAGTCAATTGTGACACCACTAACTATGAGTCCAATCGAATTATTAATTGGTGAATACCACAACTAAGAGCCTCTGACAATATTTCAATGGCACGCACCACTATACTCTGCAACGTTATTAGTTGCGAACCCTAGTAATATTCCCTTGGAACTCACTAACTCATATGTGGGAGAGAAAATTACCCATGCAGTCGCAACACTATTCTACGTACTACGGCTGGCACCATCAATGAATCTTGCGTAATCCAAGGTGAGTGTAGACATCTGCTAATCAAGCAAACAACATGATCACCAAGAGACCAAAATAGTCCACTCATATCCAACTAACAAAAACACACTCACACACCATCACTATGTACATATATACAACATATTGTAAGATTGTTATGTCCTAGGCATAGTATTTCTCAAGATAGAGCCCAATTTCTAGGCTCTAATAATGGAATCCCCTCATGATCAACCAACTCATAGGCCCCTTTCAATAAAAAATGTTTCACCACATAGGGACCATACTACATAGGAACAAATTTTCCTGCCTCCAACTCATCATGGTCTTGATCATGGACCAAAACTAGATCCCCCTCCAAGAACACTCGATTTTTGACACTTTGATCGTATTGAGCCTTAACACGGTTTTTATGCACCTCATTGGAGATAACAAGATATCGATGATGTTCATCCAGTTGTTCAAGGTACAAAAGGAATTCCTCCTTTGTAGAGGTGTCAGGTAACAATTCTACCGCAAGTTTTAATGAAGGGATTTCACACTCAATAGGAATTAAAGCCTCAATCCCATAGACTAATTGAAAGGGAGTAAATATCGTAGTGGTTTTGATAGAAGTCCTATATTCCTATAACACAGGAAATATCATGATGTGCCAGTTATACCTAGTCTTATCAACCATACACTACTACATGGTTCTTAGAACCTTATTGATAGCTTCCACTTGTCTGTTTTCTTGTGGGTAATAAGGTGTTGAATGTTCATGACGAAAACCCAACATTGAGGCTAGTTCCTCCATCATATGGTTTTGGAAATGAGAACCATGATTGGTAACAATTGTCTTGGGGACACCAAATCGAGCAATCATGTGGTTAAAGATGAATATAGCATTTTTTTCCCATGATTTTTTTATGTGGGCATTACCTTGGTCCACTTGGTAAAGTAGTCGACTGCAACTATGATGCGATGGTGCTGACCAGCTGAAGTTGGCTTGCAAGTCATGAAGTCTACCCCCCACTTTGAAAATGGGCTGATGGAAATGATGGGATGGAGAGGATGTGGTGGGGAATGCATCTTACGCGTGAATATTTGGTGTGGATAACACTTCTTCACTTCTTGAATGCAGTCATTAAATATGGTAGTCCAAAAATATCCTGCTTGAAGGATCTTTTGAGTAGTTTCTAGGCTAGACAAATGACCACCACATGCCCCAGCATGGCAGTCATTAAGGACATGTTTCGCCTCAAGATGAGTTAAACATCATCACAATACTATATGAACCCCACGATGATAAAGAGTATCATCAATGATCACATAATGTTGGGACTGGTGACAGAGACGACGACGTTCATCTTGTGAAAGGTGTGAGGAAAATCATTGAGTTTTCAAGTAAGTCAATATGGGACCATAAAATGGGTCAAAGAGTCAATAAAAAACAACATATCATCATATAAATCCTCTTTGACAAGGGTTGTTGAGTCGTGTGATGGAAGTTCGGACATCAACTCAGCAAAAACTAAGGATCTCTTGGATTTAGCTATGACAAATTCTAAGTCATACGCGTGAAGGATAAGAATCCATTTTGAGTACTTATCCCCAATGAATTGACGTGACAATAAGCATATGTTTCACTGGGTTAAGTTCAAATATCACAAAAAAATTCCGCAAGAGAATATAATGTTTAAATCATTGGACAGCGTGTACCGCTGCCAAGGATAACTTCTCGACTTGCGAATAACATAATTCTACCCCCACTAATCCTTTTCTAATGTAATAGATGGCATACTCTTGATGGGAATCGTCCTCCTGATCCAACACCATTCCAATAGTGTGTTCTATGTTAGCAAGATACGGAATGAAGTCTCGCATATAATCAGGAGGTCGTAATAGAGGAGCAGAAACCAAGGTTCATTTGTGAGCATCAAAGGATTGTTGTGCTTACTCATCTCAAATGAAGGGAATGTCCTTTTTCAAAAGGTGCATGAAATATTTCGACACCTCAACATAATTGGGGACAAAATGGTGTAAAAAAATGGATTTACTTTGCAATTTTTGGAGTTGTGGGATTGTGTGAGGGGGAGGAAACCGAAGTATTGCCTCAACCTTAATGAGATCCACTTGAATCCCTTTGTGCGAGACAATGAAACCCAATAATTCACCAAATGTAACACAAAAGCTGCATTTTTTGGATTTAACCGGATATTATAGGCGCGACATCTAGTGAAAATGGCTCGCAGGTGTGTGGGATGCTCATCCCTACAATGAGATCAAGCAACCAAATCATTAAGGTAAACTTCCACAATGTATTTAATATCATGGAAATCATAGGACATGGAACGTTGAAAGGTTGCACCATTACTCTTCAAACCAAATGGAATATTTCGATACGCAAAGGTAAACCATGGGAAAATAAAGGTAGTCTTATGCTAGTCTTTAGGACAGATTTGTATTTGGTTGTAACCGGACAAACCATCCATAAAAGAGAAGACCTCATTACCTGCACATGTATCGATAATATCAATGAAGGGGGTAGGGTAATTTTCTTTAGGACATGCCAAATTCAATCTCGGAAATCCGTACAAACGCGAATAGTCCCATGCTTCTTGGTGGCTGGAATGAGGTTAGAAACCCATTCAGTTAAAGGGAAAAGATAAATAAAATGAGCATGCAGTAATTTATCAACCTCTGCTTTAATAGCATCATCCTTCCTGAGATTGACGGGGAAGAACTTTTTTCTTACAAGTTTGGAAAATGGGTATAACTTGATTTCATGTTCGGCGATCTTAGGATCAATGCCTAGCGTTTTGGCATAAGACCAAAGGAATAAATCTCTAAACTCCTTGAATAATGCAGTGTAAGTGGCAATCTCATTGGGTGGGCAATCGACCCTAAGAAAAGCATTATATACCACTCCTAGAGTGATAGATATTTCAATTGGGATTGTGCTTGAAATGGTGGCTAAATTCCCTTTAGTAACGATATCTTCAATGTAATATCCCAAATCAGGTTGGAGTTGTTATTATGCAGAATTTAAAATTTTACAACACAATTTTGGCAAGCAAAAACTAGTTAACAAAACCACTTAGAAAACACTGGTCAAGGACACAATTATATGACTCTGGGATTATGAATTTGGGATATTTAGGTTATTCCAAATGTATGGGAATGTGTGCAACATAAATCATGACAGAAACAGGGCCAATTTCCAAGTCCTATGCACAAAGCATTGGGGCCATTTTCATTTCAACAACAACTGGAGTTGATGTCTACTTTGAGGCTTCCTTGGCACTCCAGCATATGAAAACTACAGTCATATGTTTACACCTGAATGAAACCAGTGGTGTATGTCAGGAATTAAAATCCCAATTGAATTATGGACAAGATTTTCAGGGAATTTGGGAGGCTTTGGGTGAGTTTGGGAGAAAAAGAGTCAAGTGCGCTATGTGGGACTACTCAACTAGCAGTTTTCCAAACTCTTCCAAACAAGATAAAGTGTCTTCGAATCCTCAGGAAAAAAGGTTTGAGATGATTTAATATTGTCTCAGGATTCACAAATGACCATCAGATCAGAAAATTGACTCCTTCATAACTCTGAATTACAAGAATGGAAAAACTAGTCAATAAAATTTGGTTAAAGAGCTAGTCTTCAAATTACTTGATCCAAATTTCCTTAGAGGCTTGAAAATTTCACTTCTGAAGTAAATGAGGATTCTATTATAAGTTTATGAACAAAAAAAATCTAAATTGGAGGTCTTGAGAAGATATTAGATAAATTATTACATTCAGACCTTCAATGAATCTCCAATGCTAGAGAATCTTACAATATTGAGAGAATGAGTATGAGAGGAGAAGGAGGAGATGAAATTCTGCATTGGATCCGATATGCAGATGAAATCAGAGCTAATGGATGTATATGATGGTTGCACTGTACCTTCTGAGCTTCACTGGGCGCCTTCGCTGAAATGGAATACCTCCTTCTGATGAATTCTTCCAATACTCTCTCCAATGGCATTGTGACCGAGGATCACTCTCTAGAAGCTTAAGATTCTTCAATACTGGGATGATGTAGAACTATATATAAGCATTCCATGGCTTTGGGTATGATCATGGATAGACTGGAACATAAAATACATTAGGGTTCATATCCCAAGCAATGGTTGAGGCACATCACTCAACTCTGAGTAGCAAGAGCTCTCAAGACAAAAATTGATTAACCAAAAATGTGAGAGGTGCGCCTTAGATTCCTTTTATAGCCGAGGTAGCTTTCTTGAGAATTAATCCACACATGTGAGAGGTGAGGGCGCATTCGTTGAGAGAATTAGCAACTATCTTGCTTTGAAAAACTTGCATGCTTTGTGTCTTTCAACTGGATTTAGAAAGTGCGCCCTACTAAGCTTTTATAAATGTTCCCTGCTTTTCCAAACTAGTTGCTTTATCCACTTTCCTTCATTTTAACTTTCCTTATTTTTGCTTTTGCCTGTTTTTTTCTTGCTTTTGTCAATTTCTACTTTCTTATGCTTCCACCTTGCTTTTAACTGACTCCTAGATGTTTCTAACTTTTCCACTTGAGTAGGTGAAGTCCACCTTGACATTATGCGCCCTCCTATCCATGTGAACATCAATGCTTTCCAAAAATTTAATTAATAATGATAAGGAATTTATTATAAAAGATAATTAAAATTCAGAATATTAAAATTTATTAATTACTATAGTCAAAGTGCCAAAATTTATCCCTATTAATTATTCTTCATTTAATTATTCTTCCTAGACCCCCTAGGGATGGGAGGATCCAAGTCTTGACCAAGGCCACTAGGGAAGGAACATGCAGTCCTCCCTCCCAAAGACTGCTTATCCTCAAGCAGTTGCAATCCAAGATGTTGCAGAATTTTTTCACCTTCCCATGTTGCATCTTCACTAGGAAGCCCCTTCCACTGAAATAGATATTCTTTAATGGTTCTGCTCCTCAGCTTCCTTTTTCTAACTTGGAAAATATTTTATGGTTATAAGACCAGGTGTCCTTCATCATCGAGAGGATGCAATTCTTCTGAAATAGTTACTTGTTGGCCAATTGCTTTTTTCAAGCATGACACATGGAAAACATTGTGTATCTTGCTCCCTGAGGGAAGATCTAATTCATAAGCAACTTCACCAATTTTCCTTGTGATCTTATAAGGTCCATAGAACCTTGGAAATGATTTCTCAGCCCCTTTTGATTTTAGAGTGGATTTCCTATATGGTTTCAACCTCAAATAGACCAAATCACCTTCTTGGAAGGTTTGGTCTGTTCAGTTATTATCTGCATTCACCTTATGTTGGTTCTGTGCAACCTGCAAGTTTTATTTGAGTGCCTTGAGAATGTCTTAGCTTTCTTGCATCCAATCCTTTTTTTTTTTGCTATGCAATCCCCAAAAATCAGATCTACAAACTTGGGGGATCCATACCCATACAGAGCTTTGAATGGGGTCATTCCAATGGAGATATGGAATGTAGTGTTATAACAGAATACCCTCAAGTGTAGCCAGTTGACCCATGATTTCTGCTGCCCGGTAACATAATTTCTGATATAATAACCTTCCAGCCATTGATTTACCCTCTCATTTTGGCCATCAGTCTGAGGTTGATAGCTTGTGCTAATATTCAAACTGGTTCCAATAAAGTTTGCCAGAAAGCACTAGCAAATTTTCTATCTCGGTCACTTATTATAGTCTTGGGCAGACCATGCAATCTGAATACTTCTTTAAAAAATAGTGCAGCAACTTGACTAGTAGTAATAGTTGATGTGACAACAAAAAGTAAGAAAAATTAGTCAATCTGTCAACTACGACAAAAATACTATCATTACCCTGGGTTTTGGGCAAACCTGTGATGAAATCCGGACACACTTTCCCATTTCTGTTCTGGAATTAGTAGGGGTTGTAGGAGACCATCATGATGAGTGTGATCAACTTTATTATGTTGACATGCAACACACTCCCTTACTTGCCTTAACACAACATTTTTGAGGCCCTTCCAAGTGAACCTCTCTCTCACCTTCTAGTAAGTTTTTAGGAATCCAAGGTGGCCCACTACTGGTGCATTGTGGGAAACCCCCAAAATATTTTCTTTTAATTTTGATCCAGGCACTAGAAAAAGTATTTATTTGTAATATATGACATCATTGAGGACTTTGTATGCATCATCCTGAATCAACCTATCCAATACTTCACAAGCAAACTAGTTCTTAGAGTATTCCATATCTAGTTGGTCTTTCCAATCAGTTGGGACTTGTAGCAAAGAAAAAGCAGGTTTCCTAGAGAGGGCATCAGCTACCACATTCATCTTACCATTTGTGTATTATATGTCAAAGTCATAGGACAGAACCTTACTTAACCACTTATCGTGTCTATCATTCAGCTCCTTTTGGGTCAAAACATGTCTCAAACTGTTGTGATCAGTCTTTAGTATGAACTTGCCTCCTACTAGGTACTATCTGAATTTGGCCAAGGAATGCATGGTGACCAACATATATTTATCATAAATTGAATAATTCCTCTCATGTGTCCACAGCTTTCTTCTCTCATAGGAAATGGGATGCTTATTCTTCATCAAAATTGCTCTAATGCGTTCTCCCAAGGCATCACATTCCAATATGAAGGGCTAAGTGAAATCAGGAAGTGCAATTACTGGGAAATTGCTCATTACTTCCTTCATTCTGTTGAAATATTTTTGAGCCTCCTATGACAAAAAAAATGCCCCCTTCTTGGTGATATCTGTCAAAAGGGATGTTAGCTTAGAAAATCCTTTTACAAATTTCCGGTAGTAGGTGCACAAACCATTGAATCCCATTAAGGAAATGATGTTCTTTTGGATTGGCCATTCAAGTATGGCCTTGATCTTCTCCATATGCACCTTGACTCCTTCTTTCCCAATTATATGAACCAGATAGAGTATCTCAGTCAATCCAAACTCACACTTGGACAATTTGGCATAAAAAGATTGTTCTGCAAGAATTGTCAAGACATTGTCCAAGTGGTGCAAGTGCTCTTCCCATGTCCTACTGTAAATAAGAATATCATCAAAGAACAAAAGGAAATACTTAAGTAGATTCTTACTGAAAAGTCTGTTCATGCGGGATTGGAATGTGGTCAGTGCATTGGTCAAGCAAAAAGGCATGACAAGAAACTCAAAATGCCCATAATGGCATCAAAAAGAAGTTTTTTGGATGTCTTCTCACCCTCATCCTAATTTGATGGTATCCGGACAGGGTAAATTTTAAGGGCGAAATTTCGCCAAATGGCTATTTTTCGGGCTTTTTTTCAAAAAATAAATTTGCTATTTGGTCATTTTTAGTCTCTAATATCGCCTATATTTACATAAAATATGTTTTTTATCATAATATTCGCCAAAATTTACACATTTCAGTAGTAAATTGTATGTTTCATATTTAATATTCGCCTACCTATCTATATACATGTTTTTTTCAATCCAAAATAATCGCCTAGGATACTATACTTAAGTATAATATTAGAATCCTTAAAAATACCATGTATCCGGAGCGGAGATCAATATTAGAAAAGTATTTTTATCCATGCAAATCATCTATCAATTCATCAATCCTTGGGATAGGATATATGTTTTCGATGGTCTTCTTGTCCAAGACCCTATAGTCAATGCACATGCGCATTGTTTCATCCTTATTTTTTACTAGGACCATTAATGATGCAAAAGAAATTGAGATTGGTATTGTGAATCCCATCTCAAGCAACTCTTTGATGTTATTTTCAATCTCATCCTTGAATATTTTAAGGTTCTTATAAGGATAGATCTTGATAGTAAGTGTGCCAACTTCCGGCTCAATCCAATGTTCAGTACCTCTATCAGGAGGCCTGCCATGTGGAAGATCTTCAAACACTTTCTTGTGTTTGTGTAGCAGCCTTTGGATGTCCTTCGGATGTTGTGATACATCTATGGAATTTCCTTGAGTGGTAATGAAACATTCAGCAGCCCACTCAATATCACCATGCCTCAATACCGACCTCATACTATTTGTAGAAATTACTTGTTTTGGGTAGGTGTTGACACCCTTCAAAACTACTTGCTTCCCTTCGGCATCTTTAAAGCTCATTTGGGGTATCTAGTAATTCACTGAATGCTCCCCAATGGAGTAAAAACACTACACTCCCATCACCACATTGGTATCACCCACATTGACAACATAAAAGCTGTCAGTCATGGTATGATCTCCAATAGTCACTTGCAATTTTGGAATCCATCGGTTACACTCCATAGTGTTGTTGCCCAGAATAATGATAGTGAAACCTCCAAATTTTTCTGTTTGTATATTTCTCCTCTCTACCATGGATGCATCAATAAAAATTTTGGTGGCACCCCCATCGACCAAAACTAATACTTTTTTTCCTTGCACAACCCCCTTGAATATCAAGGTATGGAAGCAGGGAACTCCACTTAACACTGCATTTTTTCTTTCTGGCTGCAAGGGTTGTTCTTCCACAGCTATTTCAGAGCCATCACCTATGTGTGCTTCTTCTTCCACTTCTTCCTCCTCACTTTTTTAATATACCTCAATGTAGTGTGCTTTCCCCTTAGCACATTTATGGCCCGAAACCCAAGGTTCCTGACAAGAAAAGCAGAGCTTCTTCCTTCTTAAGTCATCCCGATCTCTGTATGATTATTCCTTCTTGTTTGGGGCAGCCACATTCTTGAAAGGTGGTCTTTGATTCTGAAATTTTGTAGGCACTTTAACCTTTGGAGGATACCTTGTTCTTGGGATGGCATCTTGCAGATCCCTTGTTCTGCTCACTGCTTCTTGTAAAGTGGACGGTTTGATGCCTTTACCAGTCCTCTCAATGGCTCTGCTAATCCTTCCTTAAAAAGGAGGATCAAGTGAACCTCATATATGTCAGTGACCATCATTGCAAGCTTTTGGAACTCTGAGATGTATGGTTCAGGAGTTATGGTTTGCTTCACATGTGCCAACTCCATGAAAGAGATTTCAGGGTCTCTTCTATCAAGCCTCTCCACTAGTCTCCTAGTGAAATATTCATAGGAAGTCACTTGATCATGGCCCAAGTTTCTCATGCCATGGAACCACCAGTCATTTTCCTCTCCTTCCAAATGCAAAGTTTCCATTCTGATGGAATCCCTCTCAGCCATGGGATTCATTACGTTGAAAATAAGTGTCTAGCTTCAGCACCGAAGAGCTAGCAGTACACTTTGAGGATCCATCAAAGAAGGGTAATTGGATCTTAACAATGGCTTTTCTCAGCTCATAATTGTGTGTTGGGAGTATATGACCTCCTCTTGGATGATTTTTATACTGTGCTTCACAAAAATATTTGAAAGGAATTTCCCTTTTGCATTCTTCACTCAAGGTTTGGTATTCTACATACCGCTCCTCCCAGGAAGCAACTGATTTAGTCGGTACTCCATGATCCTCCTTGTGTTCCTCAAGAAACTTGGGCATGGTATGTTGAGGCTGATACTTGAATTCCTCTTTTAATTCATTATTCCTATTATGAGGCCCAGTCTTGAAAAGATAGATCCACCAGGGACCTTCCTTTCTTCATTTTGAGATCCATTGTCGCTCCCTTCTCCATCTTTATGTCCTAGATTCTTAGCCAAGAATTCTATGGTGTCTTTCCCATATTAAATGATGTTCTGAGATATTTCATGCAACCCTTTTAACATAATTTTCACAAGAGTCTGAACTCTTCCTTCTCATCTAAGTCAGACATATCCTTTCCTCCTTGCATTTTTCCTCCAGTAGATTCTGTCTCTTCTTCAACACGAGGTTTTTCATGATTCTTTCCTTTGGGGAATGGAACTCTCTTAGGACTCATCACAATTTTTCAAGAGCAGGTTTGGAGGACCATGTTCTGATACCACTGTAATATCCCAGATCATGTTGGAGTTGTTATTATGCAGAATTTAAAATTTTACAACACAATTTTGGCAAGCAAAAATTAGTTAACAAAACTAGTTAGAAAAGAACTGGTCAATGACACAATTAGATGACTCCAAGATTATGAATTTGGGATACTTAGGCTCTTCCAAATGTATGGGAATGTGTATAGCAGAAATCATAACAAAAACAGGGCCAACTTCCAAGCCCTATGCACAAAGCACTAGGGACATTTACATTTCAACAACAACTAGAGCTGATGTCTACTTTGAGGCTTCCTGGGCACTCCATCATATGAAAACGAGAATAATATGTTTACACACGAATGAAACCAGTGGTGTATGTTAAGCATTAAAATACCAATTGAATGATGGACAAGAGTTTCATGGAATTTAGGATTCTTTGGGTGAGTTTGGGAGCAAAAGAGTCAAGTGCGCTATGTGGGACTGCTCAACTAGTAGTTTTCCAAACTCTTCCAAACTTGATAAGGTGTCTTTGAATCCTTGAGAAAAAGGTTGGGGATGATTTAATATTGTGTCAAGATTCAAAAATGACCATCAGATCAAAAAGCTGACTCCTACATAACTATGAATTACAATAATGGAAAAACTAGTCAATAAAATTTGCTTAAAGAGCTAGTCTTCAAATTACTTGATCCAAATTTCCTTAGAGGCTTACAAATTTCACTTCTGAAGTAAATGAGAGTTCTGTTATAAGTTATTTAACATAAGAAAATCGAAATTGGAGGTATTGAGCAGATATTAGAGAAATTATTACATTCAGACCTTCAATGAATCTCCGATGCTAAAGAATCTTACAATATTGAGAGAATGAGTATGAGAGGAGAAGGAGGAGATGAAATTCTGCATTGTATCTGATATGTGGATGAAATAATATCTGATGGTTGTATATGATGGGCACACTGGACCTTCTGATCTGCATTGGGTTCCTTCACTGCAATGGAATACCTCCTTCTGATGAATTCTTCCAATACTCTCTCCAATGGCATTGTGACTGAGGATCACTCTCTGGCAGCTTAAGATTCTTCAATACTGGGATGATGTAGACCTGTATATCAGAATTCCATGGCTCTGGATCTGATCATGGATAGATTGGAACATGAAAGACATTACGTTTCATCTCCCAAGAAATGGTTGATCCACATCACTCAACTCTGAGTAGCAAGAGCTCTCAAGACAAAAATTGATTAACCAAAAAATGTGAGAGGTGCACTTTAGCTTCCTTTTATAGCCAAGGTAGCTTCCTTGACAAGTCATCCACACGTGTGAGAGGTGAGGGCGCATTCCTTGAGAGAATTAGAAAATATATTTATTTTCAAAACTTGCCTGCTTTGTGTCTTTCAACTGGATTTAGAAAGTGCGCCCTATTCATCTTTTCTGAATGTTTTCTGATTTTCCAAATTGGTTTCTTTCTGCACTTTCCTTCCTTTTAACTTTCCTGCTTTATGCTTTTGCCTATTTTTTTCTTTCTTTTGCCAGTTTCTACTTTCTTATGCTGCCACCTTGGTTTTAGTTGACTCCTTGATGTTTCTAACTTTTCCACTTGAGTAGGTGAGGTCCACCTTGACCTTATGCACCCTCCTATCCATCTGAACATCAATGCTTTCCAAAAATTTAAATAATAATGATAAGGAATTTATTATAAAATATAATTAAAACTCATAATATTAAAATTGATTAATTACTATAGTCCTTGTGTCAAAATTTATCCCTATTAATTATTCTTCCTAGACCCCCTAGGGATGGGAGGATCCAAGTCTTGACCAAGGCCACTAGGGAAGGAACATGACATTCAATGTAGATAGGATTAGGACCATTTCTGGAAAGCACCCAATAAGATCGTGCAAAATTGGCTCGTGGAGGATCGGAAAGAAAATATGGCCTATGGTGTAAATCATACCAAGGGCGTTCAGGACCATGTAAGGCCTCAAGGATGGCTTCATCAAATGGAAAAACCATATCAAAATCATCATGAATAGAAGTCTATAATGCGTCCCAAATGGGAGAGGTAAATGGGAAGCTTTAGAAATAGCTTGATAGGTCAGTTCAACTTCAATAAGAGGCATCTTATCCCATCCTTCCCCATGGGAAGGATACTCCATTGATCATGCGTGTTGTGCTCAACTGAGGTGGAAGTGGAAGCAACATCATGTGGGATAATAGACGAGGATTCTAACGGTGTGTATGATATCATATGAATCATGGACGAGGACACATAACAAAGTAGTGGGGGAAGGTTGAATGTCCCTAACAAGGTATCATCTTTGAACATTCCAACCCATAAATTTGTAATGGTCAAATTGGTGGCACTTACAAGGGGAATGTTTTGACCATTGGAAACCGTTGGGTCAGTGGTACATAAATCTAATTGGTCAGTAGTTACCACTCTCCCTTCATGGGGAAAACGGATCACTCAGTACACAAGCAGAAACCACCATGTGCATGGAATGGGACCAACTCCGTCCCTATAAGAGATTATAATCCAGTGGAGAATCGACAACCTCTACATCTACATTCACCATCTATCCACCTAGTTCAATTACAGAACCCGCTATTACCCCTTTTGGTTGGAACGAATGATCGCCAAAGGCTTGCAACATAGTAGGTGAAGGGGTTAAAGTGGGAGAACCCAAATCCTTCCAACAAGACACAAACATGACGCAAGTTGATGCTTCCTCACCCACCACAGTGCGATAGATAGTAATCCCTCGTGACTTAATTTGGATTTGGAATGCCACTTGGAAGGGAATCCTTGGTGTATCCTGGTCTAAGTTGAAAGTGATGACATTTGTATCAGAAAGGTTGATGCCATTGATGACGTTCAACAACACTTTATTCTACCCAGGCCATCTTTGGATCACTTCTAGTGCTGACATGGCACAAGGGGATTGCACCAAGTCTTCAACAATGTTGTAGTGATGGGAAACTCTTGAAAGAAGATTAGACTTCTTAACCATGCCCTTAGGAAGGAGAGGGAATGTATCATGAGTAGGCTTCTCAATATGAAGAGAATCATCGGGTTGTGAAGGGATGGCCTCATCGGTGGCATGACATTTTCTTGAATCATCATAGTTCTTGGAGTGTGTTTGTAAACTGATGTCTTACTCACACAAGAACACAGATAAATTGGATGGCAACCCCCCGGTTGGGTGTTGTTCATTGGTGCCCCCTTGCAGGTCTGGAGGGGGTGAAGTTACCATTTACTGCTCTGATTGACGAAATGGATTTGTGAGGACAACAGGTGGAGAAGGTATCCCCCACTAAGCCAAGTATTTGTGAACGTCCTCCAGGAAGAGACATAGATGAGTGGGATGGTCTCCCTTACACATAGAGCATGGGTAATGATTTTTCTTTTTACCCCACTCCTCTTTCACAGGAGAATTGGTAGGTTGTGGTTCTTTCCCTTGCCTATTTTTATTTTTATTTTGTCAATTTTTTTTCTTCTTACATCCTTGCTGGTTCATGTTACCTGATTGGGTTGGATACACAATATTAATTTGATAGGTTTGGGTAGGGATTGGTGGCGTAAAAGCCACTGGATGGGAAATAATCATGGGATTAGTGACAAGCATTTTTCTCATTTTATCTACGAGGTGGATCACCGATGGATTAGAGACAACCCCGATCACTCCATCATCGTTAGGAGCAGAGGAAGGTCGTTGAGGATCCATAGATCAAGGACGAGGAGCATGAGGTATGATTCCATACTTATCAAACTGTGAGTAGATTAAGTCTAGATTTTGTTCCTTTAGAATGATTTGATCTTTAGTTATCGCACATGAAATGGAAACATATTTGGTGATGGGTGGTAACAAGGAATTCATGAACCAATCGACCGGGAACTGATCTGGTATTTCATCACGAATCAATCATCGCCTCCTTCTCAAATCATGGATATGATTGAAGATGTGGGTAGAGGTACTTTGACATAGGGAGTTATGTCCCAGTATCATCTTGAATAGGTAACTAGAAGTGAGTAATAAAATCCATGGGCAAAGAACTAAAATCGTTGTAGGATGCATTAGGTAGCTCAATGTACCATTTATCTTCCATTCCGGTCAATGTGCATTGAAACAACCTCAAATGGGTGTTGTCATCGGCAAGTGAATTAGATGAGCATGATAGATGAAATGTCATCATGTGGTTCTATGGGTCCTCTCCAGGTTTCCCTTCAAACCTAGGAATGTCCCACGGGAGTTTGGTTGGTATAGAAGGTCAATGAGGTTGGTGGCAAACAAGATCATTGGTGAGCTTGGAGAGGTCTAGTAAATTCAAAGTTGGAAAGAATGGCAAACTTGTGTTTGCAAATGACTTTCGGGAGTGGAGTGAATAGTTTTGGAATCCCCCTTGTTTCATGGAATGACCAATGTTAGCACTCTGAGATGGAGGATAAACCATAGGTGCTATGTTTCCCCCTGTTACTGGACCTATGCTGGTAGATGGGCCAGCGGTCAAAGCAAAGTTCCACCAAGAAGGAAAAAATACATTGGGGGAGGTCGAGGGAGCAATAAGAGCATGGGACGTAGCAGGTTCCCCCCATATGATGCACTAGCAGGAATACCGGTGCTATTAGGTAAGTTCCAACTAGCAGGGAAACTCATTGTGGGTTGAATGGAACTAGGGACAAAACATGATGGCATGCTAGTCCCAATATTTGTGGGATTTGTTTGACCAAACATAAAATATGGATTTGGTAAGTGTTGGGCAGGATTAATACCTTATAGTGACGAGAAGACACTACAAACTTGGGTGGGGTGACACGTAAATACATTCATTCCATTGCATTTAGTTCCTACAAATGGAAAGAGATCGAGATATCGAAAGATGTACCTTTTATCGATGGTTGGTCCTAGCTTTCGCTTGATCTTCCACTTGTTCTTCCGCTATGATGAACTTGCAACACAAAGGAAACCTTCCTCAGCGTATCTTGACTGCAATAAATATGATGAAATTGAAAGCAATTAAACATCAACTACAATCAGATATCAAACCAAATGAACATTCAATCCAATAGACATCAATTTTGGGACAGGAAGGGTATTTCCACCTTTTTATTGTCAAAGAAACATGAATCAGTACAAATATACCTGATCGGTCAAGATGCTTCTGCAACCGAGTCTTGGGATCCTGCTCTTCACAATGACTTGGGAATTCCTCCAGCGTAACAACACTTAAAGCATTCCTTCTCGGTTTCTCTCTCATAGATCCTCCTTGTATTTATGGGACAAGGTAGGCAGTTGTAATCGAGAGGTAGTTGAATTGGGAGGTTGGGGAAGTTGCAGAACCAACTTCAACTAATCCCAATTCATAATCTTAATATATTTTTTACTTCATCTTAAGATGTGCGCAGGTTTCATACAACAAGAGTAGCGCATAGAGAGCAACTTTTATGCTTTGCAACAAGCGTTTGCAACTTTTCCCAAGGTGTGCGTTGGTTGTCCTTGAGCAAAGCAGCGCATCTTTTGAGATGAGCGCTGGTTTACCATAGCAAGAGTAGCGCACATGTGGTGAAGTCAAGATAAACAGTTAATTTCTCAGCTGAAGAGTGTACTACCGTCGATAAGTCATCGAGGTCAACCTTGCTCTTCAATCCATAGTGTCCTTTTGTGTGATCGATAGGCCAATGTGATCACGGACGGAGAAGTGCAGATTTGACCTATAACAGATGCCCCCTAATGTGTGAGGTCAGAGGGAAATGATGGCCGAAATACATTATAATTCCAATTCAGAGGAGGAGCAAGAAACCACAGAACCAAGTCACAAAAGTACCTGAAACAACGATCAAAGGTCAGCGAGCAATTTAATTTTGTCATCATATAGATGTGTAGCATGATACAACATGATCTCCGATACATGACTAGGAGATGTATATATAGCATGGCCACTGAGATACAAGCGTGGATCCATGTCAAAATGAGAGATCATAGCCATAACAACAAACTGGATCCATGTCTCATGAAGAGCCAAAAAGAGTGAGGCTCAGTCTTGCGCAACTTGGGTGATAACATAAATAAGGTGATGCTATCACAGTCCCAAGGTCTTCATCCAAACAACCCAAGGTACAAATCCTAACCATGAGAATAAATGAGCTGGAGTCGATCATGGGGGGTATCATTTGATTACCATTCATTGATGTATACCATTAACAAACGCGAGGACTTCCATCGATAATGATAATGGGGTCCAAGGTACCTAGTACGTTCCAACAAGTGTGAGTAAGTGGACTTGAAGTCGAACACCTGAGGAACCTGTCAAATAAGAGACATTGATGTATTCCCATTATTCAACAGCGAGGGAAACTACCACTGATGACTACAATCCCCAAGGTACCAACCGAAACTCTAAACTTGATTCCCAAAGCATAATGAGCTGAAGTCGATGGGAAGAAGTCCGCTAGAAGGGAGGCATTAATGCATCCTCCATCATCCAACACGAGGAACACTCAAAAGGTATGAGCTGATGTGGAATAGTACAAGTAACAAGATGAAACAAACTGACACCAGGATGGCCGACACATGAAGTCAAGGTAAACTGCAGAATGGCCGACACAGGCTGTATCCTTGAATAATGAGCACGACACAAAGTGACTTAGGCAATTTTCAACGCGAGGGGAAGTGATATAAGCCAGTAATGTAGGATACATTGACATACCCTCCATATGGTTGGAAGAATAACCAACCGGGGGAGTAAAAACTTGGAGATCAGGTTCACCCTAAGGTCAAAAACTAAAACCCAACTGAAATGATAGACTCAAATAGGTGTTGTGTTCAAGGACATGACTGACTTAACTGCCTTTGAAATTGAAAAGATGTGGTATACCCTTCTCATCCCTTATTATTTTTGGTAAAAGAATATCTTTCTTGTTGTTTTAATGAGTCCAAGAAAGAAAGAAAACTCAATAAGCCCAACGATGTAAAAAATTTAACAAGCCCATGGGAGGAAGACTCGGGGCCTTCTTCATTGTTTACAGAGTTTGAAGAAGAGATAGAAGAATACTCTATAATACTGATCTCTGGATCTTAATATCGAGCCGAGATCTGTTCTTGCTCGCCGGTGTTTTCAATTTTAAGGAGTCTGAAAAACTTAAACAATAAATCCATACACCTACCCGTGGATTTTAGTATCGAGCCCGGGTTGGTATGTGCTCGTCGGTGTTTCCCTATTTATAGAGCCTGAAAAACTTAAACAATCCTCTATATACCCTCTCATGGATTTCACATTGAGCCTGAGTAGGTGAGTGCTCGCTTGTGTTTTCATGTTTCAAGAGCCTGAAAACCCTAAAGAAGGCTCCAAAATTCCTTTTTCGTATAGTTAGTCTCCTCCCCCAAAAAAGTGTAAAATGATGAGAGAAGAACTCCTCTAGCCACGTATGACTAGAGTATACCTTTTTCGTAAATGATCCACAAAGGTCCGAAAAAGGGGTAAACTTATACCTAAGTGGATGTCGCTTCAAATCCTTTAATGAGTCTGAAATGACAACTATACTCGGAAATCTTGTCATATTTAAAGAGTCTAACAAGAGCATGAAAGAACTCTATAAAAATCTTTTTCATAAAGTTTTAACGATCCTGAAAAAGTAAAATCATGACCTCCTTACTATTTTTAACGAGCTCAAAGGAGAGATGGAAGAATGCTCATAGCTTCCTTACTGTTTTTAACGAGCTCGAAGTGAAGGTAGAAGAATGCTCGTAGCCTCCTTACTATTTTTAACGAGCTCGAAGTGAAGGTAGAAGAATGCTCGTAGCCTCCTTACTGTTTTTAACGAGCTCGAAGTAAAGGTAGAAGAATGCTCATAGGTGGATCAATGTCCAAATGAATGGCAGACTGCATTATAGACTCTAGGAAAACCTCATCAGAGAGAAGTATATTATCCCAGATGGAACACATATCTAGACATTCAGATGGAGTCATCACCTGGTCAATTGCCGGGACCCAGTCCCTAGAAGGTAAGCATGAATTCAGAGGCTTCTTCTCAGTAGCAATTGGACTCAAGGAACAATATGCTACATAATTTGATTATGACATGGTAGTGCCTACTAGCGAGGGATATACTTGGTCTATAGTTGGGTAATAAGAGGGATCAACAAATGTAAGCTGATCGATAGTGACAATGCTTTCGTTGTGAGGAAAATGCATCACACGAAAGAGCATAGACACCACAGCCTACATATCATAAACGTAATCACACCCTAGGATCATATCAAAGTCCATAGGGTCCTTTAAAACCATAAAATCAACTAAGACTATTTTTCCACCCAAATTAACGGGTACTTGAGGGAGGAATCCCAACGGTTCACTAGGTAAGTTATCGAAAGTAAACGGCCAATTAACAGTTGGAACAAGGTTAGGAAAACCTAAATCTCTCCAAGCATAAGGGGATAAGATACTAATAGAGGCTCCTTCATCTATAATACATCGATGAACCGCATGGTTTCCGATATCAACCTTTATCTGAAAAGGTGTAGCAGAAGGAAGGCAAGGCCCAGTTAGACTATTCCAATCAAAGGAAATTATCATAGAGCTTGGTAGTGGTTCACTCGGCATAGATGAAGTGCCCCCCATTTCATAAACATCCAAACTGGTAATGTAGAAGACTTCAAGGACAAGTGCATCAGTCTCCGAAGGACTGATGGGATCAGTTGAAGATTGCATCGATTCGATCACTTCACTCTCCGAAGAAAGAGTGGGGTTAACCAAAGATTGCATTGGTTCAACCACTTCATCAACCAAAGGTTGATCAGGCTGTTGGGAATCTATAGACAATTCAGGAGCAGAGGATCCTTCAGACATGGACCACACTCTCTGCACCTCTGGAATAGCTAGGCACAGGTGAGTAAGGTGATCTCCCTTACAAAGTTTACAAGTGAACTTTGGCTTGCGTCCTATAAATCGAGACTCCTTTACAACCACAATACTCTCAGCATGACTAGCATTGGCTGACAGGTTTCCCCTAGCATGACTTGCAATGGCTGGTTGCTCAGAAGCAGAAGACTCTTGAACTAAGGACCACACTCTTTGCACTTCTGGAAGTACAGGGCACAAATAGGTCAGGTGGTCTCCCTCGCAAAACTTACAAGGCAACTTAAGCTTCTGTTTATTAGGTTTGTCGACAATGTCAACTTTTTCAACATGACTTGCATTGGCTGATTCAGTGTCTCCAGTATGACTCACAGTAACTGGTGACTTGTCATTAATAGTTGGTGACGAGTACGGTTTCTGATAATAGTTGATGCTTGGTGGGTACCATCCACCAAGCATCAATTATTATCAACAACCAAATTTACCAAGCATTTCTCTAAACACTTTGAAAGTGCAAGTGCTCTCCTTATGGTAAGATGACATTTTTCATTTTTTTTTATAAATTTGATAAAGTCTGAAAATAAATTTTAATGAAACTTTTTTTTGTTTTTCTTAAACATGAAATTGCTTTTGTTATTTTGATATTGGGATGGGTTAACACTCATTTTTTTAAAATTGATTTATTTGATATATGTTAAAACTTAATAACATTTTATTATTCTTAAATTCTTAGTAATTGGTTGAAACAATTTCTTTTACTTATAGGAAAAAAAGCTTCTAAACAAGTTTGATGTTGAAAGTGGTTTTTCCTTATCTATTTATAGCCAAGGGAATGTGAATGGCCCAAAGAAGAAAGTACATTTGTGCCCAAAAAATAGTTTTTACCGGAAGAATTTTCATATATTCAAATTACTTTGTCAAATTATTTTACCAATATAGACCCATCTAACTTCAAAGCGACGAGAGGAATCAATTGCCACTAAACTACAACACATCCCTCTTAAGGAACCTAAATACAAACTTATTAAACTTCTTTTGATAAAGAAAGGAAAGAACCTCATAGTACGGCTAAAGTAATCCTTTGGAATAAAAAAAAATATATCTCAGATGCATAATGCCAACACATGTTACTTTTGAGCTTTTCTTTCTTTGGAATAAAAAAAATATATCTCAAATGCATAATACCGACACATGTTACTTTTGAGTTTTTTTTTTTTTAAATAAGCAATAACTTTATATTAACCTAACAAAAAGAGGAAATTGCAATACTTCTCATAGCTCTGAGAAATTACAATACATATCAGAGCTCTGGATAACTGAGAGCATGAAATTTGTCAGAGCTTTGATCATGGAGATCATAATGAGGAGCAAAAATTGTCTCAAAAGTCCCAAAAACATGAGCTTGAGACCAACCGCTCGACTGAGCATAAACCAGAGAAGAAACTAAACTTATACTAAAACATAAATACCATGACACAAGACAAAAAGAAACATTTCCAAATGAGCAGGAGTACTGGTTCAACCTAGGATTCTAAGTTGCATCGTCTAGAGTGGTATCAGGATCACGGAAATTCAGAGGAATGGCAGCCCCGTGAGTCACAACATTCTAGGGACAGGAGAAACTCACACGGAGACGGAATTTCGGGCTATCCAAATAAGAGACAACTAAGGAAACCCTGTTATCCACCTCCTCTATTTTAAAATTAGCATTTTGAACATCTCGCTTAATTTCGAGGAGCAGGTCTAAATTTATCTTTGTTGGATATTCATTGCAGGTGCGTTGCGCCCTTGGCTCTTCCTGGATTCACACCCGATGGTCATTGTTGTACTGCATCTTCTTCCCAATGGAGTCATGTTGCTCACTGCACATTTCCTCTTTAGATTCATGAACTCTGGGCGATGTTGAACCAGGGTTAAAGCCTAGAAAAATCCATTGGGCATCAAACAACTCAATATGGAACCCCAATTGTTCATCCATAGTAAGAGGGACCGACGACGGTACACTACTGCACTTCATGGTGTTTTAAGACGTTTGTTTAAAACAAAACCATATTCCATTGTTACTCACCTTTCTATTTTGTTTTTTTATTACATTTTTTTTACTTTTCGTCTCGAGGGGGACGAAAGAGGTTTTGGGTGCACGTATATGGTTTTCATTGAGTGAAAAAGGGAAAATATAGCTCTTGGTTAGTAGTTTTGTGCTCACGGGCCAACATTGTGGGGTTTCAGGTGATCACAGGGAAAACTAGTAATGGCCATCACTTATAAAGAAAGCACGTTGTCAATGCAGGTTTTCAAAACTCAACAACCGAGCCGAACTGACATGGCCTCCGTAGTAAAAGAGTCGACAGTGGTAGATTGTGTTGTGTTCTTGGGCTAGCATTGTGGGGTTTGAGATCTCCAAAAAAAAATAACCATGGCCATCTCTTACAGAGAAGCAGGATGGAAATGGAAGCTTCCAAACCTCAGCAACCCAGCAACATCGCCATGGCTGTAGAAAACGAGTAGACGGTGGGAAAATGTACTACGAAAGTGGCAAAGGGGACAGGGCATATGGGTCTATCCCTTTTCTCTTGAAATGAAGAGGTTCAGAGGAATCTTTGAGATTCCCCGCACAGAAGCCATCATAAATATTTGGGAACAAAACAAATCTAACAATATCCAGGTGATGTTGACAAAAATTACTATGAAAGCGGCAAAGGGGAGAGGGCTTATGGCGTTTGTCCCCGTTTCTCCTGAAATGAGGAGGTAGTTCCTCAAATTTTCTGATATTCCTCGCACAAAAGCTAGGTTTTTTGTATTTATATGAAATGGGCCATGAGGAGTTCCACTGTGTTTTCAATTCATCATTTTTTGTTGATGTGGGTATGCTTCAATTCACATTTTTGTGGATTCAGTTTCGATTTAAATTGAATGGGCTGGTTTTGGTTTAAATCCAATGGGTTGTTATCGAACTGGAATTTTTTGTACTATTTTGGTATCTGTTGATATGGTGGGGTTGTGGGTTTTCAATACCCCTCTCTGTAGTAGTGCTAGACTGTAACATCCCGAAAAATTACAAAAAATTAAAATTTTTTAAAGTAGCAATAAATACTGAAATTGCTTTGCGGAAAATAGAATAAATATTAATCTTTTAATTAATGACATATTATGATAACAACAATTTTCGCTTTATAACACAAAGTACATCATTAGTTCTGCTTGTGTTTAATTGTAAACTACATGCTGTAATTAAGTTTATCTTGTGATATAATTTCTTGATAAAGTACTGACAGTTGCTCTTGGATGATGACGAAGGGGTCCTACGAGGTACCCTAGGGTTTACTTCGTTATGATTAGCTAAAGCGTTTGAACCTGTTTCTTTGCGCAGATACGCAGGTAAGAGTGTTACGACAAAATCCAATGTTGCAAGCAATTCTAAATATATTTTCAAATAGCCGTCAATGCTTGTAGAAATTCTAAGTACTTTCCTGCATGAGTTGTTAATGGTATGGATCTTTGTCCTACTGCTCGTTTACGTGCTAGTTTACGAATTTATAAGTACTATTGGAATCCTGTCGTTATTTCGCCATTTTGCAAGGAGTAGTAATATCATGTGAATTATACTTACACTATGATTTCTTGACTTTGTGCTAGATTCCAATGTACAAAGGGATTCACTTGAAAATCATAAAAATAACTATATTAACTTATACTTTCCTCAATTTATAATTTAGGAAGAACCGTATAGCAAATGTTGTTATCATGATAATATTATTGTAAATTTGCAATTGTATAGGGTTTAGATATTTTTAAAGTTAAAGTTTATGCTATGTAATCTTTTGTTAAAGAGATGACAATATAAACACATTACGATGTGCATACAAATGAAACCTAGACTATACAATTAGTATCGAAGGCCTTCTATATAATCAACGGCCTTTATTCAATTGAGAGACAAAATACAAATATGTAAACTATGCAATTGATTGACCAACACTTTGGAAAATGTTATGAACTATACGATATAACCTTATGTCCTGGCATTGACTGGTGATATGACAGAGTGTTGAAAGGAAAGGTGTTACGAGCTGGCAATCTATCAAAACCGGTCTTGGCATTTAAGTCATGTACCTGCTAATTGTAGTGGAAATATTAGGTGGATGCTCTCATGGTTAAGGGTCACGTGAAAGAGTTTACAAACTTGTATTATCATGCCGAGTTGTAGAATGCTTTGTCCCTTGGCCTACTGAGTTGGAAATATGGTGGATGTGATAATAAATATGGCTTTTAACATGGTTGTTGCCCGAACTTCGACATGCATTGTTGGCTCCTTCTCCATCGTTGATCTCACGTGTTCTTGGTTTTCTGAATGAAACCCTAGATTTTCGTTGTATGTATCGTTGGAGTGTTTCTTTGGCCTTCATTTCGCATGGTAGTGGTAGAATGGAGAGGCCGACAACCTGCTATTGTGTAGGGTTTGGAAGTTAGGGTTTGGAGGACTCCTTCCTCGAGCTCAATCCTAGGACCTGTGGGAAAACTTGTTAGTTCCAGTGCTAAGTCTTCCTGCAGAGCCGAACCACAAATGCAGACTTCGATGTTGTTTAAGTAGAAGTTATTCAGAGTTTTCTGCTGGTCTTTTGGAGTATAGTTTTGAACCAGAGATCAGTTCTTTTGTATGAAGGCGACGGTGGTCCTTGGAGTCTGAAACTCTTCTTCGTTGCGTTGGTTAGGTGAATCTGACTTCGTTTGTGACTGGCGTCTCAAGCCCATGCTTTTGTTACCAGGTAATGTATTCAAAAGGAAGAAGTAAAGTTAATTGTAATGTTTACAGTTTGAACTTGTAATTTTCTACGTTTTTAACCCCTCAGTGATTTTATGGCAGGTGTAACTTCGTCGAATGGTTACAGTGATTGAAGCTTAGTGGAATAACTGCTGCTCGGCCACCTGGTTAGCCTTGCTGGTTCTTACTCTTCGTAGGTTCTCCTGGCCTGTTATGGTCGATGCTTGATGTTGGACGAGAGTTGGTGTTTAGTTCTTGGCAAGGTTTTTGACCAATGTTTAAGATTTTGAGAGCCCAGGCAGGTGTTCCAAGATTGGAACCCTCGACTTGTTTGTTACCCTGCTCTGCAGCGTTTCGCTATGACTTTTATAGAAATGTAAACTTGTTTTAATATGTAATGTCAAAGGGACGAACCCTTGGTCGAATTTAATGGAAGAACAGTGTTTTAATTAATAGTTTTGAGCTCAGAAATAAATCGTTTTTCGAAGATGGAGTTCTAAGTTATACAGTTTACTCCAATGTTTGAATGGTAATGTGAAGTTGAGTTTTATAATGAAACCAAACTTAGTGTAGATTTGAATGGTTTCTAAAATCATGCAATTGATAGATTGACTAGGGGATGTTGTGTTGATTCTGGCCGAGAGTCATAGACCAACTTATTTCACAAGCGAGTAATCCTGTGTTTGTATCGTTTCAATTTAATGTTTGGGATGGTGATGAAAATCAGTAAATGGTAGTGAACCATCACGTAATGAATATTAAGATTGATAAAGGTAATAATGTTTCTGTTTGAACTTGTCTTGTAAAGATAGTTGAACAATAGAATATGTTTGATGTTGAAATTTAGATGTAATGATGGGTGTTTACGTTTTCAAGCAATGGGCCTTAAAATAACTGTATGGTAGTCTTAGGGTTTCTAAAGAAAGAAAACTGCAAGTGTCTGCAATTTTGTAAGATTTGAGAAATACTCTTAAGAAAACGATGAATGATAAAGCAGGTAATCATTATCTAGGGTAAAAAAAAAATATAAGAATACATTCTGATGCTGAACATGAAAGGTATTCTTACTATAAAAATCCGGGGTGCATGGAAAATTAAACGTAATCAAATAAAATGCTGAGTACATATATGAAACTATAGCATTGAAATATCATAGAAACTTTAAGTTAATATTACAGTTATTGTGCGAAAGTTTAAGTACTATAAGGAGAGGAAATGAAAATGGGTTAAGAGACTGTGATAAGTATTTTTACTTCTATTTCTTTACAGCTTTTGAAAGAAGTGATAATAAAACTATATGCATATTCTGAAATGCAGTAGATGATGCATAATTGCAAAGTATTAGCAAAGAAAATAGTTGGTAATAATTTGAAAACCTAGTTTTGCACAGAGATGAATTATTTTACTTTTGTTACTAAGTAAAGAAATATGCTATATGTCTGCTTTTGATATAATCTGTTCTATTTTCTAAGTTTAGACATATATAAATAAAATTACAAAATTAAGAGAAACACTACAGTGTTAGTCTATCCAATCATTTGGCATTCTGCCCATCAATCATCTGTCTTAAATCTACTTCTGTGTACTAGAGTACTATACAGAAAACAATATGGGAAAAATACAGAAAGGATTTTTAATCAATCGTCTCATTTACTTAATCATCATGATACAAAAAAAACATACTTAGATCAGAAACTGAAAACAATAACTTCTGTATGCTATTAACTGTAAATACTACACCTATAATTGTAGAGAATTATTTAACTGAAAATCATAAGATAGAACAGTAGAACCTGGTGAATGTAGGAGAAACAAACAACCCAAGGAGCCTGTTCCACCCAACTTATTCCTGAAGACAACCAAATTACTTGCCTTAGGACCCCCGAGCCTATTCACTGAACCACTAGGAAGAAGAATCTGTAGAAGCTTTAGGTCAATCCACCTACAGTAACAAAGTAGTTCATCCAGTCATATAGACTTAGCAGTTAAAGAGACCTGCACCAGCACCTCTGGTTCTCTTCTCAGAATATTTTCAACAGCCTCACAATGCACTTCCACTTAGCCTCCCTATTCGAATCTCTCAGTGATCACCTGATACACTTGAGGAATTATTTCTACAGAAAATAATGTAGAGCTGCCTGCTCAATTCGAATTGCCTTATCTAGCCTGCCTAGTACTTTTAGTGGTTAACCTGGTCATTAATGAGCCATCATCTCTCTTCCACCCACCTGGAGGATAGTGCCACAAATTTAGGGGTAGTTGTCCCATAACCAACAGCTAGTGGTGGAGTGCAAATGCTGACATCTGTCCCATGCCTTCTAACAGCTTCCATTCCTCCTAGTGGGTCAGTGAACACTCATTTAACAGTTCCCTTGGGTGTTTGTCTCCTATTTTAATTTATTAAATAATAATAATCAGTTATTACAATCATCCTTGACCAAATTTGGTTATAATTACAAAACTTTGTAATTATAATTTAATATAATGTTTTTGCAATAAAATAAATAGTCTCAAAATTTGGGTAGGTGACATAGACCTCCTTGGAGCATCCTCCCGGTGCAAGCTCTCAGATCGGTGCTTCTACCGAGACAAAGGTGCTTGCCTGTCTTGCTTCTTCAGATGCAAGTGTGGAGGTCCTCATTCTGGTTGTGTTAATGCCTCTATCTTGTCGATGGTGTTGGAGTACTGGAGCATGCCCATGTGTCTTTTCCTGTCTATGTTATTCCCCTCCCTTCGAATCATTGGCCTTGTCATGGTGGGCATTTTGATGCCTGGGGTGTTTCCTGTGTTTTTTTGGGTGGTGTTGCCTCTGCACATTGTGAACCTACATGCCTATGGATTGGGGATTCCATTGCATATCGATTGTGGTTGTTGGTAATCTCCAATGACCATGTTCTGTCTCGAAATACATCCACGTCCCATGTGTTTACTGCATTGATGGCCTGTGTAATGTGTTTGTTTCTTCTCTAATGGCCCTCCTTGTCCCTCCTTGTCGACTGTCACATTGCTGCTCGAGCTTCCAGTGACCATTCAGTCATTTTCCTTTACTCATAACATTCATTTCGACATTTACACCCCATCTCTGGTCTGCGTTTGATGCCTCTACCGATGCTAATGACTGGTACTTGGTCGCCGCTATCTTTCTCGGGTGCTTGTTATAGTTTTAAAGTTTTTATCATAAAGTTTCCCTTTTGCTTCAGATTCATAAGTATTGTGGAAAAGAACACTCTCAAGATCAGAGAGCAAATTCCTCCTTTTGTTTAAACTAGATGCTCCTTTTTTTTATGTGTGTTACACTAGTACAAAATGAGAGATAAGTGACTAGGTGACCAAAAATTTTGGTCACCACAAAATTTTCAAGGGATAAATGACCAAAATTGAGAAATTTTAAGTGAGCTAACTAAAAATGACCAAGATAAATGACCAATTTGGTCACGGGATAAGAACTAAACTAAAAATGACCAAGATAAATGACCAATTTGGTCTCAAGATAAGAACTAAATTAAAAATGACCACATAACAATTGGTCATTTATTTGGTCATTTTTGGAAAATTACAATTTTGACAATGAATTTGTACAATTTACTAAATTTTAACACTGTAGATGGATTCAGAGACCCCCTAACCAGGGGCTCCATAGCCTGTAGGAACTTTGGAAGACATAGAATCTAATACCAATTTACTAATACGGAACACAAAACTCAAAGTCAAGAACTCAAGAATTGATTATATATTAATAGCACAGATAGAACAGAAACTCATAAGGAAACTCAAGAACGCCGAAGCAATTCTCTGCTCGTTTTCCAAGAACTCATAAACAGAAAAATTACAGACTTGAACCAAGAGGTTCTTCGACTCAGACTCAGACTACTAATCACTTGTAGGATCCAATTCCAAATGCCTAGAATGCGTCTTTGCTCCCTTATTTATACAAAATGAGAGGATTTCATCGCAAGAAAAGAATCGATGACTCATTAGCACGGAGATTCATCTTTTCAGACCACTAGGAGCTATCTGTACTAAAAGTGATGACTCATAAGGCACGGATAGCTGTCTGTACTAAAAGTGACAACTCATAAGGCACGGAGATGCCTTTCTTATGACTGACGGGAGCATCTTAGTTTTCGGGTAACTCACGAAGAGACATCCGCACTAAGCGATGGTCCACTTATACACTGTGGATATTCTTTTTCAAAGAACCCACTAAAGAAATGACATAAAGAAAGATGCGGAAATCAAACAAAATCCACAATACAACATTATTGTACCTAAAGCTATTTACACAGTGGAGATTCGTCTGAGAACCCACCAAAGACATGGCTGAAGTTAGATCATAGCTTAAGTACAATTATTATCCATAGTCAGGCGGACTATGATCATAATCAAATCCTTCTGACCCGAAACCATCTAAGTCAGCATCACCTTCATCATAATCTTCTGTACCATATGGTAGAATGTCGAGGAGAATCCAATGGGGAGGATTTGCTCGAAAACAAGCAGAAAAGGGAGAATACTGGAAAAGCTGCTGCTTTGCATATTCAGGAACGGATATTTCTCCAAAAAAGTTATTTTTAATAACAATTCTAGAATACGTATTTGCTCCCTTATTTATACAAAATGAGAGGATTTCATCGCAAGAAAAGAATCGATGACTCATTAACACAGAGATTCATCTTTTCAGACCACTAGGAGCTGTGTGTACTAAAAGTGATGACTCATAAGGCACGGAGAGTTGTCTGTACTAAAAGTGACGACTCATAAGGCACGGAGATGCCTTTCTTATGACTGACGGGAGAATCTTAGTTTTCTGGTAACTCACGAAGAGACATCCGCACTATGCGATGGTCCACTTATACACTGTGGATATTCTTTTTCAAAGAACCCACTAAAGAAATGACATAAAGAAAGATGTGGAAATCAAACAAAATTCGCAATACAACATTATTGTACCTAAAGCTATTTACACAGTGGAGATTCGTCTGAGAACCCACTAAAGACATGGTTGAAGTCAGATCATATCTTAAGTACAATTATTATCCATAGTCAGGCGGACTATGATCAGAATCAAATCCTTTTGACCCGAAACCATCTAAGTCAACATCACCTTCATCATAATCTTCTGTACCATATGGCAAAATGTCGAGGAGAATCCAATGGGGAGGATTTTCTCGAAAACAAGCAGAAAAGGGAGAATACTGGAAAGCTGCCACCTTACATATTCAAGAACGGATATTTCTCCAAAAAAGTTATTTTTAATAACAATTCTAGATTCATGGCCTTGTTCAATGGATTGTGTTACAATTGCACCTTCCCAGAGTACATCAAATTGGAAAACACTACCTGAAGTAGCTCTTGCTGTTAGTTCATGCTGCAAAATTGAAGTGAACCAAGATGGTCCAGAATGCTCAAGAGCTGTAATGCGTGGAACATATAGAAAGAAAAGAATCTTTAATGAGGGGCTCCATAGCCTGTAGGCACTTTGGAAATCATCACAGTAAAAGCATATGTTGATCTTGTCATGGGCTCGAGCAATTTGGTGAATGGCCTAGAAATCAATCCATCTGAGATAAGGATCGAAAATATATGCAAAATATTGTAAAATCCTAGAGAAAATAAGATAGTGCCCAATAATCATATTGACATGATTAACTTTGAGAATAGGATTAGGATTGTTAACATCTATATCATAACTGTGTCTTCCTTCTGGAGAATCTAATCTGTTTTGAAGAATTCTTTGCTGTATTTCAAAGGGCAAACCTTGAATCTTCTGATGGAAGCATTCTGCACAACCGTAAATACATTCATGGCAGATGAGAACTGGATCTCCTGCTATTGCAGAGGATGAAGATGATTCTCCTATTGTAAAAACATTGATGTCTTTAATAGACATCCCTTCTCGAGTTAACATATCTGCAAGATGATTATCTTTTCCTGCTTTATAGATAATCTCGAAATCAAATCCTTGGAGCCATACCGCCCACTTGATAACTCTGGCATTGCCATGTTCTAAAAGTATTTTGTTACCAAGCATTCCCTTCATATGTTTTAGGTATGTTCTTACTGTGAAACAAGCACTTTTGAGAAAAAGCCTAAAACGATGAATACCTTTTTTAACAGCCAGGATTTCTTTGTGTGATGATGGATACTTGAACTCTGCTTCAGAAAATGTGCATGAGGTGTATGCACAGACTTCTTCTTTCTTGGAATGCTTTTGCAACAGAACTACTGCCCAAACTTGATCATAAGCATCAGTTTCTAGAATAAAAGGAAGATCTGAGACTGGAAGAGACAGAGGGGGAAGCTTCTGGATATTTATTTTGATTCTTTTGACTGTGTCAGTCATAGCTGTTGTCCATTCTGTTCCAGGATTTAACCTTTTCTGTAACAATTTTGTATCTTTTGCTTGAGCTTGGTAAAATTGTCGGATGTAATTCAAGCAACCAAGAAACCGTTGAACCTATTTGATATCTTGTAGCTTATCAGGAAATTCCAAAAGTTTCTGCAAAACATGGGGCTGCAGAATTATTTTTCCCTGAGATATCTGAAGACCTAGAAATTCAATGGAGGTCTTTGCAATCACAAACTTATCTAGAGATGATGATAGAGCAATTCCATGTTTGAAAAGGAAATCATAAAATTGTTCTAAGTGCACTTTGTGCTCTGCTATGTCTTTGCTAAAAATAAGCAAATCATCAATATGTACAATAATAAAATCTAAATGTCGGAAAATGTCCTCCATCCTTTTCTGGAATTTTGATGGAGCATTTTTCAATCCGAACGACATGACTGTCCACTGATATTGGCCATGCGGGACTATAAATGCAGTCTTGAACTTGTCTTCTGGTGCTGTGCCAATTTTCCAAAAACCACTTTTAAGATCAAACTTGATGAAAACATTTTCTTTTGCAATTTTGGACAGAATTAAATCTTTGTGGGGTAGAGGATACTTGATTGGTTCCAAAGCTTTATTCAATTCACCATAATTAACTACCAATCTTTTCTTACCTCGTTTTTGTTCAGAATGTTTGTTGACATAAAATGCTGCGCAGGCCCAAGCACTTTTGCAGGGTTCAATTAGCTTCCCATCAAGCAACTATTGTATTTCTTCTTTGCATGCTTGTTGCTCTATTGGACTCATATAATTAGCTGAATCTTTTTTAGGCTTGATATCGGCATTCTACTTATACGGGAGTGTGACATAATACTTTTCTCTCTTCCAGAAAGCATATGGATGATCAGAAGTACAATCGTCTTTCAATCTTTGTATTATTTCTGCAAGAATATCTTGACCATGTAGGTCTGCATGTTTTACGACTTTCTTGATTTGGGCCAAATCTTTGACTGATTCTTCAACAATATCTGGCTTTTCAGGAGAGATTCTGATAATAAAATCAGATTTTACTGGAATAGAAGTCACAGTTCCTTGAACTATAAAATCAACTGAATCTTCTCTCACAACCATCGGCAGGTGTTTCTTGACAAAATCTTGCCCTAGTATATATCTTCTCCCGTATCTAGACAATATAGAGTGACATATGTTTTGGCTTTTCCTAGCAAGATAGGAAAATATGGAGCAATGAAACTTACCTCGATAAGCTCTTTGTTGACTGCTCTGAAGTGAATATATATGGGCTGCCAAAAATATTCTCGAATGGATTTATATTTACAACAGCTATTCATAGCGCCTGTATCTACTTGTGCATCTACTTCATAAGCTTTATACCCTTCTGTTTTGATCTGGATAGTTATGACCATCCTATCTCCTAAACTTTTATGTTCAGGTACTGGATCTATTGCTGGTTCTGGAACCGGGGTAAAGCTATGAGCCTTTTTCATTGTAAGCTGGATATATTCATAATTTAACTCATCTAGCTGGTGTAACGATTCTTGTATGCTTGTGGCTAGAGTAGCTAATTGTTCTCTTTCTTTCTTGACTTTATTTTCAGGGAAAACAATTCTCCTGAGTAAGTCTGACTCACCTGGATTTGAATATTCATGGAAATAAGTGGACTGTTGAGGTTCTGGCAGCTTCTTTGTCAACTCGTCAAGCTTTTCTTGTAGTCTTCTCCTGATTATGATAAGCCCTGGAGAGAGACTCGCCTTTTTTTCTTCTAACTCTTCTATCTGGCTTTTGATAGAAGCAAAAGAAAACATAAAACAATTGCTTATAAAAGTTCTGTCATCATCAGAACTATCATAATTAATAAAAAGTTTCTAGAGGTCTAACTCTTCTGAATTAGAGTCATATTCAGAGCCACTGGCTGACTCATGGATGGAGAAACCTTCATCATTAGACTGTAATGCAGGGACTAGATCCCAATCAACAGGATTGTACTCAGTGGTGAAAATTTCACAGAGTTTATTCTAAAACTTTGTCTTTTTGTCTGGGCACTTATTCGCCCAATGACCGGGTTTGCCACAAATGTAACAGGTAGACTTTCTGAGTGGTTGAGTCCTCTTTTTCAAAATGAACCTTCTTTGTTTATTTGGAAAGAAAGGTTTCTTTGGATATGTTGAGACTTTTTTGAAGGAAGATTGAAATCTGGGACGGGATTGAGAACTGGATCCACTGGATTTCTTAGAATGTCATGTGCATGCAGATGCATGCTTTATGAGAACGAGGTTTAAAACAACCATAACTGGCAGTCTCACGGAATTGCTGACAAGCAGAATGATAAACAAAAATCTGCTTTTAAAGATTTTTCTGTGTCTTCATGGTGACACATTCTTTTTGGAGGTCTGTTAACACATGTTGATGTAGGCCAGCAAGAGAAAGGTCTTCAATCTTTACATGGTTATCAGACAAATATGTAGAAACAAGGACTAGGATCTTACCAGGGAGTGAGGCAAGATAATGACGTAAATAAGCAACATTCCGATGATCGATGATTTTGTACAACATGGATTGCATAGTACAAAAATACTCTTGGAGGAGACCTATGTCACAAAGCTTCTGAGACATAAACAATTGGGCTGTATGAGATGCATCAGGGGGTAATGCGCCAAGGAATTCATGTGCAAGGGCTTGAAACAAAGCTTCTAAAGGATCATTATCTTCAAGTAGATGTTCCTTTTCTTCTTCTGAAAGCTTTTCCCACCATACTTTTGTGATACCTGTGAATGCCCAAGTGAGCTGTGTAGCAATATCCTTCCAGGATGCTTTGGTCTCTGCTTTTCTCTGAAATGTCCATGCATTAATTTTCTGGAACAGATTCAAAATCTGATCATTCTCCATGCAATCAAAATTAATAATTAAAGTATTTCCAAATCCTTTGGACAAGTCTTTGGAATCAATTTTAATATCTACATTTTTTAATTCATTTGTCCATTTGCTGAATGGACTGCGGAACTTATTCTGGCTGATATCTTGGTCAGATACTCTTCTTGCTTGATTTCGAAAGAAATGCGATTCGGCTCTGTTTCTTTTGGGGCCAGAAGTTTCACCCATCTTTGAATCCATAGAGATATGGGAGGAAGCCATTTTAATATCGTGGCAATCAAGAGCTATTGCCTTTTGCTTTAGAAGTTCATATTTTTCTCTGGCTAATTCAACACCATGCTGAATACTCTGCAGTCGATGTGGGCTTAACTACTTTAGAAATTTCTGGGAGCTGGAGCTGCTAGAATGATACTTGAATTTATAGCCTTCTTGATTGATTTGGCTATAATCAAGGGGAGAAGAGGGAGCTGGTAGTGCTGTCTGCAAATTCTCCACAGATCTGGTAATAATGTCCAAATTGGATTTTATTTCTAACAGCTTGGCTGTTTTTGCTTTTTGGTCTTGGACCAAAGTATCCATAGAATCGGAGATGTGATTAATGGATCCATGTAATGTCTGGAGATGTGCTTTGAGTTCGAGAACATCTCTAGCAACATCATCAAGATTTTGAGCTATACAAACAGATTGGAAATTTGCATAATTCTGTAATTTAATATGCTCTGTTGGTTCAGGATCATTTGGACTTCTCAATTTGACAAACTGGAGATCTGACTGTATGCTACCATCTTTGAAAGAAGGATTAGAATTTCCAGAATCTAATCTTCTTGCTGTAATCTAGGTTAAGTTTCCAGATTTCTCTCGAGGGAGAGAGAAGCTTTTGAGTTCACAGAACAAAGAAGAACATTCAGGGCAATTGGAATGCAGTCCTTTATGTTCAGAAGAGGAGGTGGAAGGTGCATCAATAGACTGAAATGTTTTGTTTTTCAGTGGGGTATTTTTTTCTTTACAAAACTTGCAGGATGCAGAAGGAAACTGGATATGATTAACCATATGTTGCCGTAACTGATTGTCACATGGTTGCATATGCATAAATGAATGTAATGGGGTCGTTGTTCTGCGGAGCAGATATTGGGAATGGGATGCAGATCTGCTAAGTGATGGTGAAGGTGAAGGAAATGATTGTGCAGGAGCAAATCTGAGGGAAGTGTTACCATCAGGATTCTGAACAACGCGTAATTGTTTTGAGGAACTATTATGGAGTTGAGGATATTTCTGAGAAAGTGGCTGGTAGGTACTATTCCATTCTTCAGGTAAAGTAACCTGAGAAAAACCTAGTTGGAGGGGAGTGGTGTTTACCGGACCAACTACGACTCCTTCTTGGAGTGCTCTTTTCTGCAATTTAGGATTGATTGCAGGCATTGTAGTAGACACAAACCGAATAAAGAGGGAACAATGTAACTGAGTGATTTGAGATTGTGGGGCAACATCAAATCCAAAAAATTGTGTGTAAGCTTGCAAAAATTCATTGATATAGGGATCTGTGAGAGAAACCTGATATCTGGGGACCAAAGAAGACCACGTAGGGCCATTATTTAAAGGACTTTGAAAACCACCTAACAAAGCATCTTCAAATTTATTTAGACGAGAGTCTAAAACACATGATAAACAGGAAGTATTCAGTCCAGGACGGACAAGTGGGTTAATACCGAACTGAATTAAACCAATATGGATTATTTGTATCCATATTAACATTTAGTAAATTGTAACATTGTAGATGGATTCAGAGACACGAGCTAGTGTCGAAACATGACACCATAGGCTAACCTACTGAAATTTTTTGCAAGATCAATTCATCTGTATTGTCACATCTAATTTGATGTGCTTATCACATCCATCTCTTATTTCACCATTTTTGGTTTTGTATTATCCCTTCGATATATCCGCCAAGTTGCATCATCTGCATCATCATAGTGTGGTTGAGTCGAGTCTTGGATATTATTTGTTTTCTTTCCCTCTCGGCATTGTCATGTCATGAATTCGGTGTCATTATGTTTGGCTTGTCATATTGGTCACGTTCATATTTTTTTTAGCAAAACGATCGTCGTTTGACCCTCTCGGCAGTCTGTTAAAGTTTTAACAAGTTCATGTATTTTGCGTCATCATGATGTTAGCTAAAAATTGTCAATTTCACAATCTAAACATGAAGCCATAGGAAAACCTATTGAACCTTTTTGCTATATCATTTCATCTATACTGTCACATCCACTTCAATGTGCTTATAATGTTCATATATTATTTCACAATTTTTTCTTTTGTATTATCCCTTCGCAAATCCGCCAAGTTGCATCATGTGCATCATCATAGTGTGGTTGCATCGAGTCTTGGATATTTGTTGTCTTTCCCTCTTGGCATTTTCATGTCATGAAGTTGGGGTCATTGTGTTTGGATCGTCATAATGGTGACATCTATATTTTGTTTGAACAAAACCATTGTCGTTTGACCCTCTCGACAGTCTGTTAAAGTTTCGGCAAGTTCATGTATTTTGCGTCATGTTATCTAAAAATTGTCAATTTCGCAACCTCCATTAATTCTCCACATGCATCCATTCATCATGGTTCTCCTTGCGCTTGAGTTTGGAAAGTTCTAAAGTTCCCCTCGGGTCTCTTCCCTGCAAAATATTGCCAATATCCTCCATTTTGAAAAGAAAAAAAATCCTCCCTTTTTGTAAAATGCTTTTAAAAAAAGAGTTACGGCCATGATTCGAGTAACAATTTTTATATATTTCATCATTTATATATTAATATTGGAATATATTAGTTTATATGTATAAACTATATAAATTAAAACATAATCCTCCATTAAAATACAAATACTTCATGTGGTTCGCCTTTTATGACAAGTCACAAAAACTTGGGACAACTTAATTAAAAAAGGCTGGATTGGCCCAAATATTTGCTTCCTCTGCAAATCTGCTGCTGAGTCTACCTGTCACATTCTGGTTCATTGTATTTTTGCCAAGAATATATGGCAGCATATATGTGATTTGTAGAAGATTGAACAACACTGGGGATTGGATAACTTTAGCTCTTGCACTCTCAACTGGATGAGATATTGTAAAGCACACCCTCTTCTTCTGATTTTCATCTCGTGGGCCATTTGGCATTCCAGAAATCTGACAATTTTTGAAAGTGTGGTTCCCAATGTCTCTCTTACTTGAAATCAAATTCTGAACATGTACAAGCTTCATTCAAATTGGCAGAAACCAAAGAAAACAGTAAAAGTGAGCATTTTCAATTTGAAGGTGATTCGACCAACTTCCTTCTTTGATGGTGCTGCAGTTAATGGTCTCTGCGCCGCGGGTGGCGTTATTTATTTAAATCAGAAGCACTATTATACTTTGAAATTAAACTGTGACATTGTCACCAATATGAAGGCTGAGCTTCTTGGATTATGGTGTGTACTAAAGGTGGCAAATCTCTTTGGGTTTGATGACCTTAAAGTCTTTGGGGATTCTCGGGTAACAATTAAATGGGCAAAAGAAGATTTGCACACTCAATATTATTAATCTCATGCATCGGTGCTGCAGAATTAGAACAGAGATAAAGTTGCTGAGAAATGTGGATTTTGAGCATATTTACAGGGAACATAATTCTCTTGCTAACAAGCTTTCTAAGACAGCTTTGGATGGAAAAGTGGGTGTTTTAATCTAGGAAGAATATCAGGATTCTCATATCTGTGATATGGGAACTGTATGTTTTTTTGACTAATTTCCTTTCTTAGGATCTGAGTTTTTTAGGATATCTTTATTCTGACATATCCCTTGATCTTTTAAGATTTCTTTTGACGAAAAAGGTATTGCCCGCATTGAGCGACTCTCTTAGCTTTCATGTTCATCAATCTTGTTTTGAGATAGAGACCATCAATGTATTATTTGATTCTCCTTTGAGTATCCATAGTATGATTTAAAAAAAAAAAAAACCAAAAAATATAATATTATTAAAACACGTTTATAACCACAAAAAAAAAAAAAAAATTATTAAAACACGTTTATAACAAAATAAAAATAAAAATAATATTATTAAAACACGTTTATAACAAAAAAAAATAAAAAATAATATTATTAAAACACGTTTATAATATAATAGTAGGAAAAAAAAACGAAGCAAAATCATTATACAAAATGGAAGATACCAAATCAAAAATTTGAAAACCCGCGGATTCGAGAGCAATATGACCACATGGAGGAATGATACCGACAGTAAAACCCTTATCATGGTTGGATCAGTGGGTTAGGTTACTCCACTACACAGAGAGCTCGATGCCACCGATCAAATCCCAATCCTGGTTCTGTGGCCATGGATTTAGACAAGGTGAAAAGCCTCTAGGTGAGCTCTGTCCCACAACTTATGTTTTAGGAGAAGTTAAAAAAAATCCAGATCGGGAGGGTTCAAGTCCCTGGAACCGAGTCCCCCAATTTTCCAAGGTGTAAATCGGAAGGGACAAGGTTTTTTTACTTGTATTTTCTTCATATTTCATTGTTTTTATGAGTAATAAACAAGAGAAATGCGTGGTGGTAATTATTTCAGGATAACAAGGTCATTGGTAGTGCTATAGATCTAGTGCTGCAAAGAGCTTGCTGCAGATCCTTGCTGCGGATCCAGTGTTGGAAACCCTTGATGTAGATCCAGTGTTGCATAGTTTGTGTTGCAGATCATGTGCTATAAGTCCGCGTGCTACAGATCTCCCTGCTATGGTATGCACATAACTGTGTTGTCACTTCTTTCCATCATATTGATTATGTAGTTACAATTGGGATTATCTCTAAGATAGAATTGGAATTGTTCATTTCGGTACACTAATCAAAGGTTTGTTATGTTCATTATGTTCATTATTTTTATTATGTTCATTCCTTATCAATAATCCATTCCCCCTTGCATTTGCAGGAAGAAGTAATGCCATTTGTTGAACATCTACTGTCTTCCGTTAATGTACAGGTACTTGCAGATGCTTGTTTATCTTTCTTTAATGCCATTTCATTGTGCATTTAATTTGAATATCTTGACTGATTGTTTACTCGTTGCAAAATTGTTCCCTACCATTTTCTGTTGTTTGGGATGTGGCATAAATTGCTTTTAGTTGACACTGTTGAGAATGTGCATAACATATTGCGGCCAGATTGGTCACTACCAACAACAGGGCGTGCTCGTGTGGCTCAGGCACTCCCAAAAATGCTGTAGATTCTTCCATCAGGTGCTTCAAAAGGGGATGGATTACAGAAGTTTCTTGAGCATCTAGGTGCAGACATTTATGAGGTTTGTTTTGTGCCGCTTGATGTTTCCTTTGTAGGAATTTCTAGTCTTTTTTAATGCTTATGTCATACTTGATAAGTTAATTTTGTTTTTTGAATTCAATATGTTCATTAGGTTATGGCTATTGGGGATAGTGAAAATGATGTGGAGATGTTAAAGCTTGTTCATTGGAGAGTTGCGATGTCTAATGGTTCAGACGAGGAAAAAACTGTAGCAGATGCAATTGTGACTAGTAATGATGAGGATGGCGTGGCTGATGCCATTTACCGCTATGTCTTTTCACAGCAAAGGAATCAAATTGATTGAATTGACGATGACAGTGTTGCAGATGCCATGCACTTGCCTGTTTGATGCTGAACATTTTAGCTACTTAACATCCTCCATGGAAAGCATGTGGAGGTTAAATTGAGTTTCTGTCAAGTAATGCTTTAGATTTCTTAAGTCACTCAGTCCTAGTGGTCCAAGTTTTTATTTTTAATTCTTCTGTACTGTGTATAGAAATGGGTTTTGGTTCAATCCGTTCACTTCTTTTTGCTATTAAAAACAGTTTTGACCTTACCAGGATGAAGTATATTCTTTCTTCATGCATAACATTCAATTTACAACATATAGGAAGTGAGTTGCAAGGACAAAGAATACCTGGGGATGGAGTCAAAGTTGCAATGAAAAGATGAATTTTCAACTGTAATAACGTCAGACTGTTGTTTTCTTCCATTAGCAATGAAGCTTTCTTGTTGACAGACTGGAAGCCGATCCGAGAAATGATTGCATTTGGTTGACATTGTTGTTTTAGATGCTATTTACTAAGCAGGGCTTGCTTATTGCATTGTTAGGACCTTCTGCTTCTCCTGCAAACATTGCCCCTTCGGAATCACCTCAGATGACACAAGGATACCTTTGGCACCACCGCCATTGGTATTGGACATATTACAACCTATCCAGATACAAAAAAAAATTAGAACCACTTTGACTCAAGTCTAGTAACAAAACAAGATAATTGTATTAATGTCCATCAATGGAACTAAAAAGAGCCACAAATCCAAGGACCAAGATGTTGAAAAACTGTCTGAATTGCATGGAAATGATTCATTTAAAATCTATATAGATGATGGATTAAAAATGAGCATTGTAGTAGAATTGTACCATATATGGAGCCAAACCTAGAATGGAAGCTTCTGCTAGTCAATTATGTAATATAGTTGCATTGAAAACTCTAGCGCCTTGTGTTCAATCATCATTTTTTTCTCCAACAATAATATATGTAGATTAGGTAGCAACCGCTTTAGAAACCAAAACTTTTGTAACACTTCCTGAATATTATAAGTCAACCAGTTCATTGAATCTCAGAACCATCGATTGTACTCTCATAAAGTATCTCCCACTTTTCCATGAGATGAATTATTTATATTCAACAGAATTAGAGCCATAGACATGGACACGCATTACTATGCCACAAAGGATGTGCCTTCTTGGCTTAGACATTCCTCATGGAGGATTAAAAGCATTAAGATACATGTTGGTGGTGATGTTGACATGGTAGTTATTATTATTAATTGGCACCTTAACACTTAAATTTGTTGTTTTGGGATGAGATCATGTTCTTCCATGCTTTCATCCAGAAAAATATAATTACTCTATGAAGAGGAGGGGCTTTTGTTATGTACTTGGGGACTCTTGATCATACTAGAATTAAATTCTCAAGGTTTTATCTCATTGAGTTCGCTATGCATTGGGCCTTCAACTTGGGACGACCTTCTTCCTAATGGCTACCACTGTCCATTGGCTGATATGACAACTGTAAATGCCCTCTTTCTTGTGGGTGATCTCCTATTGTCATCCATTAAAAGCCCCTTTCTGTGTTAACCTAGTGGGAATGACTGGTGGTTATGGGCTATCGGTTAACATAAATACAAGAAGGCGTGGGTTCACCGAAGGCATAAAAGTAACCATGTAGGCAATTACAAGCATCCTCCATGGGTTCGCAATAAGAAATCTCCTCCTGGTTTTGCTTGATCATATAGGGGCATTATCTCTCCAATAAAGTGTTTTAAGCGTACCTATAAGCAAAACACATTTTTCGCTTTATTGTTGATGTGATCTTTTTGCTTGGTTCCTAAGCAGGTTTGTACGCTTTATTTGTAGCGCTCCTATGGAGTATATATTCTTCCTGTATCTAAACTGTCATACTGTAGTCAATGCAAAGTGGGTTGTCAAAATGAAAGGTTCATACTGTTGGCTCAACCTTGTGCTCCTTTGAGGGGATGGCCTGAACCGTCCGGATGTCTCCTTAAAGTAAGGCAAGTATGTAAGCAGGTCCTCAAATTTTAGGGGGCGTTACTTATGCTCGGGGGGGTTATGCCTTTTTTAAAAAGTAGCATAATAAGTTCAGGAAGGGCAAGCAGGCGCTTACCAGGTAGGTGAGGCAGGGCATTCTCTAGTGGGCCTTGGGCTGGCTGAATTGCTCAATGGCTCAATCAATGCTTCGTGAGGATGATATCGTAGCTATTATCTGCAAGAAGGCTTTTCGAAGGATAGCTGGCTTTCGCTCTAACTGTTTTATCTAAGGTGGCGTGCTTTTTAAGTCTTATTGCATTCCCAAAAGCTCTCTACCTATCTGCTCCGATACCGATTCAATAACGCCTTAATAAAGGGTCTTCAAGCATTTTCGTTGAGAGAGGCTGGCCACGAATCATCCCCTTGGAAGTTCTGTTCTTTTCTTGGGGCAAATCATACGATATCTAAATGGTGCCTTTACCTTGATAGCTCGTATGGCTGGTCGTCTTCCTTCTTTATGGATCGGACGAGGGTCAACTTCGATCAGGGAACCGGGGGCAAGCAAGCCATTTTTACGAGGGAAGGTCACATGGATTCCACTAGCCTCGTCGATTTAGTTCTGTCAAGCCTGACGTCTAGCCACTACAACAACAAATTCTCACATCACGGGTTGGACCAGCTTCTTCAGGTTTTTTCTACTGTTTATAATGGGCAAACTCAGTTAATTGTATCTGTTCCTTGTGCTGCTTAAATTGGCGAGTCAACCGCTTTTAAAATGGGTGCTTTCACTAAAGTGGAGTTGTTAGGGATCTACTAGTTCTCCTCTAGTTCCAAAACACCTCTACAAAGGGCCCAGCTATTTTGTTACAAAAGAATGAGGAGGGACACGAGCAGCCAATTGCCTTTTTCAGCAAAGCCAGCTATATAAAAACTCCCAGCCAACTAATCGACTAACTAACCGATCGAATTATATTAACAGAACAGACTTTACATATTTATAGGCCCAGCTTAGTACACGTCTAAGCTCTTCTTCTTAACCTCATCTCTCTTATGAGCCAATAGAATGAAAACAGTCATATTACGAGGCAAGCTAAGCTGTGATTACCTCTTAGTGTTACAGCTATCCAAACAAAACTGAGCATAAATGATTGAAACTTATCCACCTGCAATGCAAGTAGCAGAGTGTGGAATGTGCCCGCCACAACAGAGGCATACTGCCTTGTAAACCGTGATCAGCCCATCTTGACCTACAACAACTGGGACTCTACAATTGGATATGGCTATGCCCCTGCTTCTGCTGACGATAGCTTTGCTACTTTTAACTTTGTTGGGTTGCACTCACTTGGCCTTATAGTGGCTTGTGCAAAACATCAACCAACTTTACTAGTGAATTTGGATCCCAAGGGATTTACACCACACTAACACCAAAATAACTTATTGTTGATGGCAAGAAGTTTTCTCTGATACGAAGATGATGTATGTTTCTTTATTTCGTCATTTGTTGTCTTGCTTCGATACCAAGTATGATCCATGGTTTGATTTAGTTTATATTTTCATTTAATGACAATCATATTCCCACATGTTTGGCAGCATTGAACGGTGACTTGGATGCCTAATTAGATTAAGGAATTGATGTCACCAAACTTGTGTGTTGTCTGCAGGGAAGGCCCACTTCACTGTTTCCCACTCTAAGAATGACTTGGTCTCTGGTATCCAGACTCACCGGTGAGTTAGCCTACGATCTCAGAATGTGTTGGATTTAAGAATTGATGTCACCAAACATGCATGGATAGTCTGTAGGGCATGGCCTACTTGACAATGACTTGGATTTCTGTATGGATTTAGGATGTCAACTTGGCTTAGTGATGGTGGACATGCTCAAAACAACAAAGTGCTAAATGTGGATAGAGGTCTTGCTCGGCAGCTGGTTATGAGATTGTCTAATGAGGAGATGAATAAATGCAGGCTCCACAAGAAAAGTTCCCTTAGGAAATAAGTAATGGATAGTTTCTTTATTTTATACCTTGATACTCTTTACAAGGACTTAAATTTGGCGGAGTGGTAGTTTGATCATCTGAGTGTTTTTTTATACCGTATATTGTATTTCAACCTGGTACCAGTTTGCAGGAAAGGGAGTCTCGCTTTTTCATGCATTAGTCAACATATAATCAGTACTAAAGCTCAAGTCATCTATGAAATTGGCCATTTACTCAACACATTCTTTTGTATATGAATGCATGCATTTTTATATTCTTTGGAGCATCAGTTTCCTCTAGTTGGTTTTAGCCAAGATCGCATTGTTACACTGTTTGATCACCCGCTAATTGATGCTCTTCATACTGTATACTTTGAGCCAATGGTATTTTAATTTTTGACATTTTAGCCCTTGCAACTACAAATGAAAAATATGCTTATCAAACCCCTTCTATGTTCCTTCCATTTCGGTACACTAATCAAAGGTTTGTATGGAATTGTTCATTTTAGGAATGCACACTATATTTATTATGTTCATTCCCTATTAATAATCCATTCCCCCTTGCATTTGCAGGAAGAATTAATGCCATCTGTTGAACATCTATGGTCTTCCGTTAATGTACAGGTACTTGCAGATGCTTGTTTATCTTTCTTTGATGCCATTTCATTGTGCATTTAATTTGAATATCTTGACTGATTGTTTACTCGTTGCAAAATTGTTCTCTACCATTTTCTGTTGTTTGGGATATGGCAGAAATTGCTTTTAGTTGACACTGTTGAGAATGTGCCTAACATATTGCGGCCAGATTGGTCACTACCAAGTACAACAGGGCGTTCTCGTGTGTTTCAAGCACTCCCAGAAATGTTGTAGATTCTTCCATCAGGTGATTCAAAAGGGGATGGATTACGAAAGCTTCTTAATCATCTAGGTGCAGACATTTATAAGGTTTGTTTTGTGTCGCTTGATGTTCCCTTTGTAGGAATCGCTAGTCTTTTTCAATGCTTATGTCATTCTTGATAAGTTAGTTTTTTTTTTAGAATTCAATATGTTCATTAGGTTATGGCTATTGGGGATGGTGAAAATGATGTGGAGATGTTAAAGCCTGTTCATTGGGGAGTTGCGATGTCTAATGGCTTAGACGAGGAAAAAACTGTAGCAGATGCAATTGTGAATAGTAATGATGAGGATGGTGTGGCTGATGCCATTTACCGCTATGTCTTTTCGCAGCAAACTATCTAGGAATCAAACTGATTGAATTGACGATGACAGTGTTGCAGATGCCATGCACTTGCCTGTTTGATGCTGAACATTTTAGCTACTGAACATCCCCCATGGAAAGAACGTAGAGGTTAAATTGATTTTATTTCAAGTACTGCTTTAGATTTCTTCAGTCACTCGGTCCTAGTGGTCCAAGTTTTTATTTTTTGTTCTTTTGTACTATGTACAGAACTGGGTTTTGGTTCAATCGTTCACTTCTTTTTGCTATTAAAAACAGTTTTGACCTTACCAAGATGAAGTATATTCTTTCTTCATTCATAACATTCAATTTACAACATATAGGAAGTGAGTTGCAAGGACAAAGAATACCTGGGGATGGAGTCAAAGTTGCAATGAAAAAATGAATTTCCAACTGTAATAACGTAAGATTGTTGTTTTCTTCCATTAGCAATGAAGCTTTCTTGTTGACAGATTGGAAGTCGATCCGAGAAATGATTGCATTTGGTTGACATTGTTGTTTTAGATGCTATTTACTAAGCATGGCCTGCTTATTGCATTGTTAGAACCCTCTGCTTCTCTTGCAAACATTGCCCCTTCGGAATCACCTCAGATGACACAAAGGATACCTTTGGCACCACCGCCATTGGTATTTCCTCCCCCCTTCACCTCCTAAAGGTATGGAAAATACATGATATATTTTGTTATTATTTGAACATTCATTCTGTTATCACGAGTTGAATTTATTTGTAATTGTTATCATTTTATTTGCAAATAAATTTACTTCATGTATAAAGAATCAAGATACATTATGTGTAACTAACTTGATGCATCCTTTGTACAGATTGCGGTTCAATAGCTTGCACTCAACCATTGACTTCTACTCCTCCTAGTGCACCATGTGGCTGTGTATCCAATGCAAGTGGAGCTTGAGCTTGGGGTGGCACTTCATGCCTTTTTCCCATTGGTTTCAGTGTTGGCTGCATAGATAGTAGCATGAAATTTCTTGAAACAAATCCAAGTAAGGATAATGGGAGCAAATGCAGATGCTCATGATCAGGAAAAGACAATTGTGATTCTTGATTTGGTACAACTCGGAGAAAAATTTGACGATACAACTGCATTCTTGATTTTTGAGAGATTTTGGCAAAAGAAGGTTATTATTAACATGACCCTTTTTGATGACTATTGGGTAATCTTTGTTTCTTACCTAGGTACGTGACCCTTTTTCAGAATTTGGCAAGATGGTGTTAACTGTTGGAAATTTTCTTCTCATATCAATCCATAAGGAATTCTATTTAAGGGTGTTAGCTTAATGGTAGAGCACCTGCCTTATAGGCAGGAGGTTGGTGGTTCGATTCCTCCGTGCCTTATATATATTCTGAAACTACTAAAAATAGATAAATGACTAAAAAAATGACCAAAATTTATATAGAAACGACCACCAGTACAACATGAGAGTTGAGTGACCAAAAAAATGACCAAAATATGCATATAAATGACCACTTTTGAGTTGGTGATCGCTGGTAGCAAATTAGCGGTCATTTATCACGTGACAAAAAATGTGGTCATAAATTGTGACAATTAATGACCAAAGATATGACCAAATTAATGACCAAATATGGGACCAAATATATGGCCACAAGATAAGCTATAAATGATCAAGCTAAATATGACCACATTTTTTGTCGCATGATAAATGACCGCTAATTTACTACCAGTGGTCACTAACTCAAAAGTGGTCATTTATATGCGGATTTTGGTCATTTTTTGAGTCATTTATCTCTCATTTTGTACTAGTGGTTGAACTGAGAGAAATGGCCTCTCTCTGAGGAGAGCCACTCTTGTGATAATTTACCTTCTTTTCATATTAAAGGAAGGGAACGATCTCATGTTGAAAACTGAACCTTTAACTTCCTGTCCACATTACCATTAGATAATCTGGAGGATGGTCTAATGAAAGAACCAATTTAAACCATCATTTAATCTTTATTGTATAATATTCAGAGTCTTTCCAGGAGGGAGAAAGACAACTGCTCTCTGCTAGACCTGCTTGCTTTCTTACTATCCATATATGTATTTAAATTTTAGAGAAAGTGTAATCTCCTTTTTTCTTATTGGTTTTCTGCTGAGTGCATTAATGTTTCGAGAACTGATTGAGTGGGTATTTCCTTTGGATTTATTTGCTTCATACTAATAATTAAGATGAGAAATCCCTGAATAATCTGCTCGATCTCTATTTGGCAGTCTCCTCCTTTCAGAAGAGGAGACTTCGGCTACATTTTCTCTTCAAGACTTCGGCTTCCCATTTGAATATGTAATATAACTAGACGAGTTTGCAGATAACTACTAGGAATCCAATGCTTCATTTCAACTAGTTCGACTGAGCAAAAGGTGATCAGTTCGAGTCGTTAAGCGAAGATCCTGCAGCCATCAAGTAAAGTAAAGTATATATATGGCCTTCTTAATTTATTCATCGATCGAACATCTCACAAGCACATTCCAGAGATCACGAAAACAACTTGGTATGGACTCTGTGGATTAGACTTTAAATAGTGAACTGAGTGCATATGCGTATACTAGAGTTAACATCAAACAACCAAGTAGGACATCTAGTATAGAAAATTGTATCATTGGCAATGTCACTAAATAAATTTTTCGTTTGTTGAAGCCCTAAAAGAAAAGAAAAGAATAGAAGTGAATGTCAATCTGGATTCTCTGCCATTTCCTAGCATTAAGAGGAACCTTATCACATCCACAGGTCATTATCTCTTCACATATTAAATGCACTGATTATATTTGGAAACAAAATCACTGGGCTCTTCTGCTTAAATGGTTTTTTAATTTTTTGAAATGATGGGATGAGCTTTTCACAATCCTTGGAAAATACAAATAAGGAAAGTTGCGAGGGTAGCAAGTCCCTAGCTTCATATAAGCAAATAAGGATATAGCTTATAAATTGTTTTTAGTTTCGTTACTATATTAATTGAAAATTCCTTTCTTATAACTTTGATTTATGCTTAAATCTTTTAAACCATCATTTTTTTTTATATAAAAATTAATATTAAGAATTGCGCTCTGTAGGGAAATCCTAGGTATTAACGATTTTTTCTAACTTCTATTATTTTTTCTTTGTTATATTTTAAAAAAGGTAATATAGCTGCTCTTCTTTGTAAGTATGTCTTTCGTTTTACTCGCTATTCAAGCTTTCTAGTAATTATAAAATTTGATGTGACTATGATTGTTAACCATGAGGTTCTTGCTATTTATTAATCCCATAGTACTACAGATTATGATGACGAACCTGTAAATTTCCTTTTATTAGTTAAATGAAGTTTAACCTATCTTTTAAATGGTTTTACCTGTCATTCCAAATGTACTGCGGTGTATTAATTTAAAATAAAAGTAAACAAATCACTAAATGACTTCAAATAAAAGTAAACAAATCACTTAATGACTTCAAATTGCAGAAGTCAGGTTTTTGTTTCCCTTTTTTCTTGTTTATGTATAATAGTATAATGTTACACCATTATTACTCTAATTCTCAATTACAATCCTATCCTTTCTATTGTAAAAATTACTTGTATATCCTCTGTATTACTACTTGGAATTTTAATTTATTATTCAAAAAAGTAAAAGATCTCGGGGAGACTCATGTTTACGGTATTCAACATTAAATAAAAAATTAAATTAACTATTTATTCATTTATTAATTCTTAAATATATTAAGATGACTCGCTTCAACACTTCTCTAAGGCTAGTCGTGAATGAATATTTTCAGGTCCCTTCATCATTTTTATGTTGGTTTGTTTCACATATTCCAACTCTATTATAGATATAATATAATAATATCTGTTATAGAATATATAATATTATATTACCTTTTGATCGAAGCTTCATAAATTGTAGTGTTTACCTCTGATCCACTTTTCTCTACTCTTAGAAACGTTACTGTTGCCTTTCATCTCACCAATTCGAATTGTATTTTTTGAAAATTCTTTTATTCCCTTTATTTCATGCTATCAAAAATTATTTATTATTCCTTGGAAGGGTTTGGTATTGATGCTCTATCAAAAATTATTTATTATTCCTTGAAGGGTTTGGTATTGATGCTCTATTCTGGAGGGATAGAATGGGAGTCCCCATTTGAAGAGCTGGTCTAATAGAATGGGATGAGAAGGAAGTAAAAGGGTTTGGTATTTATTGTTTGTTCTCGAGGGATGGAATGGGAGTCCCCATTTGAAGAGCTTCTTAATCGGACATGATGAGAATTAGGAAGGAAACACCATCAGAATATCCATTCCTCTATTGCTAAAACCTTCCATCAAATCAAATTATCACTCCCATTACAAATATGTATACTTTTCTCTTCTCTCTGTTAATTTTTGAGCATTAATTCAACATACTCTAGGATCTTTACTGAGAGAATAACATGTATAGCATATCAAGTATAACAATGCATATCAATCACACCAAGCAATCACATGAGACACTAGACACACAAAGTTTCACTGGGGAAAACCATAAAGGTGAAAAACCCCACAATTTCCTTAGAGATAGAAAGAGCAATGATACAACCCAAGTACACAGAGATAGTCCTCCTAGAAGCTGAACCTCCTCCTCCACTAGTGCACCACTTTCCAAGTAGTGTCGAAGTGAATAATGAGATGAACATATAGAGTGCCTCCCGCACTCTATTTATACATGACTTGACCTGCCTAATAAACTAGCAGGGCTGACTTGTCTAACTCAGTCGAATAACCCATGGTAATATTAATCAGGGCCGACCCCACACTTGGTGGTGTAATAACCCATCACTTGCAAGTTGCGACACTTGCGACACTTGTCAATACAAATGACGAAACTTCTGTATAGAGGAATAATAACATCTCTATAGGAGTACAATATACATAGGTGAAATACATTCCGAAGTTACATATATATCAACACTCTCTCTTAACTAGGAAGGTATTTCTTGACACAAATTTGTTAGCACAAGTCTTCTTCTCTGTATCATCGTCATTGTCACTGCTGCTGCTATCTCAATCAATCTTCGATCTACTCGTCATAGGAAGTTCTACAGAGTCAGTCCTTTTTCATACTGGATGTAGGCCCACCACCTGTAGGTCTTCATCATCACTGGCCATACTATGGAATCCTCAGGACTGATTACGTGCGTTAAGCCAAAACCTCAAAAGAGCATTCCAGGACTGATTACAAGCATATTGCTCAACCTATCGGATCTCCCAGGATATTTTACATGTAACTGCACAACCTGTCCATGGCCATGGAGTATCATCCTGATACTCATGATCATACTGATCATTTCATCGTCTACGAAGCACAGTTCGGATGCACACAATACAACACTTACACTCATCGACATGGGAAGACACACTTCAAACATTTGTGAAAGGATCAACACTCACATCAACGCACATGGGAGAACACATCTACCACCATGTCGGAAAGGCTTTGCACTTACATCAACGCACATGGGAGAACACATCTACCACTGTGTCGGAAAGGTTCTGCACTTACATCAATGCACATGGGAGAACACATCTACCACCACGTCAGAAAGGCTCTGCACTTACATCCATGCACATGGGAGAACACATCTACCACCATGTCGGAAAGGCTCTGTGCATCTGTGTCTTCGGACTCGTCACACATGATCCATCTGATCATGTCAAAGCATCTACCTGATGCATGTCATCATAGCATGCTCATACTGATCATCAATGCATCCACCTGATGCATACCATGTATCCACCTGATACATATCATCACACATGATCTACCTGATCATACAATGTATCCACCTGATACATATCAACATACATGATCTACCTGATCATACAATGTATCCACCTGATACATATACAAATACATGATCCAATTGATCATATAAAGCATCCAACATGATGCATATACATATACATGATCCAACTGATCATATCCAACATCCAACATGATGCATATACATATACATGATCCAATTGGTCATATCCAACATCCAACATGATGCATATACATAGCAGTAATTGGAGCATCATTCTGATGCTCATCATCCAATGCTTACATCCACAGCCACGGGAAGGATCCTCCTCTCACCATGCTTGGAATGGCTCCTGCAAATGTGTCCATCACTTCTTCCTCGAAGTGTCGTGAATCTGAAGAACACCAAGCCTCTCTCTGAAGTATTCAAACCTCACTCTGGCTAGTGGTTTCGTCAACACATCTGCAACCTGCTCATATGTTGCAACATACAGGAGCTTCACTGCTCCTCTCTACACCATATCCCTGATATAGTGATATTTGATCTCAATGTGCTTCGACCTGTCGTGGAACACCAGGTTCTCAGACAGCTTCACACAACTCTGGTTGTCACAAAAGATACCAGTAGCCTCGAGTGGGAGATCAAATAACTCAAACAGTAGCTTCCTGAGCCATACTTCCTCACAACTAGTCGAACAAGCTGCAACATACTCTGCTTCGGCTGTACTTAGTGCTATGCAGGATTGCTTCCTGCTAAACCAAGATATCACACCTGATCCCATACTGAAGCAACACCCAAAAGTGCTCTTCCTATCTGCAACACTGCTTTCCTAGTCCGAATCAACATAACCCAGCAGGTTAAACTTTTGATTCGCATCATACTTGAGCCCATAATCAATTGTACCCTTCAAGTACCTCAGAATATGCTTTACAGCAACCAGGTGAACACCTCTGGGATCCATCAGGAACTGGCTCAATGTGTTCACCATAAAGCAAATATCTGGTCTCGTGTTCGTTAGGTACATCAAGGACCCAATCATCTAACGACACATCGTGACATCAACCGGTTGAAATGAAGCATCACACAAAAGCTTCAGGTTTGATGCCATAGGTGTGGCCATGGCCTAGCAGTCCATCATCCCGAACCTCTTCAGGATTTCTACTGCATACTTCCTTTGTCCAAGGAAGATCCTATCTACACTCTGCCACACCTCCATGCCTAGAAAATAGTGCATCATCCCCAAGTCCATCTCGAACTCAGCAGCAAGCTTCCTCTTGCTATCAGCAATCAATCCATCCTCACTTGTAACAAATAGGTCATCCACATACATAAATAGTATCACGGGATTGCCTTCCTCAACCTTGTATAAGTAAAGGTTGGAATATGCTTTACTCTTAGTAAATCCCAAACTGGATAGAAAGCTATCTATCCTACCATACCAAGTCCTAGGAGCTTGCTTCAAGCCATACACGGCTTTCTTCAACCTGCACACATATGACTCCCTGTCATGTGTCTCAAAACCAAGTGGCTGCTCCACATACACTTCCTCCTCGACTACACCATTCAAGAAAGCTGTTTTGACATCCATCTGGTGTATCTTCCATTTCATCACTGCAGCCAGGGCAAGTACTGATCTGATGGAAGTGTACCTGGCTACAGGAGCAAAAGTTTCTTCATAGTCTATCCTCTCTTTCTGGGAGAAGCCACGAGCTACAAATCTCGCTTTGTATTTCTCCATGTTGACATTTGCAGCATGCTTGATCTTGTAGATCCACTTGGAAGTCACAACAGACTTCCCTTCAGGTCTTAAGACCACATCCCAAACATCATTCTTCATGATCGATTGGTATTCCTCGACCATGGCATCCTTCCATTCTTTCTTTTCCGCTGCTTCTTCATAATTGGAAGGTTCTTTGTTCATAATGTCACAAAGTAAGGCAACATAACTGGTATGAGATCTAGTCCTCTTCCTTGCTCTGTGTTCTTCTTCTGGAATGCCATACCTTTCTGCATCTTGAATGAGCTCTCTAGCCCATGCAGGTTTCCTGTTGTGAGAGTTCTTCTCACAGGGTGGATCTACAGGTTCTTGCGGATCTTCAACTTCACGATCTGCTTCTGGAATTGCTTCATTCATGGTGGTGTCTTGAAATCTGGTTTCCTTTGGTTCTTCATGATCTTCAACAAGTGCCTTCCTTGACTTGATGAAAGTTGAGTCTTCATCAAATGTTATATCCCTGCTGAAATCAATCTTCTTGAACCCTGAAAAGTATATTTTGTAGGCCTTCGAGCTTTCACTGTACCCCACAAAGATGGCCTTCTTTCCTAAAGGATCTAGCTTTGTCCTTTTTTCCTTTGGAACATGAGTGTATATTGGACAACCAAATATTATGAGATGGTTGACTTCAGGTTTCTTACTAGAGAATACCTCTTCTGGTGTCTTGTTGTCCAAAATCTTGTGAGGTGTTCTATTCTACACATATACAACTGTCATAGCTGCTTCTGCCCATAGATGCATAGGTAGATCCTGGTCATGCAGCATTTCCCGTGCTGCTTCCATGATTGTTCTATTCTTCCTTTCTGTAACTCCATTATGTTGTGGATTGTAGGGAGCAGTCAACTCCCTCTTAATCCCTGAATCACTGCATAGCTTCTTGAAATCACCTGAAGTGAATTCTCTACCATTATCGGATTTGAATGTCTTGATCTTCTTATCAGTTTGATTTTCCATCAAGGCTTTGAATTCCTTGAACTTATCAAACACTTTATCTTTGTTCTTCAAGAAGTAAACCCAAGTCTTCCTAGAGAAATCATCAATGAAAGAGACATAGTATACATACTCACTCAGAGAACTGGATGACATCGGACCGCATAAATCGGAGTGGATAATTTTCAAGATTCCTTTAGCTTTGCTTTCACTGCTTGGAAATGCCTTCTTAATGTTCTTTCCTTTTGCACATCCTTTGCAAACCCCTTCATGCTTTGTCTTGATTTCAGGAAGACCCTCTACAGCTTTACTTGCAATTGGTAGTGCTCTATAGTGCACATGTGCAAGCCTTCTATTCCAAAGTTCACTTGGCTCCATGGATTCATGTACCATAGCATGTTCAGGTTGTCCCTTCAATTTGTACAATCCTCCCTCTTGCTCTCCAATCACTACTGCATCATTTATAGTTTTACCTTTTGGCCACATTAGGACTTGGCCATTTACAAATGAAACCCTCATGCCTTTTGCATCCAATGCAGATATGGAGAGTAGGTTCTTCTTGAGCTCAGGTACATATAGAACATCTTTCATCTTCAAAGACTTCCCAGAGTCTAGGTTGTAGGAGGCTTCACCACTTCCTTTGATAGGATATTGATAGTCATCCCCAAGTTTCACCTTATGGGGCGACTCATGTTCAGATAGATTTGCAAAAGATTTTTTAAACCTAGTCATGTGTTTGGAAGCCCCACTATCAATAAGCCAATCATTACATCCATGAGAGATAGTACCTGTGAGAGTAGAGATTAGAACATATTCATTTTCACTAGATGAGTCATCACTTTCTGCTTTAGCCTTCTTCTTGGGAGGTTCATCATCCTCGGCAGCATGAGCATGATATCTCTTCTTGTTGTTCTTCTTCCTTTTGTTGAAGTTGATGTTGTTGTTCCTTTTGTTCTTAGGACAATCTGAAGCAAAGTGTCCCTTCTAATTACATGTGAAGCATCTGAGATCTTTCTTATCTTTATGTTGATGGTGGTGTGAAGATTTCTTAGCATGAGAATGCTCCCTCTTTGACCTTCCTTTCTTAGTGTGTGTTGTGAGAGCTTGATCTTCATTTCCCATCTTTTCTTCTCGAGCCACAAGCCTTGCTTCTTCTTGTGAGCATTCCTCCCATAGTCTACTGAATGAGATCAACTTCCTTCTTCCACATATTCTTTGGATGAAGGAATCCCATGACCTAGGTAGGCCATTCAAAGTGGTCATGACAACTTCACCATTGTCCACTACTTCATCCACAGCTTCAAGTTGTTCCTTGATCTGAGAGACCTTAGAGAAATAAGATTGAATGGTCTCTCAATTCTAAAGTTTTACCCCTTTCAATTGGTTCCGCAGAGTCATCTTCCGATTTATGTTCTTCCCTTCAAATAGCTTAGTAAGGGAATCAAACATCTCCTTGGGTGCCTTTAGAGATGACACATGTGGTATGAGATGGTCTTTGATAGAATCAACAATAATCCTCTTTGCCTTGATCAAGTTCTTCTTATGCAAGGCGTTAGCCTCTTCTTCCTCTGGGACATGGATCTCATAACTTATGTAGGTGTCCAATTCATTTTCTTCCAGGATTAACCCAATCGTATACTTCCATGCTCGGAAGTTATCAGCCCCTTCAAGCTTATCCTCAAGCTTGGTGTGGTGAGACATCTTAAAGAGTACTTCAAATGAAAATAGAAAAGATTTAGGTCTTACCACTTGATTTGCAGAAATATGCATCTAGCGCTGGATTAGGGTTTGTTAGAGAAATCCTAAAAATTCAAAATGTGAATTTTAAACTTCTAAAAGGATAGAAAGATGCGCCTTGATGGGCTGATCAGCCTGGTATATTCATAATTTCAAATGTGCAAAGTTTCACCCTTCAGAAATGCCTTTTAGTCTTTCCGGATTCACTAGGGAGGACCTTGAATTAGGGTTTGAGTTTACTGGAGCTTCACCCAACCAAAAAGTTCGATCCAAAGCTCTAAACTTCGATTTTTCCAAGGCGTTTCCAGCTATGTCCTCAGATTTCAGAAATTCCTATTTTTGTGGAAACCCTAATTTTTAGGGACAAAAATGAAAGTGCTCAGAATTGAGTTCTGATTGGACAGAAAAATGCGCCCTGCTGAAGAGAGTCAAAATACCCTACTGCCTTTCAAGATCTGTGGAGAGAAACCCAATAAACAGGAAACCCTAGTTTCCGCAACTGCATAGTGTCTTCTTCTCGGGTTAGCTCTAACACCATGTTAATTTTTTAGCATTAATCAACATACTCTAGTATCTTTACTGAGAGAATAACATGTACATCATATCAAGTATAACAATGCATATCAATCACACCAAGCAATCACATGAGACAATAGACACACAGAGTTTCACTGGGGAAAACCATAAAGGTGAAAAACCCCACAACTTCCTCAGAGATAGAAAGAGCAATGATACAACCCAAGTACACAGAGATAGTCCTCCTAGAAGCTGAACCTCCTCCTCCACTAGTGCGCCACTTTCTGAGTAGTGTAGAACTGAATAATGAGATGAAAAAATAGAGTGCCTCCCGCACTCTATTTATACATGACCCGACCTGCCTAATAAACTAGCAGGGCCGATTTGTCTAACTCAGTCTAATAACCCATGGTAATACTAATCAGGGCCGACTCCACACTTGGTGGTTTAATAACCCATCACTTGCAAGTTGCGACACTTGTCAATACAAATGACGACACTCCCGTATAGAGGAATAATAACATCTCTATAGGAGTACAATATACATAGGTGAAATACATTTCGAAGTTACATATACATCAACACTCTCCATGTATGGCTTTCTCTGTCTCACCGCATGTTAATTAATTTAGTTTAGTTTGAGAATTAGGAAGGAAACACCATTGGAATCTCCATTCCTTTGTTGCTAAAACCTTGCATCAAATCAAATGGCAAATCCCACTACACGTATGTCTACTTTTCTCTCCTCTCCATGTATGGCTTTCTCTGTCTCACCGCTTGTTAATTAATTTAGTTTAGTTTGACTTTCTCTTTTTAAAATTGTTTTCTTAGTGTATGGCTCTTTATGTCTTTAGTATGCATTAGGCCATCCAGGCCAAATTAAGATAATTGAAATCGTGATGAAATCAAGGGTTCCTCGCACATGTTTAGTGAAACCTGGAGGTGGAGGAGGGTGCAGCGAGGGTTTTACAATGAGGACAATCAACAAGGTCAATGAAGTAAATGTAAGTAGTTATTTTATTATCATATCCTTTTGGTTTGCTTCATTCGAATTTTGTGGCTAGCTGAATGAAACTATAACTGAAAGAAACTAGGGTGTGCTATTTATTTTAGTTTTTCACGGGATCCTACCTCATTGCCTTACTCCCTTATTGCTATAGGGTTGTATTGGACGTTTCATGACCTCACTTCTTTATGTTGTATAAATTACTTTGGTGTATGTTCATTTTTTGCTTTCAATCTGCAATAGAAACAAATGTAACTGTGGAAGATATAATCATAAGTTCCATACATTCTAGTGGCATTCATTACTTACATTGAAGCTACAAATCAACCCAAAAAGTTGAAATTTGTTTCATTTATCATGTACGATAAAGAATGCTTGGGATCCATCAAAAGGTGATTTTTGTGAAGGAAACAAAAATAGGATCCCTAAACTTTTCTTAACATGATACAAATCCCCTTTTATTTTTAAGTTCCAAGGTTTTCACTCAATGAAACTAGAATGGCCATGTACATCTAGGATTAGGAACCATGGTTATCCTCATTCCCAAGAGATTTTTACAACCATATGTTGAAGCAGATATGTTCATTATTTAACAGAAAGACTAGACACATGTTTTTGAAAATTTGGGTGTTGGGTTCATTTTGAAATTTTGTTTCATCTAATCAATGTTTTCTGATAGTTCAGCACTATGTTCATTATTTAAGAGAAAGACTAGACACGTGTTTTTGAAAATTTGGGTGTTGGGGTTCATTTTGAAATTTTGTTTCATCTAATCAATGTTTTCTTATAGTTCAACACTATGTTCATTATTTAAGAGAAAGACTAGACACGTGTTTTTGAAAATTTGGGTGTTAGGTTCATTTGAAATTTTGTTTCATCTAATCAATGTTTTCTGATAGTTTTTTATTTGTTGTGTTGACATATAGATGCCATCGATGGGATCAACATTTGGACTTACTTTGCAATACATAAAACCCTCAACTAGGAAGGGAAATAAGGGATTTTACTCCCATGAACTCTTTGTCGAACCCTCTCTAACATTTCTTAGGTTTGTTTAACCCATCAGATGAGTAATGTTCAACCTTTCTTATGTCATGTAGGAACTTACTTGTTGGTGACTATGTATACATATCAAAGATTGTCCAACTTGTATGACCAGATCCCTTCTCCATTGTACTTGGAATGTAGAGTGCACCTCAAGCATATCATTGGAGCCATCAAAACCCTTGGAGATGGCACTAGATATTTGTAAAATATTTGTGAAGGATGCAAACAACAATGAGATGGAGGTAAATATATTAACCGTAAGTGAAAATTTTCTCCCATTTTAATTTGTATTCACATTAATTGTTCTTAAATTCCGATTCTCATACTCAATGCGAGATGTAGAAAATTTTCTTTTACTTTTGTAGCCTTCATGTGCCAAAAGCATTGAGAAATTGGAATTTTAAAAAATATAAGTTTTTGATCTAGGTTTATACTCACTGGATTCAATTAATAGGTCAGTTCTCTCACATGTCAATTGTATTAAATGTTGTGTACAATGTAGGGTGATACTGGCCATAGTCTCCTAAGGAGTCCATTACTTTAGAATACTAGGTTAAGGCCCTTCCCGGTAGCTCACGATAGGTTTGTCTCGAAGTGGATTTATCCACTACCTCTTTTAAAGTTGACACAATAAAATGAAATCCTCTATTTTATTTATTTTTAGAGATTGGATGTTATATTTCAATTCCATCAAGTTTGAGCTAATTAATTTACTATTCAGTGATTAGTGTTTGAGTCATATTTGATGGTATTAATTAATTTACTATTTGGTCATTAGTTTTTAGTTTGCACATTTTCCCCCCATGTTAGTGAATATTTCTCCAACTCTTATATATTGTGTGCAGATAGTAAATGATGTTATTACCAAAAGGATTCATGCAATATTTGTGTGGTATTTTGACCATTTCATAAGTTCTTACTAACTTGGTCATAGGTATTGCTTCTCTTCTTTTGTCGATCTTTCTATGAACAAATTCCTTGTGTTGATTTGATTGTCCACACAATCCCTTATGGTCAAAATACCAATATCACAGAAGGCATAGAGGTTCTTTGACTTAGATTTGTCAACTGCATCTTAGATTTGCTTGGTAGTCTAAAATATTGCCATCATCAAAGGAATATTATCCGATTTTCTTTTGTTTTTCTTCTTTCTTGATCATGGTTTTATCTAGATCTTCACGAAGTATTTGTAAGAGAAAATTAAAATAAATTCAGCTATTGATAAATTCCTCAAATGCTTCTGCAAATATAATTTTATTAGGAACATGAAAATTAGGCTAGTGAAAAGGATTATATCAAATAACTAAGAACAATTTCTAGACAACCTGTACATGAGTTCCAATCTAATTGCAAAGAGGATCAATTACATTTGGGTATCTAACCATGTCTCAAGAAATTCAACATTGTCTGGCCCCGAAAATATCATGCCCAACTTTTCCAATTGCACTGAGTACAACACATTCATGAAGATTACCATCCTTCAAGGACTTACAAACCTTAGCTAGAAATTGTTTCATCACATGAGGACAATTTTCTTGTGTAATTTCAATGTCAAATGAGAAAGATGGAAGAAAGGAGAAGCCCAAGCAAACATTGTCACCCTTCCAAACTACAATTCCAACTGCAGAAAATCGTCAGAGAGTCCATCCTTCAATTAAATTTTAGTGTTGGCACTATACCAGCATAGATCCATCTAAACTCTGGCCCTATCAAGTGCCGAGAGCGATCAAATCTATTGAGTTGTAAACTTTGCCTCAACTTAATCGCTCTACAACAGGTTTGCACCTCAAAGGAATTTGATCCCTATTGGCACTTGATAGAGTGAGAGTTAAAATGGATATATGCCATTTAATAGGAGGATAGAGGAAAATAAGCTTTCTCATGTTGTTGTGTCTAGGCCTGTAATTTTTTGGGTTTTTGAGTTTGAAAACACCCTTCGTTTCCTTTAAATCAAAATCTTTCCGTTGATGGGTTTCTCCATTGACGCATCAAGCCTGTGTGGGCAACTGGGCAATTGATGTGTAGAGAAAGCTTATGTCCAGCCATTGGATTAACTTTCCACCAATTCTGTTTTCCATAGAATTATTAATTTATTACTTATTGTTCAAGGAACTCTCTTATCATTAGTTGTTGCTAGGACTCGGCATCCCAATGACAAAATTGAGCATTGCACCAAATTAATAGGACTAAAACATTTTATTATCCTTCTCAAGACTATATAAATTATTGAAATTCAATACTTATTTTATTTTATATAAAAATAGCATGGACATTAAAACTTTTACAAAATTAAATGTAAAAGCATGTGACACACAAATGATAACTACAAAACCGTCCCAGAAAGGTTAGTGATTGTTGGAAAATAAATTCAAATGTATGTAATACTTTTGATTCCCAATTTGTTATGTTGTATTGAATTTGTTGTGTTGTGTTGTATATTCAGAGTTAAATGACCACCAACCTTACAGATATTATTAGGATAATATCTACCATGCTCACAAAAATTCAAACATTCACATCTGTAATGTATGAATTTATTTTTTAGGGATCTACTATTCCGAAGAGGATTTGGAAAGCATGGTTGGCTACTCATTTAAGGTGGAAATTTCAGGCCATATACACATAGCTAGGATTTTGATAATAACAAAATCTTGAAAACAATTGGGGTTCTTTGTGTTATTTTGGTAGGCTTTATGGTAAGCTTCTTTAAAAAAATTCCTTATATTAACAAATTTTACAAGTTCTAGATTCAACTTTTTGGGTGATCGTTGCATTATAGCCAAAAGTGTTGAATGTTGGTCATGTTCCAACCAAAATATGGAAAATGTATCAACATAACATTTTTTTTACATATATAGTTTCAAATTTGTAATTCTTGCTTTATTTTCTACTCATCTAAGGTGGAATTTTGATGGGGTTTATACATAGTTGGGATTATGATTACGACATCATTTTGTAAACCCTTAGGGCTCTCTGTGTTATCTAGGTATAATTTGTGGTAGGCTTCTTTCCAAAATCCCACCTTAACTTAAACGATTCATTGAACAGATTTAAAGTTGCTCCAGTTGGGAATTAGTGAGTGTTGGATAATCATGTTTAGCCCATTGGTAAATTTATCATTTTCTTTGAAATCTTGTTTGTTATATAATTCAATCAATCCCAAGACCAATATTACTTTGAAATTGAACTCTAAATGGTTGATGCAGAAAGTGAAGAACAATGGTGAGGGAGCAGTACTCCATTTCGTCAGCTCTCCATGCCTATAAAGTCATGGTGCATGGGTAGAAGGATTTTTTCGAAGGAATGGATGACAAAGATTGACTAGATGGAGTTGTCTTGATTTATGGTATGTGCACAACAATTTTCTACATGATATAAATAATAAAATTAAGATTTGAAAAATAAAATATTTATTGTATATTCCATAACCCAAGGAATTATTAGGTGTTGCAAAACCTACATTTCTCAAGTAATTATTTAAAGGGTGGTAGCTCAATGGTAGAGCATTTGCATTAAAACAGAAGAAGGTTGGTGGCTCGATTCCACCATGCCCTATTTATTTAGTTGTTTTTTCTCAAATGATTAAATGTTTTAAATATATTGTTTTCTATATTCTATCTAGAGAGATAAAAGTGATATTGTCTCCACATATACAGAAATATGTTCATTCTATATTACCTTTAGAGAGACAAAAGTGATATTGTCTCTATAAACACAATACTTGAGACAATACAGTTATTATTTTTTGTCTCAACTTGAGACAATATGGTCATTTATTGAGACACTATGCTTTATAATTGATGTATTCTATATTGTCTTTATAGAGACAATAGTTTAAGACAATAATTTAAGACACTAACTTAAAGACAATACTTAAGACAATACATAACTTTTGTTTTGTCTCAAATTGAAACAATTTACACATATATTGTCTCAAATATTGTCTTAAAACCACCCTCTATGTAGTAGTGATAGGTTGAAAATTCTAAAAGAAGGATCTTCAGACCAACAAGGAGACTGTTGATCAGAATTGTTTGCCTCCAAGGCTACAAGCCTTAGATAAGGTGGCCTCCTGCCCACCGAGAGCATCCTCGTTCTCTCAGGCGCGACATAATAGACCAAGAGACAAAAACCAAGAGCGGACCAGCGAAATTGACATTGGCAAGCTGATCCATCCAGATGGTAAATAAAGGCAGAAGAACTATGATAAGATTACCTGCAACTTGTCCGTGCCTGAGATAGGAATGGTCGTTATGTGCAGGAATTAATGCCATCTCCATTTCTTCCATGCATAGGTCCTTGATATTGCATCTCATTAGTGAGATCGAACGCATGCCTATCAGTTTGGAGTGTGGCAATTAGGTTGTCATCCATGCTCGAAACCAGAGTCATTTAAGTAAAGAGATGATATTTAGCAGCGAGCCTCCGTCTGGAGTTCATTCCAGACGCTTGTCCCATTCGGTGATACATGTTACTCTTTACATGTTACTCATGAGTTGTTTTTACGCGGAAATTTCGATTTTCAAAATACATGATCAACAAAGAACATAGTAGTAGATGAGTATATTGTTATCTTTTGATTGTAGTTTAAACTTAATAAAAATATATTTTTTAATTGAAAATTAGATTATTTAATAAAAATAATTATTATTAAAAGGCTTATATTTTTAATAAAACTTCACTGTTGAAGTATTTCAAGCTAGTCGGAATATGTGATGTTGAGTTTTTTTTTACTCCTTGTGTGTGAAGGAAGAAGATGGCGGTGGTGGTTTGAGATGTGGATATGAGGATCTCAGGGTATGGGATCTTTAAAAGTCACTATCAATGACTTTTTTACGTTTGGTTTTTATGCAAGGAAGACTGTAAGCTATTTTGTTTATTCATGTAAATATGTTGGGAAAGACTACTCTTTAGATACATATGTTTGGGAGGGACTAATATTTTAACTTATATATTTTGTATGAGGTTATATTGTTTTAATTATGTATGAGGTTATATTTGTTTATTATGTTTTATTTGGAGGAAAATTGTTTTCTCACTTGTTCTTGGAAGCATGTTGGAAATACCTTTGGCATTAAGAAGAGTGTAATTTTTTTATATTAATAAAATTATGTTTTAAAAAATCACTTCATTAAAGATAAAGTTGTAGGACCTTTTCATTTCCTAATGAGATCATTGAATCACAACATATTAAAGATAAAGTTGTAGGACCTTTTCATTTCCTAATGAGATCATTGAATCACAACATATTGATGAAATATATAGTCTATGTGTGTGTTGTGGAACACCATTAGAAGGTATTATGTAAGTATTGGCTTTGGAACCTTAAACATGGTTTGGTGAGGGAAAAAGGGATTTAGTGCATAAATGAAGCTTATAAGCTTCATTGTTTAGGAAAAGTTTGTTAAGTGGAAAACCAAAGGCCTCAATCCTTTAGGGTTTCAAGCCCCCTACATTATCCTGCAAACTCACAATAACATAAAAAAGATGGCTTTATGAGTAGTGCCCTTATTATTGAGAGCTAGCTAGGTTAGATAACTAGAAAAGTTTTGTGACTTTATGAATGAATGAGTATAGACTTGTAATATGAATGAATCACAAATTGAGATTGCATGGGAGGGAAATAAACAAAATGGATTTGGGATAAGTATAAAAGTGGTTTACTTATTTTGATTTTGGATTTGGGTTTATGTTATGTTATAAATGTTGAATGAATCTTGCATGATGGCTAATGATTTGGATGGCTATATCATATCTTAAAATATATATTAAAAACATATATTAATAAGAGAGTTGTCTAATTATTAGATTTTTTGATATATGTGCCAATATATTATAAAAATATATGAAAAAGTCTAATAAAAGAGTTGTTAATTACACACAGAGTAAATAAATATATCCATTGCATAACAAAGAAAGTAATTAGATGGCTTTAAAATTAAGTATCATATATATAAAATTAATAAATTAAATAAAAATTACTTAAAAATAAAAAATAATAATTATTATAATAAAATAAAATAACATAAATTTGTCTTAATTTGTTTTCCAAACCACCACAAATAACAAATATTAAATGTTTGAACTTCAAAATTTATAACTTTTACATATATATATATATAAATTAATAAAACATAATAATAAAAAAACTAACATTGATTTGTCTTAATTTTAAATTATTTAAAAATGAAAAATAATAATTATTATAATAAAATAAAATAACATAGATTTTTCTTAATTTATTTTCCAAACAACCACAAATATTAAATGTTTGAACTTCAAAATTTATAACTTTTATATATATATAAATTAATAGAACATAATAATAAAATAAACTCACATTGATTTGTCTTAATTTATTTTCCAGGCAACTCATTTGAAAGCCAAACATATATATATATATATTAATTAAGGGAGACGTAATAATAACACATTCTCGTTTTGAACTTGAGGTGCTAGACTTGAAAAATAAGTTTGTAAAGGGGTCAGCGGCGATGACTTGCGTAGGAGCAACACTTTTACACTTCAAATTATGATAGATACGACAAAAGTAAATGAGAGAGACGATAAAAGGCTCTCATTTATCGTCTTTTCCCTTATTCCTTAAATGCATCTGTCCACATCGTTCAATTCTTTCACCCTTCAATTGACTTGTCTTGCCGACGCTTACAAACCCATCGACTTGTCTTGCCGACCCAGAGAAACCCATCCCACGCAATCCAAATCAGGCGGCTCCGTAGGTTTTCTGAATAAATATACATACACAGACCCACGGACAGGTACCGTCTATCAGACTTGATCCTTTGTGGAAGAGCAGCACATCAGTTTTGTAGTGATTAGCAGAAGGCTAAAGCCTTACCCCGATAGTTGCAGCATTACCATATATTTGCCTTCCATTCCCCAGTTTGTTAAGAGAGGATCTATTAAGTATTAAGTTTGGATTAATGGAGTCTCAGTTCGAGCCTGCTGTACAAATGGAGGAGACTCCTGAAACTCGCATCGTCATCGTTCATCTCCCAGGTACCTGATTTCCATATTTGTTATGTATTGTATACTTTTACCTTTCCTTTTTATCAAATCTACAATGCGTTGCCTCTATCTGTTTGGGGAGTACTTTTTGGGCTAACTGAATCAATGATTTATTTGTGCAGGTTTTAGAAAAGAAAATCTGAAAGTGCAGATTGATAACCGGGGAAATCTCATCATTAGCGGAGAACGTGTTGGGAAGGAAATGGAGGAAATGACGAATGTGGGAGGGAGATTGGAGGAAACGCATCGATTCAGAAAGGTTATTGCCGTCCCTGAGAATTTGAATATCGATGCTCGAATCATCGCCAAGTTTAGGGATCAAACGTTGCGTGTCTCCTTGCCTTTGCTTCACGTCTCCGACCAAGAGAAGCAAGACGCGATTCCTGCCAGTGGAAAGCCAGCTGATCAATCGGCAGAGTCAAAGGACGAGAGGTCGAGTGTAGCACGACAAGAAGATTCGGTGCACGAACGATCTGGGGTTGAAGAAGACAATCAAAGAGCAGGGCATCCAGAGGCGATCCGACAGGATGATGATAAAGCAAAAGGCATTGCAGCTGCGGAAGAATCAAAAGGAACGGTGGAAGACAGAAAAACAGAAGCGCCTAAGATGACCCAAGACTTTGTTCATGAGGAACCACCACTATCAAAAGACGCGCAGGCAGTATCTGCAGAGGCAGGCGGTGGAGAGCAATCTCAATTTATACAATCGCAACACAAAGAAGAAGAAGAAGCTCATGAAGAAGCAGCAGCAGCTGAAGACGAAGACGAAGGTCAAGGTGATGAAAGCAATTTACCTTCGGCAAATGACGAATTTCCAGAGAAATTAATAGAGATCCCTTCTTCCACCAGACGTTCACTGTTTTTCAGTAGATGTTGTGTTGTTTTATAATTGTGCTTAGCGTTATGCGCATAGTATTAGAAGTGTGGTATCTGCACTAGATTTGTATCTCTACTCTGGATACACAAAGGCTAGTCTCTCCGTATCTGCTAATAAACAGCTCGATGTCTGTTAATTTCTTATCAAAAAATTATAACATAAAATAAGAAGTTTGCATCTGTATACAATGCCAATGAATGTCGTGATATAAAATTGAAATGGATCCATTTACGGTGCATTATATATTGTCATCTCATGGTTTACATATCAATGATGATGGGTGATTTTGCAAAAATTGTTAGTTGATGTTGCAAATATGTTAAAGGGATCCCATATATATATAGATTATAGATTTTGCAAACATGTTAAAAGGATACTATATATATCACACCTAAAAAAATTATACTTCAATAAATTTATCCTTTTTATCCTTTTGTTAGGTTTGTTTTATGTTTGATACATATAAGATTAAATGGATTTATGTTAGTTATTTCAGAATAGAGTGAAAGTGCTATATTTTTCAATTAGTGATTACAACTTCTCATCATTACCATTTGAGTTATCCCCATGGGTTACACACACAATTTAGATAAATTAAAAAGCTTCATCAACATTTGTACTTTAGAAAATGATTTGCACCTAGAAAAATTTGATTAAACCCTTGATAAATCCTCTTTTAAGATAAATTTATGGTAGTTTTAATAAAAATATATCATATAATACCTTTGTTTCACAATTATTTAAATAATACATAATGAATAAATAATTTATTCACTTCAACATAGTGTATGTCCTACATTGCAGCATTCTCAATTATTGAAATAATACATGCCAATAACCATTCTATCTATATTTACAAGATGAAACCACATATCTACTTAACAACAATCTAAATGCAAACTATTTTTAGTTTCTTTAATAAAGTATTATTAGTTGAATCTAATAACAATAATATAAATGCATTTCAGTTTTTGTCAATAGATCATTATTATATCATAACCAAATCTAATTTAAAGTGATAATACATAGTTAAATCTAACAACAATAATATAAAAGCAAAATATTTTCAGTTTTTGTTAATAGATCATTATTATATGATAACCAAATCTAATTAAAAGTGATAATACAAAAATGAAAAGGAAACACAAAAATAAAATAACAATACAATGATATAGAATCATAATTATGATTTGTAAATGCTTTCCATAAAAAATAATGACAGAAAAAAATTGAAACCATAAATAAACTAGAAGCCTTACTCTATAAAACAGATATATGGATTGCAATAACCTAAGAAATGAGAATTTTTATGATTGAATAATCTTTATGTTAGTTTTCGTTCCTCAATCACAACCTTTTCAAAACCTTATAATTTGTCAATTATCCATGAATACATTACCATTTTTGACATATATGTTGCAACAAATAATCTCATAATAATCAAATACACCATAAACCTCTATCCCCATAACCCCTACCACACTATGCCTAAAATTTAATATTGTAACCACTAACTATTCTTTAACATTTAAATGACTTTTCATTTCAATTGACTTATATCTCCAAATTACTCCAAAAACATCTTAACAAAATATATGTGTTTGATACTAAAACTTATTTTCAATCCCTTAACCTTTAGGAAATATTCTTAGCTCGACATAACCTTTGTTAACTAAATTATCGATCCCTAACCTCTATCCTACAAACTCACAATTAGCATAAATAATAAACAAAGACAAAGAAAATAAAATAGATTATACAAAGAAGAAATGATATAAAAGTTCCCGAGGACATCACATTTGACCACTTTCTTATTTCATTAATTTTAAACTTAGGAATTTAGGGAACATACATAAAATGCCTAGGTGATGGTTGATGCATGTTTCTTTCATCAATTGTTATGTTTCGGTGACTTCCATTGCCTTCTCATCATCCATACCTTTATTGAAACAATGCATATCTATGGGCAATATAATACCATCATATGGATTTAGATGCCAATAGTAGCATAGGTGATAATTGTCCTCAAGTCCCATCGAGACCCATCGTAGATACTACCCTAGATGATAGGATGCAAAGGTTGAACTGTATATTGCAATATTCAAGGAAGTCTCTTTTGGCTATTTGCACACGACAATTTCCAATGATATATATACTCTCCATGGACATATAGATCAATATTTCAATTGAACTATAACAAACATGGTGGTAAATCAAACAATACATTTGTCTTAAATTATATAGTGATCAGCTCATACATTAATAATTATCTTTGGTAAGTTATAAATTATATATTGATCTACAAGTGCTATTACGTAAACAAGCGAAAGTTGTGTCGTGGTAAACAAGTGAAAGCTGAGTTGTGGCATTTTCTCTGTCAAAAAACAACACAACTTTCGCTTGTTTTTTAAATTGTTCATGGATTTTTAGGTAGAGGATAATGTAAATTAGGCTCATTTTAAGGCTATTTTTTTTAATAGTTAGCTTACATTGGTTTGGACAATAAGTGAAGGTGATAAATATTTTCTAAGATTTGCAAGTATTATAAATATGTGCAAGTCAATAAATTAGTGAAGTGTAAATGTAAAAAACTAAGATAGTGTACCCCTTTTCCTTTCGTTCTATCGTTGGCTTAAATGTTATGTCAACAATCACTGTTTGGAAGCTTAAAGGTTATGTCGCCGATCTCGTAACCTAGTAGTATATTGATATGAGGTGTATGTACATGTAGTGGCATTATGTCTTTGCTTGGACATATGAAGAAGATGTTGTCGGGGGCATAACTGCGGAGGGCTATAAGTTAGCACTCCGATGTCCATCAGAGGCTTATCAATTAAGCCTCTGAGAAACATCAAAGCGCTAACACATAAACCTCCGCAATTACACAGGAAGTTCTACAATGCTAACTTATAAGACAATGCAACAAAAATGCTCTTAGGACAATGTTGGCTTAAAGCGAACGTCATCTCATAACGTAGGGAAATCTAAGTGGTATAGTCAGGAATGGCTCCAATAATAATCCACCATGTCACCGTCAAGTATGACGATTCATATTAAATTAGAAAGAGTTCATGGAATTCTAAAAACATTCTTGTAATAATATGGAATTTTAAGTGATATTTAAGCCAGACATCCTTTAGTTCTCATCAATCAGAGACCATAAGTGATATTTTGCTCTTTGATTGATGGGAAGTAAAGGATATGCAGATTCACATTTGAGAACAGAGGATAGCATGCCTTTGACTTCATATCAATCAAATTTATATAATTTATATCAAGTCTTATAATTATAACTTCATATTTTAAAACATGATTACAAATTATTAAAAAAATTAATCATTTCTCCAACATTCGTGTAATTTAGATTGTCTTTTTCTAATAAAAATATATATGCAAAAGTCAATCATAAATATCAATAAAATAAAAATATAATTTTATAGAGTAATTTTTAAATATTTTTTTAGTATTTATAAAATTTAGATTGTCCTTATGATGATAGAGATGTTGCCATGTATATAAAAAATTGAAATATAAATATAAAAATATATATTTATATATAATAAATATTTAATATAAAAAAATTAGAAAAAAAAATCTAAATCTAAATAATAAAAAATTATTTTTATAAAAACATTGTTACCTATCTTTTATATTTTATCTATTCCTATCTGATTATTAAGATCAGCTCATAAAAATAGCATTTTATAATAATTTAAATGAAATAAACCTATAAAAATATAATTGACTTTTTTTTAACAAATAAAAAAACATATTCTATATTCACGGTAGAATACGAATACATTTTAGTGGAGTTGCACATTTGATAGAAGGTCGAAAAATATCCAACACCAAAAACACCATTGTAAAAATTGAATATGAAATACATTTTGGTGCGATTGCACATATCATAGAAGGCCGAAATACCCAACACCAAAAGTATCATTGTAAAAACTGATACAAGATTTATGTTCGGGCATATAAAAAAATGGAAAATTGAGTTTACATCTTCAAAATAACAAGACTTCTTCTTAAGGGTTTATATCCCGAGTTGTCACTTAACTTTCTAACACCCTCGTAAATATTCAATTACATATATAATATGTTATGGTGAATTAATCAACCTTTTTCAAAATCATCTTCAAATTGAAAATACAACAAAGTATGAACAAGAGTAAAAATATCAAAGATTCAATGATGAGGTCCCCATTTACTTCTTTATATACATTCAACAACCACCTTAGACAAAGTATCAATAGCCATATTCAATTCTCTATAAATATAGTTTTAAGAAATAAGTGTGAAAATAGAGGATGCTTATTTCAGAACAACTAAGAGTTGTAGGATGATATCCAAAACCTCACATTTTAAATAAAACATCTAAGCTTGTCAATGGTATCCAAAACAACTACGCTTGTTTATGGATGACAATATTACAGATCAGAAAGTTATCGAAAAGTGATTGAAGAACTCATGTTACAAAGGTAAAATTTGGTTCATTGATTCTTTGGGGGATTTTTTTTATATGTAGGCATTTCAATAATTTGAAAGCTTAATATGTGTGAATCTATGTCTGACTGTAGTAATCTGTGTATGGCTACCTCCTTCAGATTGTTGCTGAGATAGCTCTGGTTCTTTGTCACATACCTGGTGACCTCATGATGACTTTGGGCTATTGAGGGTATGGAATCTGCTGACTGAATTTTCCTCTGGTATGTAATTTCATTTTTTTATTGAATTCAATTATACATTTATAGAAAAAATACTTATAATTTATAATTATAAGCTTTGCTAACTACCTCCATGAAAATACATTTACAAATTTCCATTAATTCAGTTCCATAATTCATACGATGGAAATAACTAATTCAATAAAAAATAAATACCATTCATTTCAGTAGGTGTGGAACTTATCTGTAAATATATCCAACTGACTGCAAACCAAGGACATTCCTCCCATCCATAGGATCTATCAAGCCATATCCTTCTTTGACAGAGCCACCGCTAAGCTAGGGCTACCCATCCACAAGAAGTTATTGGGTTCCTACTACAGCTACCCAATCCTCTTTTCTCCATCTAGCTTCAACTCACGATTCTGGTGATGGCGATACCACCGTTGGGGAATTCGATTCTGATAACAAAGATGGCTCCATCCTAGAGAGTAATAGTGGTACTACGATGGCTATACTAGTGACAGTGGTTCTCATGCAGGTGGTTAAGGTATGGAAACCCAAAAATGATTGTTTCTAATAGGAAGAATGTTGAACCAATGGTCTACCAACCCAAAATGGGTGTGTCTCCCTGAAAGAATGAATGAAGAATGGGCTAGTTCTCACTATTTATATGCATGGTGGAGACTAGCCAAGTGACACCCATGGTGATAACAACTAGCCACTTGGCATCCCTGGAGTTGGACACTTTTCCCTTTCCTAAAGAGAGTTGGGAAAGTGGCATGCATGGGTTGAGCACCTTTTCCCCTCTAATCCCAGGCTTGGGACAATATCTCTCCTCCTTGTGGAAAGATAGCCCCCATCTCATCTTCGTTCTTCTTGGTCTGCATCAATTGTGTGTTTTTATATTAAATGTAAAATGCACAAAATTACATTATTTTGGTCTCAGTGAACCATCCATGTTTGGCTTCTATCCATTTCTATCATAGTTACAAAATTACATTTTGGGGTCATTAATGGGGTGTTACATTCTCCTCCCCTTTAATTTATGCACCATCCTCGGTGCATCATCAATGCTATATATACAACAAGATAATGTAACATGTCTTTAAACAGGTACAATATATTGTTGCACCATGTTAGGAACCCATGTCTTTACTTTGTTAGTATGTTGTTGTTGGACGCATATGCTTTGTAAGTCGTTCCGTAGTATTTTTTGATCAATAGTTTGTGTTATTGTTGTTGGCGCATATGCTTTGTAAGTCGCCCGTAGTATTGTTGATCCATAGTTAGTAACGGCCCATGGTTTTGATCCATAGTATTGGTGCCTAGAATTAGTATATAAGTGTGTGTTGAGACCTATGAAGGCACCGTGAAGTTATTTGTATTGAGCTTGCTCCCTCGAAGTGGCCTGTGATCAATATAAAAGTGATTCTGAGTTCTGTCATTTCTACTATTTCGCATATTTTTATTAAGTAATTGTTGCAGGTGCATCACATCTAGTATCAGAGCCTCCACCTAGGTTCAAGTCACAGAGCGGGTGGCAACGCCAGCATTGCAGTGTTCGCCCGGGGCTCGTACGACACAAAGGGGACACCACCGTATGGGCGCACATCCAGCCCAGAGTCTGGACTGCGGAGTGTGGTGGGATGTTAAGATCCTGGTGGGCGGCCTTCACTAACATCTTGAGGTTTTGGTGTAACGGTTCATATCAATGCCATGGATTAAATGCTACAACTAGGTGGGTGTTGAAGTGTGTAATCTCCCCTGTTCCAGTTAGCTAGAAGTAATGCTTTGCATTTAAGAGTTAGTTAGACAATAGTGTTTGACCAAGTAAGAATCGGTTAAGTATTTTCTATATTTGGAAACTTAGTTGGAAATTAGTTTTTGTTTTGGGTCCACTTAGCTACGAACTTAATCCTTTATATTCTGAGTTTAATGGAGAAGAGCATGAGAGAATGCTCCATAGGTTTGTTCTGTGTTCAATATTGTCTTCACTTCTGAAATTTAACATGGTATCAGAGCGATAGGCTAAAAGACTCTTCACGGAACAAAGAGAAGGTTGATTAAAAAAGAAGAGGGATGTTCTTAAGATTCTTCACCAAGTGGAGAGCATATCTATTCAAGAATAAGAACATGTCGATTCAAAAACAACTTGATTGACTAAATAGAAGATTGATAAAAATTGGGAGAGTGGATCGCTAGGTGTAGATCAATTAAAGAGTGGAGTGCAAATCAATTAAAAAATGAACGCCAATTTCATTAAACTTGGACATTTTCTAGTCCAAGTCACTTTGAAGACGGATAAAAAACAACCTTTCTAAACTCCAAAATCAAGCAAAATCCGGTTCCAAAAGTGCCAAATCCAGGTTCCAAAATTGCCAAAACCAGTTCCAAAAGTGCCAAAACCGGTTCCAAAAGTGCCAAAATTGGTTTCGAAAGTGCCAAAACCAATTCCAAAAGTGCCAAAACCGATTCCGAAAGTGCCAAATCAAGGTTCCAAAAGTGGCAAAACAGTTTCCGAAAGAGCCAAAACCGGTTCCAAAAGTGCCAAATCCGGTTCCAAAAGTGACCAAATCGGTTTTGAAACTACCAAAAGTGCCAAATCCAGGTTCCAAAATTGCCAAAACTGGTTCCAAAAGTGCCAAAACCGGTTCCAAAAATGTCAAAACTGGTTTCGAAAGTGCCAAAATCAATTCCAAAAGTGCCAAAATCGATTCCGAAAGTGCCAAATCAAGGTTCCAAAAGTGACAAAACAGTTTCCGAAAGAGCCAAAACCGGTTCCAAAAGTGCCAAATCCGGTTCCAAAAGTGACCAAATCGGTTCTAAAACTACCAAATCCATTTCAAAAAGTGCCAAATCCAGGTTCCAAAACTATACTTTTTCTTTTGATATTGCCACTTTTGAAATTGGTTTTTGCGGTGTTCCGATATGATAATTATGATGGTCATTTGAAGTTGTAAACAATATACAAATCATTAAATGAATTGTTGTCTGTATAATATGATGGTCATTTGAAGTTGAATGTCATTAAAAAACACCCCATTTTTGAATGAGGCTCAAGATAAATGAATGAAGGGGCGACCGACCCTTTTTCTGCCCACTATTATTTTCATAATAGTTCTAAACTGCAAGAAGGGTGGTTCGATCTTTCTTGTGTTCAACATTCTAGATACAGGTGAATTGTCGGATTTTGGTGTTCACAATTATCTACTAAAAGAAGGGGCGACCGATCCTTCTTGTCGGCAGTCGGAAGTCGGGATAAATATTGTTTACATGTTATAACTTAGCCAATGTCTCGATCCTTGCCATACACTGCGGAAGTCAGTAGTGGAGAATTGTCGTCCCAACCTTCGTAGATTAAATATTTTTTCATTTCTCTTTTAAATGAAGGGTCGACTGACCCTTCATGTGCTTAGTATTTTTGCAGTCTTCACCGTTCATGATATACATGAATTGACAGCCTATACTTCATAGGTTGAATATTTCCACAATTCCCTCATAAATGAAGGGGCGACCGACCCTTCTTCTGCCCAATATTATTTTCATACTAGTTCTAGACTGCAAGAAGGGTTGTTCGATCCTTCTTGTGTTCACCATTCTGGATACAGGTGAATTGATGGATATTGGTGTTCACAATTATCTACTAAACGAAGGGTCGACCGACCCTTCTTGTGATTTGTATTTTTCCAGTCTTGACCATTTGGTTATACATGAATTGATCTCTATTTTGGCAGGCCAAAATATCACACGTGTGAGCCTCAAAGAGAGAACTGACACCATAGGAAGTGATGACATGGCATGTATGATGACATGGAATGTGTGATGACACTGGAAAGAAACCTGATGGTGTTCTAGTGCTATCATTAAGTTAGTGTTGCAATCTGCCATGATTCTGGAAAAGTATGACAAATTTGTGAAACTTTGGAAATTGACAAGGTATGGAAAAAGTAGTCAAAACTGCTCTAAGAGAATATCCGCCATAATTCATGGTTTGAGAAAAATGAACACACCATCATATCATGCTATAGATTGTTGAAGTGGCTATCTAGTCATGGTCTCATTTTTCCTTAATCATTTATGAGAAGAAGGTTATAAGTCTTCCAAAATAGGGTTTCAGGATCAACCTTGGTGAAATTCTTGGAAATGACTAAGTAATGGATAATTGGTTTAGGTGGCCTTGGGAAAATTCCCACCATACCTCATGGGAGAATGATAAAAATTATATGGAACTATCATGCTCTAGCTTGTCAAAGAGGCTATCTTTCCATGGTATTAGTTTTCACAAAAAGGTGTTTGATGACAAACTTAACAACCTGTCGAAACAAGGTTTCAGTTTGCTTTTACACCAAAGTAGCAAAACTGCCTAAGTGGCCTTAGCGAAATGCCCACCATAGTTTGTGGGTTGAAGAAAATTCCCACACCATATGGTCATCTTATAGGTTGTTGTTTTTTCTACCTAACCATGTTCTCATATTGACTTGAAAGTTCCTGAGGAAGAAGTTATGGATCTGCCAAAACAGTGTTTCAGGCAGATTGGACCAAGTCTAGGAAAGTGCAAAAAATGTCCAAGTGTAAAATCACTGGTAATGCTTGAAGTGACCTCAGTAAAATGCCCACCATGTCTTGTATTTGATGTCTTAAATCATTTCGAGAGTATGGATCTCTAGAATGTTGTTTGGTGCATCCAACCATGGTCTTAAATTGTCCAAAGAGTCTCTGAGGAGGAAGATATTAATCTGCCAAAAGTGCCTCTGAGCTTCATTTGCACTACTCCAGTAAAATTCCTACCGAGGAGAGAGAAAGAGGCTTCAAGAGGTGAAATTGGTTTAGATGAAGTCACCTTGTTGTCCTCTATCCATTGGGTGTCTCAAACTTCAAAATTGGTGAAAAGAAAAATCTCATCATACTAACCTAGGGTTTGATGATTTTGCCTAAGTGTCAAATCAGTAGTTTGGAAGACCACTTTCAAATGCCTGCGATATGTTGTGTGTGTGTCAATAAGTTCATCAATTGACATGGTCTTGTTCATTGTTGAAGTGTCTATCCATCCATGCTTTTAGTTTTCCTTATGTTGATCATATATGAAAGAAATCAATCTACCAAAGTGAAGGAAAATTTGTTTTGCATATTAAGAACAACAATCTGGTGAAGTGTTGAACTCACATGGCTAAGAGGCCATTTGGAAATGCTGGCAAGGAGGTGTCCTTTTGCTGATAAAATTAATCAGGTGGCATAGGCTTGTTATCTGGTGAATTGGCTATCTAACCATGCACTTAGATATTCCTATGGAGTTTACACGTGCGAAATACAAGATTGCCAAAATGAGGGAATGCCCACAAGGGGCTTGAAGCATAAAGCTCCCAAGAGCTTTATTATGCCCGCAAGGGATTAGTGTTATGCCTGCAAAGATTTTTTTATGCCCGCAGGGGCTTAAATGAATTTTCCCGCAAAATCTTAAAGAGATTCCCGCAAGGGCTTAAATGAATTTTCCCGCAAAATCTTAAAGAGATTCCCGCAAGGGCTTAGGTATGCCCACAAGGGGCTCAATGGATAAGGGATAAAGAGATGCCCACAAGGGCTTGTGAAAATCCTTCTGGGGCTTAAATTCCCGCAAGGGATTAGGTTATGCCCGCAAAGGATCTTAAGGCATAAGCCTACTGGCTGAAGATAAAGGATAGCCCACAAATGAAGATGCCCGAAGGCTTGAAGGTTAGCCGTAGGAGGAGAAGCCTGCTTATGGAAGGAGCCCACATCCCTGAGATGATTATCCCGTAGGCTTGATATAATCAATGAAGGTTTTCATTAATTAATTAATTAATTACAAATTAAATAATAAACAGAATTATCAATGGTCACGATTGCATTGGAGAAGATCGACGGTGGAAGAAGTGCATCGAAAAGTCAAGTCAGATGGTGTTAAAGGCACACCAAGATCAAACAACTATTTGATAAAGGGCAGTTAGATCGACGGCCCATAATCTTTCCGCGCCGCCAACATGCACGACATAATGAAGGTCGGAGCGGTTGTGAAATACCCTACCACTTTATGCGTGTCGTCTCCACATCATTCCGTAATCAGAGAAAGCGGTAAGGAAAACCACCATCCCGTGTTGCGAAACCACCTTCGGTGGTGTATAAAAGACAAGGGAAAATCAAAATTTGACTTTCGTGTTGTGAACGACGAAGGATTGGAATCTGTTCGTGCTGCTGGAAAGCGACAGAGTATAGTTTATTCAACCTGTCCATTCCAGGTAGATCCTCTTAACTCATGAAAGTAACTAGAACTGTTTACATAATGGAAGGAAGTAGTGAAACCGTCGGTCAGAACATTGAAACTATGAGGATAGAAGAAACCCTAGTGGACAGAGATAGTGACATTCGTGAGCCCATAATGGTTAAATTCTCAGGTTCAGAAATCAAAAGCAAGTTGGAGGGTTTTTATAAACAAAATTTGGATGTGCATAATGTTTATAAGTCTCGCTTTATCCGTTTCTGTCTAGAACAACCTTTAGGGTTTCCAGAATTCGTTTAGTGGTGTGGAGTAAATTATTCTCATACTGAAAGAGTCATTATGAATTCATTACGAACAAAAATTCTTTTCCCTGTAAATGCGTCTACCCTTAGGAAATCTCTAGCAGTACCTCTGTTTTCCTCCCACGACCAGGAAGATTTGCTGAAGAAGCCCTAGTTATCCAGTACAGAGAGTCATCCCCTGAGACCAAACAAACCTTCATGACTAGTTGTCTGAAACCTGAACTTGCCATTGATAACACCCCCTATCCACTTGACATTAATTTCTTTGATGAAAATTCACAGTTAGTATTGTCACTCATTTCATAGTTTTTAGGGTTTGGTGATGATTCCATGGCCACAGAGGTCCATTTAAGTTTGCTTTTTAGATTAAGTGTTGCTAAAACATAAATGGATTATAGTCAAGTACCCTACCTTAAATTTGATGAATTCTTGGCTGGGAACATCCACTCTCAGTTAGTGAATTTCCACACTTACATACATTTCAGATTCTAGACACACCTGATGAAAATGATACTATTTAGCAGTAAAAAAGATTTACATTTCCCACAGTTTGTGTTTTCAGAAACAATGGAAGACAGTATGTTTAATTTTATGAATTTTATTTGATTAGAAGTATATAGATTGATGTTTGGAAAAAAATTGCTTAGTGTATTATAAGAGATGAATACCCTGATGCAATTAAGCCCAGAAAAAAAAATTGGAGACTGGTTTTTAGGGAAGCAAGCTACAGTAATCAGACTTTATGGATTTGTTAAGGAGCGCTATATTCTACCAGCCTTTTTGACTTGGAGATTTTTTGCTTTGGAGTTTATCAGACAAAAATTGACAGTAGAAAATGACCATTTTCTACTTTTCAAGAAAGGTACAGATATAAAGTTCCCTTTAAAAATTGGTCCTTTTATCATCAAGAACAAGAATGCTCTCCCTTTTGTACAAAAACATTTAGAAGCATTGATTTTTAGGAAAGCGACAACTATTAATTATGATCCTTGTCATGTTATTTCTGACAAAAGGCAAGAGGACAAAAATAAAGCCTTTGATCACCAAGAGGTTGAAGGATTGGCGAGATGGAAAATTTACTACAATATGAATCAGACATAGAAGTTTCGGGAAGTTCACACGCTAATCCTTCTACCTTGGATAAAGTTTTAGCTGAGTTGGTACCTAAGATGGTACCTACCCTAGGAAAGGTCGAAGCAACAAGTAAAATAATTTTTTATGAAAGTACTGATATGCAGATGGAGGAAGAAAGAGAAGCCAAAAGATTAAAATCAAGCCAGCAAGATGAAGTAGTTGTATCTGACAAAGAAAAGGGAAGAATAAATAAAAATACCAAGGGCCAGAAATTCAAGTACAAGAATACGAATTTGATGAGGCAAGAGCTGTAGGTGATTCTAGCAAATTTCATTCAAGAGATGAAATATTTGTAAAATATGGCAAAGACAGACAAACAATAGCATAAGCAATGCATGAGTTGTTTCCAGAAGCTAGGAATGTTGTTGATTCAGAAATTACTCTAATGACTAGCAGAGATCCAGACAAAAATACTTAGAATTTGGCCGTATCATTTAATGATAAGGTCACATAAATGAAATTGAATTTGCAGAAGATAACAGTCCTTGATAAAATTCACCTACATAGACAGACTGGAGAGGTGATTTATGCTGATATGATGAAAGCTACTTTAACAGTGGAAAAACTAGAGAAAATAGTGAACAGGATGCAAATCTAGTTGAGGCAAGAGAAAACAGAGAACAAAGCTCATCAACTGCAAAAAAAAAATTGCAAGATGACCTGGTGAAGAGAAATGATGAACCAAATAGAGGGGAGGCAACTAAAAATCTTTTAGCTGAGAAAGAAAACACTATCCAAATGCTTAAGAAAAAGGTTAGTATTCCAACAAATCGGTTAATTCAAGCCTCTGAATTAACTGTGTTAGAACAAGAAAAACAAACTTTGTCTCGAGAATTGGAGGACTGTTTAGCTAAATTGCTCATGTTTGAGTAAAAAGAGGTAAGTTGGGAGAAAGATAGATCGAGTCTTAAGACTCAAATTGAATATCTAAAGGCCAAATTGGAAAATACAGCACCAGAGAAGTAAGGAACAAATCAAGGCAACAAAGAAGCAAACACAGATGATATAATTCAAGCTATGTCATAGGTTGGCTTGAAAGAGGTGGAAATCAAAGAACTAAAAGAAGAAAAAAAAAAGACTAGAAGAGGAAAATCAAAAAAATGAAAATGAAATAAAAGAGTTGAAAAAACACAATAAAGATTTGGTAGACATAAATCAGAGGATGATAGGTCAAGTGAAAGGACAACTAGCATTGCAAGATGCAAAGCATTTGATTTGGGATTCAATCATCGATGAGGCTGCAAAATCCAGGCCTTATTTAGATTTATGAAGACAAAGGAAGCCATAGAAAATGATAGCTTACAAAGCTGTAAAGCAATGAGAGAATTTTTAGATAAGATACCAAAAGACACAACCTAGGATACCATAAGTTTCTTAAATACTCTGACATAATGTGATCTAGAAGAAATGGCTATAGAAAATAGGGTAATAGTCATAACTTGGGCTAGGAGAGTCCTTGGAAAACATTCTCACATTGAGAATGTTTAGGCTAGAGCAGAACAGATGAAGAAACAGGTTGAAGCCTTCAAAAGGGAATTTGAAAAGGTAATACAAAAGAGACTTCCTTCTTTTTGGGATGAAAATAATGAATTAATTTCCCAGAACAATTATAAGGATTTACTATATCAGATCGGGAGGAACCATGAGCAATTTCAAGGTTTGACTCATCTTCTAACAGGGAAAATTCTACTGAAGAAACTCTCCCTTGATTTTGAAATTCTAAACCAGCTGGCCATGATAGCTGAAAAGATTCCTCCAACTTCCATTGCAGAGCACATAGAGATGAAAGTTTTGGTCGAGGAGATGACTAGTTATGAGGTACCTTCTATAGAGAAATGGGAGACAGTGGAGAGATATGGGAAAATGAAGTACAACTTGCAAACTTGAAGACTATTGTTCAAGAAAGAAGCCCTGTCAACAGCCACAACCAATAGAAAGACATCAAATGTTATATTTTGAGAAATTTTGGAAGTTGTATAAATTTTGACCGAAATGGAATGTAATAGTTAGTTTATAATTTTCTATTTTTATTTATGAAGCAATTAGGGTTTTACCTTGAGAGGTTTTACAATGTATAAAAGACAATTTTTGGCAATGTAGTAAGTGTTGGAACCCGTGAATAGATACTCATTTTGTATTGAGCCCTTCAATCTTGAATAAAGATGGCCGAGCAGAGTTGATGCATATTTTCAAGAGTAAAGATTCCTGTGTTATTAATTTACAGTCTGTATTTTCCCTTTCCTCATGCTTTGATTAGAATTTGTTTTAAATCATAATTCATGTAACTATGCTCTGGTTTAATCGGATCAAAGTATTCACATAATTTCCTTAAAGTGGTAAAGATAAAACATAATTTGAAAATGGCACAAGATTGTCAAAAGAGCTATGCAGATAAAATAAGGACACATAAAGAATTTCAAGTTGGGGACATGGTGTTCCTGAAGGTCAGAGGCAAGAAAAATTCCTAGCGGTTGGGAAAATGTAAGAAATTGGCAACTAGATTTTGTGGACCATTCAAAATCTTAAGCATAGTGGGATCAGTAGCTTACGAGCTAGCACTATCTCCCACTATCAAAATACATAATGTGTTTCATATTTCATTTTTGAAAAAGTGTGTTTATGATATTAGTCATGTGCTTGATTGGTCTGTTCTTCAAGTTGAACCAGAAGGGCAAATGTAGGTTCAACCAATCTGCATATTGGATCACAGAAGCAAGATACTCAGGAACAAGGTCATTGGACAGGTAAAGGTCCAATGGACCCATTATAGTCCCAAGGAATCTACTTGGGACCTGGAATATATAATGCAGGAAGAGTATCTGATTTTATTTTGAAAATGTGTGTATAATAAAACATTGTACCAAAATGTATACAAAATTTCGTTGCTAATTGTGACTATGGATGGAGGAACGTGTTCCTTTGGGATATCCATGTGGGATCCCAAAGGAGGATACAGGGTTGCCTCGGTGATCCAGGTGGAAGTGGGGTAGGCTACTGTATGCACGGCCTGGGTGGTTGGATGTGAGGAGGAGAATGCACGCAAGGGGACGTGAATCCAAGAGGTACGGTGAAGGGAAAAAGACTGTTTCCTAGGAAATTACGGGGGATGTAAGGAAATTTGGGAAGGGAAGTTCAGACGTGGACAGTGAAGAGGTTCACTGTGCATTTTTTAGTTCATTGAGAGTGAAGAAAACTTGGAAAGATTTCCTGTGACAAACCTCAACCCGAATTGAACAGATAACCTGAACATTGTTAGGCTGTCATAACTAAACTGGCCATGAATTCCTTGGTTGCATACACCAGTCAATTGGCAATGAAGCATGAGGCCAAGAGGGAATCCCGACGCTTGCAGTGAAGTGTATCGCTGTGTGTTTTGGGAAGGAACTCAGGTGGGTCAATTGTGGAATTGGTTGTTATCCTATTGCCTTGTTGAGCCCCTATTTATATCCATTCTCTCTGTTATTTCCACCTTTGACTATGTGAGTGGGATAAGGGGATTGGTAATCACTAGTACAAAATGAGGAATTAATGACTAAAATTCGACTATAAACGACTATTTTTAGTTGGTGACTAATAGTAGCCAATTTCCACTATCTTATAGCTAGTCATATTTCACTAGTCATTAATTGGTTGACTTATTAGTCATTGATTTAGTCATTATAGTCACTGATTTAGTCATTGATTGCCACAATTAATGACCAAATATACGACTAAATAAACTACTGGATGATAACATATTAATGACTAAGCTAAATACGACCAAACGTTAGTCGCGCTATAAGATACTGGAAATTAGCTACTAATAGTTGTATATATGCAAATTTAGTCGTTTTCTTAGTCACTAATTTATGATATGGTACGGAGGAATCGAACCACAATCTCCTACCTATAATTAGGTAGGTGCTCTACCATTGAGCTAGCACCCTTTAAGAAGTTGTTATTGCTTGACAATGATGATATTCAAACAAATTTTGCATCATTCAAGCATACAAAATAATGATTACCAAGTTACTATAGATCCATAATGGCTTGTCAAAGTTGCAGATGGTATGCAGCTATTATCGTGGTGCCCAAAATAAACTGACAAAGCTTGGAAAAATAAATCTATGACATAACTTCCCTTGAAATTTTTTCACATGATATAAATTCCATTGAATTTTTTTAATGGAAGGAAGAGAAAACGTGACATGATATAAAACAGAAGAGAAGGGACATTTAAAGTGTAAATAGCAATAATAACCAATCCCCATTCATCAACAGTAATGGTAAAATTCCAACTAGCTAGACAGTATTACAGGCACAAACAAACAAATCTTTCCTTGGAAACAAAACTAGACAAGTAGAATTAGCTACTGGATTAACCCTACAAAATCGCACGCAGGGACTGCCATGCACAATGCACCACATCTCCTGATGTCATGTTGATGTGTCAACAACCGTACTTGAAATAAAAATTAGGTAGCATGAAATTCTTTTTAAGGTATGTACTACTCTTATTAAAACCCAGGCCCTCCTGCTTCCTATATTTATTTCAATCAAGATTGATATCCCAATCAACAAAGATAATTAATATTCTGAATTCAGCTATCCATTTTACAATCATGTCTCCACTATCATGGCCTTGGATTCAATTTTTGATTGATCCATCAAAGAACCTTAAGGTGTACTGCATTTAAACATATAATCCTTCTAAATTAAGCTTTACATATAATACTCTAAATTAAGGTTTAAATTTCAGGTCTTCAAGGATGACAATGATTAAAACATGTAAATAGAAAACTATGTAGATATTAAAATAGTGCGATTTGAACGTCTCTTGAATTTTCAAATAGCAATCAAATTTAAAAAGAGACAGAAAAACATGGGGACAAAATGAATGTCAAACATATTTAAGAAAAATGCTTCAAGTACTAAAATAATTCTAAGATATAGCAGTTCAATTGTGACAATGATGAAAATTCAAAGAAGAATGATCTTACAAACTACACATGAGTACAATAATCCATGGCTATACAAATTATCGGGAACAAAAGCAAGCTGCTTCCCTTCATAGACAGAAAAGAATACAAGATCCAACTTCCAATAAATTTGTTTTAATTGTCTATCAATTATTGATCTCTCGACAACAAGAGACGTTTTCCTGTCTGAGATTCAAAATACATACAATTATCTTCAAATTCACTTCTTCAAAACCAGTTGTAGTAAAAATTATTCTAGGAATTGTCTTATGAGCAATAGCCACTTTTCTGAACAACAGGATGCCCTTTCATTTGTACAGTAGCAGGTCTGCTGCTATTCATGGCAGGTTGACTTTCCATCCTGCAATACAAAATAAATGGAGTTAAGTCAATAGTATTTCATAGAAAATAGAAAATATAATCTCCTTAAAAGCAAGATGTCACAATGAGGACTCTATCTAGGACACTCTATTCTGGAGTATAGGGGAAGTCGTTTTGTCGAAAACCCTCTTTCAAGGCTACGTTGCATCTTAGGAAAGAATTCCATGTAAAAAGAGAAACATATCAGTTTCTCTGTGGTTCAACAACTTCGTGAAAACAAGGCTTTGCTCAATAAATATGCTTAAGATGCTGGTAAGATTTTAAATCCTGGAGCCTTAACAAAATTGTTACGAAGATGGGTTAATGATGCGAATGCATGCAACCCATAAATTACAAATGTCCAGGCCCAGGAAAAAGCTTAACTGAAAATGGAATTATCATTGGCATTGTTGACTCTAAGAAATTGTTTAGAAACAACAAATAAAGTGTGGGATATAGTTCTTTGATGTCGTGGATCAAATGCAATCAATGAGAGGTTAATCAAATTTGATATTTAAATTTTTGATGTTAAAATATCTTAATTACTCGAACAAGGACAATTCATATGGTAATGCCGCCAAAAGTGAAGAGGCAAACAATAATAGAATATGGTTGAAGGTTCAATGCATATGCAACAAAAATTTCAAATAAATAAATGATGGGCATGAGTATTTATAATTTTATATGCTTGCAACATGCAAACTTTTGGATACAATTCACTTGGGCATGAATATCTTGAGCATATTGATAGATATGCTCAATATGCTTGCAAGATTTTATAGCTTGGAGCATGACCAAAATTGTTGTGAAGAAGGGTTAGTGATGTGAATGCATGCAACCCAGAAATTAAAATGTCTAGGTTCAGGAACTGAAAATGGCATAATCATTGGCACTGTTGCTCTATGGAGACAAGACATACAAGAAATTGTTTAGGAATAACAAGTAGAGTGTGGGATGTAGTTCTTTAATGCCCCTTATCAAATGCAATCAATGAGGTTCATCAAATTTCATGTTAAAATATCCGATTCACTAGAACAGAGACAAGTCATACGTTAATGCCCACACAAGTAAACAAGCAAACAATAATAGAATACAGATGAAGGTTTGATACATATGCAACAAAATTTTCAAATAAATACATGATAGGCATGCATATTTATATGCTTGAAAAATACAAACTTCTATATACAATTCACTTGGCCATAAAAATTTGCGAGTTCATCTACAACAATGAATAGACAAGGTATATAGTTACAACACTCTATCACGACCTGAAAAAATTAGTATTTTCCCAATGTTATATCAGCTATTCCCAATAAAATAGACAATAGGAGCATGTCTCAAACCAACAAGATTACCAATAGTCGCGACATGTAATTTGAATTATGTATCACCATTTAACACTTGAGAAACTGCTAAAATAGATTTATCATAAAACATTAGGATCATAGAAAAAGGAGAATCTCAATCAGATTCATTAGGATTTGCCGTCACAGGTTTACACCATTACGCACAATAAAAATTAGGGAGTCAAACAAAGATCTAACATCACAATTGTATAATATAGGCGCTTGTTAAAGGTTGGAAAACATCATAACAAAAAAGTGCACTTGTTTTTTTTTATCTCAGCAGCCATGGTCATGAAAGCCTGCTCCACATTTGTTGCATTCTTCTCACTTGTCTCCAAAAATGGAATGCCAATCTCATCAACAAATGCCTTGAAGAACAAAATACACAAAGCATGTCAAGAAAAATGTAGACTGAAAAGTGACAAAAAAAACTAACCCTTGAGATTAGTAAAAAAAAAAGAATCTACAAGCCAATTCAACAAACTTAAGACCATAAACTGCCATAGTGTTGCAATTAACAAAAAACAGAGCACCAACAACTTCAAGGCACACTCATATTTAAATCCTCATCAATTCAAAGACGATGATGCATACAGTGAAACACATAGCAGTGCACATGATGCCAAAGCTACTCAACATTTAACATTGCCTTGGCTGCATCATAATCAACAACTCTATTAGCAGTCAAATCACATTTGTTTCCAACAAGCAACTTGTTGACATTCTCACTCGCATAGTGATCAATCTCATTCAACCATTGTTTCACATTATTGAAACTCTCCTGATCAGTAACATCATAAACAACCTGCCAACAAAAGAAAAATATCATTATAAAACCATAAATTTAAATAAATAATGGAGTATAACAAGGATACCAACAACACATTGATAAGATCCCCGCAACGAAACAAGCTCCAGGCTACCACTAGTAAATCCAAGGATTTATTCATCGACATGAATAGAAAAATTACCAATGTAGCACCAAAGTAAACATCCACGTAAGCAAAATAGGCACTTACAATGATACCATGGGCACCACGATAATAGATGCAACTTTGATTAGTTGGAGAGGGCACATTATTTCTAGTGGAGGATATAACCCCAAGAGGGCCATGGGACTCATTTCTTCCCTTCTGTTGGTTAGAGCTTTGAAACTGAGGTCAAAAGGGGAAACTCACTGTACTACTGGGCATATTCACTTTCTAAATCTGCTGATATACGTTTCTATCCAACAAATTGAGTTTCCAAGGAGGAATTATTCATCGCTGGGATTGATTGTTGTGGCTAGGAGTTGTCTGCATCAAGTTTTTTCTACATTTTTGTGTGCCAAAGGGAGATGGTCAATTCCACACTAGCAAGTTGTCATCTATAGGGAAAAACCTCATCAATTTATGCCTTATTCGTGTGGCTGAGAAGGAGAATCTATTATGTACCAGCATACTAATAACCTACAGGCAATTTCCAGGTTGATTCATTTTAGAAATCCAATTTAATTGGAGATGTTACAATTATTGCTAAAACAACTAAGAATTTTAGTCATCTACATCGCACATTAGTATGTTGTCCATGTTTATCTACTCTGAATTCTATTTGAACTTTATTCATGACCTGGTGAATGTTATCTTTGTGTATCGATATTACCCGTCATATTGTGGGAATTAGTCTTGAAATATAAAACTCAGAAATTTAAACAAATTCCATCAAATAAATTAGTCACCAAGAACCCAACTACTCATTCACACAGCTCTTTGCACTATGATCAACAATTCTTTGCACACTGAACTTTTGATTTCCGATTGACAATTGTTTCATGGATCAAAAACTAAAATCAACAAAAATCCACAATGACTTTAGAACCCATGCTACATCACAACTCGCATCTACTAATTGAAAATGTTGGGCACTAAACACAAAACTACTGATTGACAATTGCACTATGGAATCAAACTCATAACTACTTATCACAATCAGTTGTGCATTGAAATTTTGATTATTGAATCACAATAGTCTCACTAATAAGTTAAACAAAACTAAAGTTACTCAACAAGAACCCGTAACACCATTAGAACCATGGCCATAACACAAATTTCAATCAAGACAACCCATACAAACATTGTAACGTCCCCTTCCATCAATCCAGTGCAAGAAAGGAAACGTTAACCAAACTACCGGGCTTATTGGCAAAACTCAAACCCAGTCAATTTCTTTGAAAATGCATGGTTAAATAAAACTTGTGCATACCTATTCATAATCAATAAGCACAACGGAATTAAACACTATGTATGCACACAGTTTCATCACGCAATCAACATGTAAACATCAGTCATTAATTAAGACATTGCAGAACATGGAATTAATACAGCTCAATTAGTAAACATAGCAGAATAACCATATTGACACACACACGGACTGGAATGCATCATCATATTTATTCCAGGCATAGTGATGAAACAGTCATACAATAATCAATCTCATTCTCATGCTATGCATAGGCTTCATGCCAACTAGTTTGAGATAATCATTTCATTCAATTTACATGAATAATTAGACCTGCAGAACATAACAAATAAGGATCATAATTTAAACCACAGAGACTACTTATCTTTGAGATGAAGCTGTCCAACAACTGGCTATGTGAGAGCAACATTCCACCCAACCATAGATCTCTATCCAGCCTCTATTCTTTCAGCTGAGAAATCACCCCTAAGCTGGGCTGTGCATCCACTAAGGAGGAACTAGACAGGCTCACTCATAGCCATGAGTTCACTCGAATGGTCATGCTAAGCCAACACATAGATGGGTTTATCAAGCATGCAAATAGTAGAGGAGGAGGGTGCTAAGCCAATGAATTCACCCACAGAGCTACAGACATCTCAGGCTAAATCCACACAATCCAATCCTCTGTTCCAACATCCACACTTGGATTTCTCACCATTCTTTCAACGAATAACTCAAATCCGTCACTGGTTTTCTAGGCTGCAAAAACTGGGTTTTTCTATGGATTTCAGGGTATCTAATGCTCCCAAATTTGCCCCAAGGTTCATACCTATGGATCCCCCATTGGATTTCACTGTCAAATACCAAATCTGGGCATTTTTGGCTCTTCAAAACGTGGGTTCTTGCAAGGTTGCGATTTCTGGTTTTCTCACTGCTAGCAATTCGTTTTTAGGTGAAAAATGATGCTGGGTACTTCCACAATGGAATGGGGATGAGGAAGAAGTAATCCCCATGAGGTAGAATGACTTGTGGTATAAGAAAACAGAGCCCATACTCTGCCATACGAATTTCTGGGCTGCCCATGCTCCATTAAAGCCATGGACTGTTTTCTTCAACCACTTCCTTACAACAGAATTAAATGTCAGCAAGAAAAGTCAAATGGGTTCTCAAGGTGACATATGACAGCCTATGGTTCAATCCCACAGCCCCCTCACCACTCCCTAGTGGATACATATGGCCCCTTCTCATTCGTTGCCTCCATAGCCAGTTTTGGTATTTAATTGCTTAATGTTTATTTACATCAATTTTACAATGTTCCATGGCTAAATAGCACATGGGTAACATAATGTCCAATGCTTTGCCATTTTAAATAAAATACGAACCTCCACTAGCAGGGCCTTGGCCTTGAGCTCCACACTAGGTAAACATACATCACATGTATACAATATTTACATTAAAAACTAATATATCCTAAGGGTCAAAATGGGGTATTACAATCCCCTCCCCCTTAGAATAACACCGTCCTCGGTGTTCCAAGACTTAGGAATACATATACAATTTACACATCCAAAATTTTCAAAGTTTTTGCAAATCTGCCCTGCATTCTAGTCTTTACTTGAACTTTCAGGACCAAGTCCCTTGGCTTCCATGCGCTTCTCCTGCAGGTTCTGATCTTTCAGCCCATCCACAAGTCTGAAAAATTTAGGGTTGCTACCCTCTTGGTGTTCCCTTGTTGGGCAGTTGCGGAGGTAATGATGTCCTCCACATTTTTAACATTTCACTGGTTGCTTCATCTTTACCTACTCAATTCTCTTTGAGTCTTCATGCCTGGAACGTTTCTTAATGGACCGATTGGATGAATGCCTCATCATTGATCCATTTTCCTTTCCTTTACTGATTGCTCTCATAATGCTTTTTACCTCTCTTTGCAGGCAAATAGAGTTCTGCAAAACCTTGTGGTTCATCTCATTCTGCCTTTTCTGTATCTTGAGCATCTCTCCAAGATTTTCTTGGGTCTTGTAAATTGTTTGAAGAAGAATTTCAGCCAATTCCAACAGCCTATGGTCTGCTACCATGGTCACTGTGCACAGCTACTTCTCACTTTGCTCACAAACAGTACTTGCTCGAAATAGCTGCAACCAATGGATTTAATTTTCACCTATGAAATTCATCATTACACATCTTGTTAGGCCAAGCATAACCTAACATTAAAAATCAGTCAATTGTTTTTCTCCAATTGATATGAAGAGGCCATGCTCTGTTCTTGAGACTTTCACACTTTTCATGCTTTCCTAGCATACACATGAATTCTTTCATGTTCATCCATTCACAAGAAATTAACTACTTCAGCATTCACAATTTATTTCAAGCAAATAAATACACTCTACTTTCAGCCATACATGCATTCAACAATTTTTTGTGTTTATAAATGCATCAATAAAAAGGAAAGACAGAGCAGTAAGAGTTTTCTTGTCTTAGTCTTGTTCCATTCTGGAACCCACACCACCATTGTGGTTTTCGTACTCCTAGCCTCTTCACTTCAACGTGAATGCTTGACCTGCCCTTCTTGGCTATGACACTTAATGTCTATGGTCTATTTCAGACCTCTCAACCATAGAGTCCCTCCACATGGTTTGTCTACAACTCTTGGCTGCTAGGACTCACACAGTTCCACTAGCCCCTTCTTCCATTACTACTCACACTAAGCTCTGTAGGACGGTTACATGTCCACACACATCCTTAAGATGCTTTCATAGTCATTGCGTCCAGCAATACCTACATTCAAACATTGAATTAATTCACATGTTTAGTTTATTTTCATAGGAAATCATAACCAAATCATTTACACATGTATATTCATAAGCAATAAATTACAAGATAACCAAATACTTATCTGCATTGGATGTTTTCACTTTATTCCATAGGGTCCTTCTTCGCTTTACAATCCTTGGAATCGCCTATGGATTTGGGTGTTTGGCCAGCGCGCAGGCTGCCCCTCAACATCAAATAATTTTGTATGTTTGGCCAGCATGCAGGCTGCTTCACAACATCAAATAATCTCGTATGTTTGGCCAGCACGCAGGCTACTCCAATGATCAAATAATCTATGCCCCACCAGTCACTCTTTAGATTTACCAAGCAATTTATAGTTCTTTCAGGGTCCTTGCTTCCTATATGACCAAGGTTTCCAAGAAAGAAACAATAATGCATCAGCTTAACTGTTACAAGATTTATTCTTGAAATCTTCATTATTCCAAACAAGAATAAATGAAATTGAATACTTATCTGTATTGTGCATTTCCTCTCTGGTCCACAGGGTCCTACTTTTACTTTATAAGCCTTGGGATCCTCCTGCGGACTGAGATGTTTGACCAGCACGCAGGCTGCTCCAAATCATCAAATAATTAATGTCCAACCAGTACACCTTCACGCCGACTTGGAAGGAAACTTCACTATGACCATTTCTAGGTCAAGGTTCTATTATGGAGCCATAGGCATATAACTGCCTTATCATCAACACCATTACTACCCTTAATCAAAATACCCACAACCTCTACAACATCCTTTCATACACATTAACCCTTCCACCACAACCCCTCACAACCACCTTTTACTTTGTTCTTTTAGTGTATGGCACCAAATTGTATCTGTTTAAGGTGACTACACAAGTAGTATAGGCAAACTTTTCAGTGCTGTTATTCATGAATTATAACCATAATTCATAGCATTCACTATCAAGTATTGAAACACCAGGAATGCGTCCATTCCTTTAGGGCGTAATTGATATTGGCATCCCTAACATAACTCATCATCAGAAAGGCGTGCATTCCTTACTGATGGGAGCTATGCAAGTCCTAATCATACTTCAAGCAGTCTGAATAACATACATAAATAGAATATGTTCTGCATAGTAATTTTAACAATTAGACTTGCACACATATATGTCTATATTAGTCAAGGTTTACAGGACACTTATCCATTTGTAGGTGTAGTTCTTTCTTGATTAATGAGGAATGGGGGCTCCTCCTCTGAGTTGACAGTCCCTCGGTTTGCCATCCCAATTCCTTTTGATGTTACATAACCCTCATATGTATTACTGACATAATCTTTATCATCTCACTCATATTGTTTACCAATCATGCAGTGCAGATGAGACATTAATAATGTCTAATGGCGTTTCACTCGAAACCCATTTCCAAATCATGGAATCTCTTCCCATGAAGTCTGGCTTCTGCAGGCTTTCTCTCTTGGTCTTACTGCAATGTGTCTTCCTGGCACACTTATTAAATCGACAAACAGTTAGCAACATTTAACAATAAAATTCAATTATGATTGTTCCATAACCAATCCATGGTACTAATAATTAAATTCAATATGAATTAGCAACTCTGTCTACTACAGAAATTGATTTCCTTAGCCATAAGGCTATCCTCATATTGGTTGGATCTTGTAAGTGGTACCATTCTGTCCATTATGGATTTATGTTTGCTGCCATACATGAACATCCACCTACAGCATGTACTCCTGACATAATTTTACATAAGCTAAACAGTCATTAGCAATTATTAGCAAATTTCCAAATAAGAGATTTACAAATATGAGATTTTCAATCCTTTTTTCTAACAGAGCTTATATTTCTCGACCATGAGATTCCTTCTCATAAGCTCTAAATCGAATTTTCAAATCTGCTCTCTGCGGTAATTAGATTTGCAACCATGATATTATTCTCATAAACTTAAGTGAGAATATTTTCAGATTTGTTTCATGCATAAGTTAAATTTCACACCCATGAGAACCTTCTCATAACCCTTGGCTTTTGCACATGGTAGATTCCAACCTTCATCATGGACTTACTCACATTTCCATGCCCATAAAAATCTACCAGAAATCTGAAACTTCAATAAGACAAACACTTGTAAGTCTCATTGCATATAATATTTCATTATTGCAACAGTCACTGAAGCATTTTTCAGAATTATAACACTCCATAATTCAAACGTTCTCCACTACTAATATTTCAAATGCAATGAAATGTATAGGCCTATGTTATATGCACCCAGAGCACAATAAAATTACAGGACACCATCCATGTAATCAAATTAAATCTTTTAGATACTCATTAATCCATAGCCATATCATTTATATAACTCTATCCTTCCAATAGAGCATTCTGGAAGCCTGTCAATCATGACTACCTTCATGCAATTCTTCCCCTACATTCATAGCAACTCATGAAATGATCCCAGAATTATCATTAATTCATCATTTCATCTATTGTTCAATTATAATGAAACATATACATATATCACAATCATGCATGCACACAATACAGCTTCTCAGGTGTAACTACCCACATGCAAGCATACTCACAACATTTACTCAAGTTTTTCATATGCATTCACTTAATGCCACCTTGCATTGGTTCATGAATGTTCTGCATTCAAACATATTATGAATTAATCATGACTATCTCGTATAATATGCATTACCATAATCAGGACCACCTGTCCTCACTTGCTCTGGTTGTTAAACTCACAATTGACATACTCAAATGGAATGATATAATTTCATACGAATGCATTGAGATTTCTAAGCAATTATAGGGTGTTAGGATTGTTGCCTTCACTTACCCACACCTCACCATACTCGGTAGGTTAAGATTCCCATTCGGGCACTCAATACCACATGCAAACCAAATGAACATAGTTCAAACATAGTCAAAGGGATCTTAACAAATTCTCTTTCAACATTCATGCAATTATGCATCAATAACCATTACCTGCATGGTTGTCATTAACATCACTTGATGTTACTTGATTGGTTGGCCTCTTACCAAAGCTACACAGCCCTTTTTCCAACCTCATGATCACAGATTTGCTGTACCATCCTTTCCTCATAAGGTTGTTCGCTTTATGCAACAACATCATCATCTTTAGCCATGCTTGCATTGTCTTTTGTCCTACAACCAAAACCAATCACCAACGATGATTATCAACCACAATATTTATCATTAATGGTTCATTGCATATGTGAAATCTCACTACTTTTACTAATATGTAATATCATATGCATGCAAAACATATACTCATGCACTGTGCAATGTTTATTAATATGTCAATCAATGCATCTTCATGCCACTCGTCTAATCTCTTACATTTTCAACATTCTCATGCTATAATTTTATGCACGTAAAACTTATAAAATGTAAATGTAGTTAGCAAGATAGGGGTTAATGAATTCTCCCTTTCCAACCCCTCATCTTTGCATAAGCTTCATCTTCCACATCATATCTGGTTCGATTTCATGGCATGGTACTTCCAGGCATGCAATTCTAGAATCTGCCCATATTGACAACAATTTTCCAACAACCACTGGCACTTTTCTACTCCAATTATCTACGATGCATGATAGCCCCATTCGAATTTTGATTATGTGTAATTATTCCCTGCTGGACAAGATTTCCAATGCTTTTCCCCTTGCTCCATTCTGACATCGGGTGTGGAAACTACATCACTTCAAAAATGACAACTTTTACCCCAATTTTGCACATTTCACTGTTGTATTTTGGTCCGAAATTCCAACTTCAGCCACCTGTGGAAGAAAATCTATGAAGAAGCACGAAAACATTTATACTGGGCGAGGTTAGCCCATATAACAAGGAACACTCAGCATCTCGCGGATCTCTGTTCCGATGCACCATTCATCTTCTATGAATTTCTGGGTTTTACTACTTCTCACTTTTCACTTTTTCCCCCAAAATCTCAAAATCTGGCCAAAAATGGCTATCTCCCAAACTATGCATTTCTGGAAAATCTTCGTCTAACGGAAACTGTCCGTCTTAATTATAATATGAAATGTTTAGCTCAGTAGAATTTTTTATTCCAACATCGAGGGTCACTTTTATTGTCCACAAGCTTTTCAAAACCCGAAAAAGTGGCCTAGAACAGTGCTTTTTGGCCTTCTGGTTCACCCTGACTCCACATCCTTTGGAGTTCAGCTCCAGGATTCCAAACTTAACACTGTGCCTACTCTATGGCCACACCATATCGATTTAAGCCCAAACCGACCTTCCGTCGAGCCTCGGGACACCTTTTTGCAAAAGTCACTATTCCCCATTTTTTGTCAAATTGGAGCATACTGGGTTCGGAGCTCTCTCTAGTTTTTTCATGGCCTTTGTTAATAGCCTCCGATCCCCACAGGAATCATCCCACTCTGAGCCCGACTGCTCCTTCTACTCAAAAGTCAAGTTTTTGGCACTTTTTTTTTTCTCTCCTCCCATTGTTGGTTGCGGCTCAACTTCTGCGACCATCGCCGGATTTGATCTTAAATTCCTCGTCGTAGCGTAGGTTTTATCTTTAACTTCTCCACCGCGCACTGTGCCTGGCGCAAAATTTCAAAAGACACTTAGATTTTTTTTTTTCAAATCTCTCTTCCCTTTCAGCGCAGCATTATTGCTAATTTTGGTGCCGCGCACATAGAGTTATGCTTAACTTTGCTGCGGCGCACGTCGCAAAAATTATTGCTGATTCTGCCGCCACAGCGCGTCGCAAAACTTAACACTAATTCTTCCGCCGCAGCGCATCGCAAAACTTAGCACTAACTCTGCCGCCAACGCCGCGCGAAACTTAGTGCTAACTCTGCCGCCAACGCCGCGCAGAAATTAACGCTAACTCTGCCACCAGCGCCACGCAAAACTTAGCGCTAACTCTGCCACTAGCGCCATGCGAAACTTAGCGCTAACTCTGCCATCAGCACCGCACGAAACTTAGCGCTAACTCTGCCGCCAGCGCCGCGCGAAACTTAGTGCTAACTCTGCCGTCAGCACCGTGTGAAACTTACCGCTAACTCTGCCACCAGTGCCACGCAGAATTAACACTAACTTTGCCGCCAGCGCAGCGCAGAAATTAACGCTAAAATCACCGACAGAGCCTTTAGTAGAACTCATAAATACTTAGAAAAATTGCAAATTTTCACAGATAGACAGAAATTTTCACAGATAGTTAGAAAATTTTCTGGAATGTGCCCTTCATTCTTTACAGAGGTGAGTTACTACAGATCAAACTTGCATAAAAACAGTAAGAGAATGCCAATAACTTGCATCTCTAAAAAGGGATTTTCTTTTCATTTCAAATTCAACAATCCAACTAATGGATTCACAATTAATCTGCAAGCATCCAACAAGCATGGGCAAGGAAAACTCATGAGCACAAGAGCATAATTCGCAAGCTTTCCTCACTTCCGAAAACCATTAATCGGCCACATAAATGTTGGTTCATTGTAATTAACAAACATCATTAAGATATGGGGCTGTACCAACCAACTATTTAGGTTTTCAATCATGAAATTAACACACAGAAACTCATTTACAACCATGCTCAACATTTAAATTCATGCATTCAAAACATCATGGACATCCAAGGGACAAGGAGTCATAATTAATCAAGGCCTCAAGCACATGATGCATTATCTCATATGCACAACAATTAACTACAAACAATAACCAATACACAACATCATACCCTCTGCACAACACACAAAATCATATTTTCCTAATCTGCTATGTGGTTGTCGGCCCAACAGCCGTAGTTTTGAACCTTAAGCTCTTATCCCACTCTGTAACGTCCCCTTCCATCAATCCAGTGCAAGAAAGGAAACTCAGACCCAGTCAATTTCTTTAGAAATGCATGGTTAAATAAAACTTGTGCATACCTATTCATACTCAACAAGCACAACAGAATTAAACACTATGTATGCACACAGTTTCATCATGCAATTAACATGTAAACAACAGTCATTAATTAAGACATTGCAGAACATGGAATTAATACAACTCAATTAGTAAACACAGCCGAATAACCATATTGACACACACACGGATTGGAATGCATCAGCATATTTCTTCCAGGCATAGTGATGAAACAGTCATACGATAATCAATCTCATTCTCATGCTATGCACAGGTTTCATTCCAACTAGTTTGAGATAATCATTTCATTCAATTTACATGAATAATTAGACCTGCAGAACATAACACATAAGGATCATAATTTAAACCATAGAGACTACTTATCTTTGAGATGAAGCTGTCCAACAACTGGCTATGTGAGAGCAACGTTCCACCCAACCATAGATCTCTGTCTAGCCTCTATTCTTTCAGCTGAGAGATCACCCCCGAACTGGGATGTGCATCCACTAAGGAGGAACTAGACAGGCTCACTCACAGCCATGGGTTCACTCGAATGGTCATGATAAGCCAACACACAGCTGGGTTTATCAAGCATGCAAATAGCAGAGGAGGAGGGTGCTAAGCCAATGAACTCACCCATAGAGCTACAGACATCTCAGACTAAATCCACGCAATCCAATCCTCTATTCCAACATCCACACTTGGATTTCTCACTATTGTGTCAACGAATAACTCAAATCCGTCACTGGTTTTCTGGGCTGCAAAAACTGGGGTTTTCTATGGATTTTGGGGTAGTTAATGCTCCCAAATTCGCCCCAAGGTTCATACCTATGGATCCCCCATTGGATTTCATTGTCAAATACCAAATCTAGGCATTTTTGGCTCTTCAAAACGTGGATTCTTGCAAGGTTGCGATTTCTGGTTTTCTCACTGCTGGCAATTCGTTTTTGGGTGAAAAATGATGCTGGGTACTTCCACAATGGAATGGGGATGAGGAAGAAGCAATCCCTATGAGGTAGAGTGACTTGTGGTACGAGAAAACAGAGCCCATACTCTGCCATACAAATTTATGGGCTGTCCATGCTCCATTAAAGCCATGGACTGTTTTCTTCAACCACTTCCTTACAACAGAATTAAATGTCAGCAAGGAAAGTCAAATGGGTTCTCAAGGTGACATATGGCAGCCTATTGTTCAATCCCATAGCCCCCTCACCACTCCCTAGTGGATACACATGGCCCCTTTTCATTCATTGCCTCCATAGCTAGTTTTGGTATTTTATTGCTTGATGTTTATTTACATCAATTTTACAATGTTCCATGGCTAAATAGCACATGGGTAACATAATGTCCAATGCTTTGCCATTTTAAATAAAATACGAACCTACACTAGCGGGGCCTTGGCCTTGAGCTCCACGCTAGGTAAACATACATCACATGTATACAATATTTACATTAAAAACTAATATATCCTAAGGGTCAAAATGGGGTATTACAAACATTCAAACTCTATAAAATTGCTCAAGCATTGAACTTGTGACTTAGGACAGAACATCGGTGCAAGAATTAAACCCATGAATACTCATTCAAATAGCTCTATGCCAATCAAACCCACAGCTACCATTGCTCAATGATTGTTTTTGCATTGAAATTTTGATTGTCAACTACAACAACCCATCACAACATTACAATTTACAACCCATGCTACAACACAAACTTCAATTGAGAGAATCAATGGATGCATTTGCATTTGAGATAAATAATTAACAATATCTCATGCATTGAACTTTAGGACATATGTTCAATGTACAATTGATAGGACTACAAGAATTCAACCTGTGACAACTCATTCAGGGAGGCTCATTTCCAGTTGAACTCATGACTATTGGTGATCAAAAGCTTGCATGTGGGAAGTATAAATGACATCACTGCCTTTACAGCACAGACAACTTGGTGAGGTAGAGAAAGCATATATAGATGGCACTACATTCTTACATATCTCAACCTTGCTTACTGGCTCATCTCTTTGGCTTGGCTCAAAATGATGTACCACTTCCTCCCTATATCAATCTTACTACCATTTGTCGTTTCCTTTGTGTGGAGGCCCTGCCACCCATACCCTGCTATGGTATTCTATGCCCACCTAGAGTAAGGTCGATTCCCCTTGAACCTGCCTGTCAGATTTTGTTTCCTTTCACGGATTGTCTGCCCTAGGATTACTAACCATCCAACCCTAGTACACCTCGCTAAATGGCCTTTCTTTCTAAAACACCTACCTAGCCCAATTAGAAATTGATTTTTGAGACCATGGATACAATCCTAAATTATTTCCTTAATGTTTCGAAATATGCATGTCATATTTTATTAATGAAGAATAATGCATAGAACATACCCTTACATGCAATTTAACAAAGAAGCATGTAATCTGATTGTAAAAATTAATCCCACTTAGCCATCCACTACGGTTTCCATTCTTGCTCTAGTCTGCCCCACCCTAATGGTATGTCAAAAAGGGATGAGAACTATTGTAAGTGCTAGGAAAATTTGGCAGAATAGGGACCTTAAAGACTTGGCACCTAAGCATAAGTCTTATGCAATTTAACCAAGAAGCATGTTATCTACATGTAAAAATTAATCCCATTAAGCCATCCACTGAGGTTTTCATTCATGCTCTAGTTTTCCCCACCCTAATGGCATATCAAAAAGGGATGAGGACCACTGCGAGTGCTAGGAAATTTTGGAACAATATGTACCCTAAAGGCTTGGAACTTCAGCAAAAGGAAGGTTACAGTCTTACCAGGAAAAGAGCATTATATATTAGCGTTGCACTTTGACAACACTGAACCTAACTCACCAAGAATGACCCCGACCCAACAAACCAAGCCTGTTGCGGAAGCTTTACTTTAACCAACCAAACACTCCACTGTTTACTTAGTAACTTGGAAAATTTCAGTCACAACAAGAAACTAACCACTTCAACAATAAACCATGAATAACATGAACCAACACACCACTAACTCCCGAAGCACCTACACCCTTGGCCACCTTCCAACTAGCAAACTGCATCTTAACTTTTTCTCAAGACTCCAAAATTGGTTCTCTCAACATCTCAATCCAAAATACCAATTAACTTAGATTTGTTGATGTAATTGTAACTTCGGAATGTATTTCACCTATGTATATTGTATTCCTATAGAGATGTTATTATTCCTTTATATGGAAGTGTCGTCATTTATATTGTAAGTGCTGTAACTTATACTTGATGGGTTATTAGACCACCTTGATGGGGTTGGCCCTATATAAGTCATGTGGGTTAAAGGGTTATTAGACCACCCTATTGGGGGTCGGCCCTGTCAGCATTATGTTATGTGGTTAAGTTGAGGCCAACCTTGTAAGGTTATTAGGCAAGTCAAGTCAAGTATAAATAGAGTGCGGGAGGCACTCTATTTGATCATTCACTTTCTCACTCATACACTTATTGGAGAGTGGCGCACTAGTGGAGGAGGAGAAGCTGCTGCTAGGAGACTATCTCTTATGCTTGGGTTTTGTATCATTGCTCTATCTATCTCTAAGGAAGTTATTGGGGTTTTTCACGTTTATGGTTTTCCCCAAAGAAACTCTGTGTGTCTATTGTCTCTTTTGATTGCTTGTTGTGATTGATATGCTTGATATGCTATACATGTTATTCTCTCAGTAAAGATCCTAGAGTATGTTGAATTGATGCTAAAAAATTAACATGGTATCAGAGCTAACCTGAGAAGAAGACACTGTGCAGTTGCGGAAGCTAGGGATTTTTATTTATTGGGTTTCTCTCCACAGATCTTGAAAGGCAGTAGGGTATTTTGACTCTCCTCATCAAGGTGCATCTTTCTATCCAATCAGAATTCAATTTTGGGCACTTTCATTTTTGGCCCTAAACATTAGGGTTTCCACAAAAAATGGAATTTTTTAAATCTGAGACCATGGTTGGAAGATCCTCAGAAAAATCAAATTTTATAGCTTTGGATCGAACTTTGTGGATGGGTGAAGCTCCGGGAAAATCAAACCCTAGTTTGGGGTCTTGTCTAGTGAAACCGAAAATTAGGGTTTCCACAAAAGTTGGAATTTTTGAAATCTGAGACCATGGATGGAAGCTCCTCTGAAAAATCAAAGTTTAGAGACCAAGATTGAACTTTTTGGATGGGTGAAGCTCTGGGAAAATCAAACCCTAATTCAGGGTCCTCCTTAGTAAATCCGGAAGTTTGAAAAACAAATTTGAGGGGTGAAACTTTGCAGTTTTCAAATTTTGAGTATACCAGCTTGATCAACTCATCAAGGTGCATCTTTCTATCCTTTCAAAAGTTTGAAATTCAAAGTTTGAATTTTTAGGGTTTCTCTGACAAACCCTAATCCAGCACCAGATCCAGCTTTCTGCAAATCAAGTGGTAAGACCTAAATCTTTTCTATTTCCATTTGAAGTACTCTTTAAGATGTCTCACCATACCAAGCTTGAGGATAAGCTTGAAGGGGCTGATAACTTCCGAGCATGGAAGTATAAGATTGGGCTAATCCTAGAAGAAAATGAGTTGGACACTTACACAAGTGAAGAGGTTCCAATTCCAGAGGGAGATGAGACTAAGGCTTCACACAAGAAGAACTTGGTCAAATCCAAGAGAATCATTACTGATTCTATTAAGGACTATCCCATACCCCATGTGTCTTCCCTAAGGACACCTAAGAAGTTGTTTGATTCCTTGACCAAGCTATTCGAAGGCAAAAACATAAATCGGAAGATGACATTGAGGAATCATCTAAAGAACATCTAGATCCAGAATGTGGAGACCATGCAGTCTTACTCTTCAAGGGTCTCCCAGATAAAAGAACAACTTGAAGCTGTAGAGAATGGAGAAGTGGTAATGACCACTCTTAATGGCCTTCCTAGGTCATGGGATTCCTTCATCCAAGGAATTTGTGCTAGGAAGAAACTTATCTCTTTCAACAGGCTGTGAGAAGAATGATCACAGGAAGAAGCTTGGATTATAGCTCGAGAAGAAAATATGGGGAATAAAGATCAAGCTCTCACATCACATACCAAGGAGAGGACACTCTTCCTCAGATTGTCCTAAGAATAAAAGGAACAACAACAACAACTACTACAAGCAATCTGACAGGTATGACTTACAAGTATGTTTTGAAATCTGTTCATGATTAAGTTTATAATATGTTTGTCTTCATGTTTTTGAGTTTAGTAACAATCTTGTTTAATTTTAGACTTGTCTTATCACCCTAGTAAAAGTATGAATGCATGATAGAAGACATTCATTGATTAGGGTTATGACACTTATGATTGTACTAATGCACTGTGGTGTTGTATGAGGAGAATGTTATCCGCTAACATGAAGGTACAAATCAAGTCCTAGATCAAGACCATAGTGACATGAAGAGAAAGACTCGTACGTAGTCATGGATCACATAGAGGTATGTATAATTTGGTTCTACAATGGTTAACTTATGAGTTATGCAGGTCATTGAAGAGAACAAGAAAAACATTGCTAGACATAACTAGCAAATATGATGACCAGGTATGTTTTTCTTATATCAAGTTAGAATCCTAGCTTATGTAAGGATCTTATACTTTTGTATGATTGATAATGATTACTCATGAAGTTACAAGTTTGAGTAATCTAGGGTTTATACATATTATGTCTCTTACCTTGATTGATGATATGACTAACCAGAAAAAGTCCTATATAAACCTTGAATACTAATGCTTATTATCTGTGTTTGAAATGATTATGACTATACATGTTTAAGATTATTGTGTTTTGATAGTATTAAAATTATACTAATAAAATGATTATGTATGATATCTTGAGGATAACACAATGATGATACTAGTAAGCATGCATAATGATCAAGGATGGATATAAGTTCAATGATAGGTAATTCAGGAAGCAAAGATCAAGAGGGAGCACACTCCAGTAGTTCCTGCAAGGAAACAAAGATTGAGAGGGAGTCCATTCAACAAACAAACAAAGATAAGTATTTGAATTGTCATTTCTTGTATATTTGATTGTTTAAATAATAATTATCAAAGATGAATATACTAGACTGAGGTTGTATGCATATTAGAATAATTGCATTAATGAACATTATACTACTAATATGCATGTAATGGGTAAGTGGCCTATGGCACTGTACAACATTCTATTGCTACTTATCTAGAATGAAACCTCTTTGATGACATGCTGGGAGTTGTGCACACTCTTAAACAATGTTCTAGTAGAGATTGGAAGGCATCTAGAAAGTCACAGGATATGGATAAATGTTGTATTGAAGCATTGGCTAAAATAATTGCATGACTGTATGACATATTTCATTATGTGTAAGAATTTGTTCTGAAAACTATGAGATGTTTCTAATTATGCAATTTAACTTGTTTTGTAGGAAAGATCGTATACCATCACCTACAAAAGAAGGACTACAACATTTGTTCCAGCAACGAAGTTCAAACTATCTATTGAAGATATTGAATACTCTAAAATTCCCAGGATACGGGATATAGTAAAAGGATGCCATGGTCGAGAAGTACAAATCGATCATGTTTGGGATGTGGTCCCAAGACCTGAAGGGAAGTTCGTTATGAATTCCAAATCAAGCATACTGCAGATGGTAGCATGGAGAAATACAAAGCGAGGGTTGTAGCTCGTGGCTTCTCCCAGAAAGAGGGATTGACTATGAAGAGACTTTTGCACCTGTAGCCAGATACACTTCCATTAGATCGGTACTTGATCTGGCTATAGTGATGAAATGGAAGGTACACCAGATGGATGTCAAGATAGCTTTCTTGAATGGTGTAGTCGAGGAGCAAGTGTATGTGGAGCAGCCACTCGATTTTGAGACACATGACAGAGGGACTCATGTGTGCAAACTGAAGAAAGCCCTGTATGGTTTGAAACAGGCATCCAGGACGTGGTATGGTAGGATAGACAACTTTCTATCCAGTTTGGGATTTACCAAGAGTAAAGAGGATTCCAACCTTTACTACAAGGTTGAGGAAGGAAATCCTGTGATACTACTTTTGTATGGGGATGACCTATTTGCTACAGGTGAGGATAGATTGATTGCTGACATGAAGAGGAAGCTCGCTGCCAAGTTCAAGATGAAGGACTTGGGGATGATGCACTATTTCCCAAGCATGGAGGTGTGTCAGAGTGCAGATGGAATCTTCCTTGGACAAGGGAAGTATGCAGTAGAGATCTTGAAGATGTTCAAGATGATGGACTGCAAGGCCATGGCCACACCTATGGCATTGAACCTAAAGCTTCTGTGTGATGCTTCATCTTATCCAGTTGATGTCACTGTGTATCGTTAGATGATTGGGTCCTTGATATACTTAACGAACACAAGACCAGATATTTTCTTTGCGGTGAACACATTGAGCTAGTTCCTGTCGGATCCTAGAGGTGTTCACCTGGTTGCTGTAAAGCATATTCTGAGGTACCTGAAGGGTATAATTGATTATGGGCTCAAGTATGATGTGCAGGGTTATGTTGATTTAGACTGGGCAGGTAGTGCTGTAGATAAGAAGAGCACATCTAGGTGTTGCTTCAGTATGGGATCAGGTGTGATCTCTTGGTTTAGCAGGAAGCAGTCCTGCGTAGCACTGAGTATAGCCGAGGCAAAGTATGTTGCAGCTTGGTCGGCTAGTTGTGAGGTAGTGTGGCTTCGGAAGCTACTGTCTGAGTTATTTGATCTCCCATTGGATGCTACTGGTATCTTTTGTGACAACTAGAGTTGTGTGAAGCTGTCTGAGAATCTGGTGTTCCTCGAGAGGTCGAAGCACATTGAGATCAAATATCACTATATCAGGGATATGGTGCAGAGAAGAGCAGTAAATCTCCTATATGTTGCGATGGATGAACATGTTGCATATGTGTTGACGAAACCACTAGCCAGAGTGAAGTTTGAATACTTCAGATAGAGGCTTGGTGTTCTTTAGATTGATGACACTTCGAGAAGGAAGCGATGGACACATTTGTAGGAGCCATTCCAAGAATGGTGAGAGGAGGATCCTTTCCATGGCTATGGATGTAAGTGCTGGATGATGAGCATCAGGACGATGCTCTAGTTACTGCTATGTATATGCATTATTTGGATGCTTTGGTCAGTTGGATCATGTATTTGTATATGCATCATGTTGGATGCTTGATATATTTGTATATGCATCATGTTGGATGCTTGATATGACCAGTTGGATCATGTATTTGTATATGCATCATGTTGGATGATTGATATGATCAGTTGGATCATGTATTTGTATATGCATCATGTTGGATTCTTGATATGATTAGGTGGATCATGTATTTATGTATGTATCAGGTGGATACATTGTATGATCAGGTGGATCATGTATTTTTGTATATGTATCAGGTGGATGCATTGTATGACCAGGAAGATCATGTACTTATGTATGTATCCGATGGATGCATTGTATGATCAGGTAGATCATGTATTGATGTATGTATCAGGTGGATGCATTGTATGATCAGGTAGATCATGTGTGATGATATGTATCATGTAGATATTTTGTATGCATCATATGGATATATTGTTTGATCAGGATGATCACAAATGACAAGCTTCAGGATGTTGCTCCAGATGATATGCATCAGGATGATGCTATGATGATGATCAGGATGATCATAGATGACGAGCTTCAGGATGTTGGTCCAGATGATATGCATCAGGTTGATGCTATGATGATGATCAGGATGATCACAGATGACGAGCTTCAGGATGTTGCTCCAGATGATATGCATCAGGTTGATGCTATGATGATGATCATGTGATGATGTACATTAGGATGATGTATGGTGAGTATCAGGTTGATACTCTGTGGCCGTGGATAGGTTGTGTAGGTAGCATAGAAAAGACCCTTTAAAATCTGGGCAGGTAGAGCGGTGTGCTCGTAACAACCTGGGATGCTCTATCGAGATCCGGATAGGTAGAGCGGTGTGCTCGTAACATCTTGGGATGCTTTGAGTAGGTTTTGCTACAGTTTCGCATAGAAAATATCCTTTAAAATCTGGGCAGGTAGAGCGGTGTGCTTGTAACAACCTGGGATGCTCTATCGAGATTCGGATAGGTAGAGCGGTGTGCTCATAACATCCTGGGATGCTCTGAGTAGGTTTTGCGAAAGTTCACATAGAAAAGATTCTTTAAAATCTGGACAGGTAGAGCGGTGTGCTCGTAATAGCCTAGGATGGTCTATCGAGATCCAGACAGGTAGAGAGATGTGCTTGTAATATCCTAGGATGCTCTGAGTAGGTTTTGTGAAGATCAACATGTAAAAGAACCTATAGTCTGCGCTAGGTTTTGTTGACGCACATAATTAGCCCTAGGTTCCACAGTATGGCCACTGATGATGAAGAACTACAGGTGGTGGGCTTACATCCAGTATGAAAAAAGATTGGCTCTGTAGAACTTCCTATGACGAGTAGATTGGAGATTGATTGAGATAGCAGCAGCAGTGACAATGATGATGATTCGAGGACGATGATCCAGAGAAGAAGACTTGTGCTAGCAGATCTGTGTTGAGAAATACCTTCTTAGTTACGAGGGAGTATTGATGTAATTGTAACTTTGGAATGTATTTCACCTATGTATATTGTATTCCTATAGAGATGTTATTATACCTCTATATGGAAGTGTCATAATTTATATTGTAAGTGTTGTAACTTATACTTGATGGGTTATTAGACCACCTTGATGGGGTCGGCCCTGTCAGCATTATGTTATGTGGTTAAGTTGAGGCCGACCTTGTAAGGTTATTAGGCAAGTCAAGTCAAGTATAAATAGAGTGCGGGAGGCGCTCTATTTGATCAGTCACTTTATGACTCATACACTCATTGGAGAGTGGTGCACTAGTGGAGGAGGAGAAGTTGCTGCTAGGAGACTATCTCTTATGCTTGGGTTTTGTATCATTGCTCTATCTATCTTTGAGGAAGTTATTTGGGTTTTTCACCTTTATGGTTTTCCCCAAGGAAACTCTGTGTGTCTATTGTCTCTTGTGATTGCTTGTTGTGATTGATATGCTTGATATGCTGTACATGTTATTCTCTCAGTAAAGATCCTAGAGTATGTTGAATTTATGCTAAAAAATTAACAAGATTGAGAAAAAGGTTCAAGTTTCCATCTCCTTTGTTGAAATATATTTCAAGGCTTTAATGAGGTAGGTTCCAATGTTGAAGGTTTGTAGCAGACATGCTTAAAAATAAAGTTTCATCTTGAATTAATCTTGAAAGCATACAACATAATAATCAAAGTAAGTTAAAAATAATGGTATAAATTACTTCAAACTACAAGATGTCACCCTCTTCTAGCTCAACTTTTAAACTAAAATTGGGTTCCAAGGCTGATACTATAGGTTTGATGAGGTTTTAGTACTATTGTTATGACCCAGACCTATTGTTTGAAGGCCAAAGAGAACCTAGACATGTTGTTTAGGGATGCTTTCATCCACAGTACTTCCCAACATCTATTTTAAGGTGATTTTCACAACTTTTAACTGCTAAAAGGATCACAATGGGTACAAGTCTACTCCAGAACTAATGTATGGGGGTTTGAACATATTCAAATCATGCCTAGACTGCACTAGAACTTGGATTTGCTTATGTTTGTCCACAAACTTCACTAGAGAAAACCCAGATTCAACCCAGATTTTGCTTTTTTAGAGTATGAAATTAACGTAGATTGGGATTTTGTTGTTAATTCATGGCTTAGATTTCCTAATTTAGGGTTTTTTTAGCCTATAAAGTTCCTCAAAACTGCCCAGATCTACTTCTCTTATGTTGTCTTTTCCAACAATTAACCCAAAATTAGGAAGAGTAAGTGTTGTTGTAGGGCTATTTTGACCCTAAGAGTTTTCTAGATCAGAGAATCCACTCTGCTTATTGCTTATTAAGGTTTGAAAAGTTCCCAAACTTGAGAAATAAGGATGTGGCTTTCATTTTAGAGGTTCCAAAGTGCCCACAACTTCATAATATTATTGTTTCATCCCTTCTCAATTGTCAAACAAGGATGTTTTGTGCCCAGAAGTGACCAAAACCAACGTTGTGCCCATAAGTGACCAAAACCAGGTCATATTGAGATTGAATAGGGTTTGCTGTTGTAGGATGAACCACCATGCCTCAAACAGTCCATATAAACATTCATCATCATCACTAGGGCACCAAAAAATAATCATTATGAATGATGTCACACCTCTTAAGAGTGTGATTAGCATCATACATGGACACCCATACAAAATGGGGGATAACAAACCCAACATTCCAAAGTTCTTACTATTAAGTGTCTCCACTCAACCTTCCACTTAAAGATATATATTGAGGTATAAAGTCATTTAAAATTTTCTATAGAAGGCTGGACGCATCCCTTCCTGGGTTGATAGCTGACTGAAATAAGGTATAAAATACTTCAAACTCAAAGATGTCACCCTCTTCTAGCTCAATTTTTAAACTAAAACTGGGTTCCAAGGCTGATAGGGTTCCAAGGCTGATACTATAGGTTTGATGAGGTTTTAGTACTATTGTTATGACCCAGACCTATTTTTTGAAGGACAAAGAGTACTATTGTCATGACCCAGACCCTTTTCTAGCTAATGCTAATTTATTATAGCATCCTAATCCATACATAACCTCAAAAACTATAAACTAGACAAAACATCACAAATCATTCTGGAACAAACAGAGATATCCCAACAAATTTCATTTGTCAGTCAGGTGAGAATCCCACTTAGTGAATCATTGGTATCTGAATAGGTCATCCACCAAAACCTCTACTTCAATGATAGTTTCTTGCTGATAGCAAGGAAAATTGTCCACAGTGACTTCCATATTCCTAAGCACTTTCATCTTGAATTCTTCATCATTCTACCATGAATGATGCCCTACATTCCCATGTCAACCCCGAATTGGTATAAGGCACCATAGTGAAAAGCTAGTGATTTTGCTTAACATTTAACCACATACCCTCAAAGAGCTGTTTGAGTTATGAGTAATATGCAAATGGGATTTTACTCATCATCCCACCTCCCCTTCAAGCAGCCTTGTCGAAACCTTCAGGAAGGGTGATTGGAGAGTACCCTTGGCCACCTAGACTGCTATGAGAAAAATTCTAAGCAGCTAGATTCGGATGATAAAAAAATTTGTTAGCAGCATGTGTAGACCTCCAAAACCATGGTGAGAACATGGATGGATAATAATCATAGATTTATGTTGGATCCCTAAGCTTCGACAACTGAAAACAAAAAAAAAAAGCTCTGAAAAACATCTCAGTATGTGGTGACAGACACTCAACAACCAAGTTCATATCCAAGATCATTGCCTAAGAAATTTATGTGAGGGATGTTGTGCATTACTACCACTGTAATGACATGGGAAGCATGTTGTTATAATAGTTACATATCATGAGAAGTTTATGCATTTTCATTGTCAACCTTGCATTGGTAGCGAGGGACTAGTTTTCAGATAAGTTTTTGATAAAGTTCAACATTAAGAGATTTAGTGTATGTTTCTTGCCTCAAAATGAATCATCACGGGGAACAATAATATAAGATGGAATTTCTTTTTAGACATATTGCGGGTATATCATACTCATAAGATATCCGATGTGATGATAATGTGTGTGAAAGAGGGGAGCCAATACATGAACAACACCAAATATGTGGATAAAACCTTTGTCAGTGTTCTCTCGGCATGTGACTTTTCCGCAGCTCTGGAATAGGGCATGGAAATCCACAGACAAATAATAAAAAATGGATTTAGAGCTGATGTTTACCTAAAGAGTGCTCTTGTAGACATGTATGCAAAATGTGGGAGTATAGAGAAGGCACAAAATCTATTTGAAAAAATTCCAAGGAAAGACATGGTGTCTTGGAATATCATGATTGCAGGGTATGCCCAGAATCAGCAGGAAGAAGAGGCCCTTAATCTGTACCAGCAAATGCAAATGACCGGTGTGAAGCCAAATACAAGAACTTTTGTAAGTATTCTCTCGGCATGCACCAATTTAGCAACCCTGGAAGAGGGTATTGAAGTCCATAAACAGGTAGTTAGATATGGATTTCAATCTGATGCCGATGTGATGAATTCACTTATAAATGTGTATGCCAAATGTGCTAGGATTGAGAAGGAGCTCAATATGTTTGAGGACATGCATATGCAAGATGAAGTATTCTGGACAGTAATGATTGCAGGGTATGTGCAGAATGGAATGGGAGAGGAGGCCATGAAACTTTTCCAGCAAGTGCAATTGGAAGGTGTGACACCAAACTCATTGACCTTCATCAATATTATTGCAGCATGTGCAAACTTGATAGCTTTGGAACAAGGCATGGAGATCCATGAAGAAATTATGAAAAGTGAACTTCAGTCTGAAATATTTGTGGTGAATTCTCTAATACATATGTATGCAAAATGCAAGAACCTAGATAAATCCCATGAAGTGTTTGATCAAATACTTGAAAAAGATGTGGCATCCTAGACAGTAATGACTGCAGGGTATGCACAAAATGCGTTAGGAGAGGAATCCCTGAAGCTATTCCAAGAAATATCTATTTTGATCACATCCCAATACCAGAAATGCCCGAAAATGTAGAAACTAGTAAGAAACAACTTGGAAATGCCGCATGTCATACTATATGGCGTTTTCAAATTTGAAAATTTATGTATGGTATGATTGGCTGCATTTCCAAGGCGTTTTGACCTGTTTTGGCATTATTAGGCATTTTTGGGTATGGCAGTTTTAGGCATTTTGGGGTATGGAAATGCTGCATGTCATACTATATGGCATTTCCAAATTTGAAAATGCTCTATGGTATGACTGGCAGCATTTCCAAGGAATTTTGACTGGTTTTGGTAGTTTAAGGCATTTTTGGGTATTAGGACTGTAGTTATTAGAACCAGACTGATCATCAAGTCGATCAACTCAGGAATTAGAACCGGACAAAAACCAGAAACAAACGGTTGACCAAATTATACATAAAATATTCAAAATTTGAAAAAAAAAATAGTCATGTGCATCCATCAAAATTCAAACCATTATGCACATATATGCAAATTTTATCAAGTATATAGAAGTTAAGAGTGCATACAATGAAAATATCACCAAGTGCAATCCATATTTGATCCAAAGTACATTAATAAATAGGCTATAAACTAGGGATTCTTCAAAAATTAGTTTTGAGGCCATCAACATCAATATGAGCAATCAAAACCACCAACATCAAGGTATATAGAGGGTTCATGTGCTTGATTAAACGCCAATCCCATACCCTCATACATGATAGAATCCAATGGAAACTTTGCAATCCTGAAATCCTAAAAACTGTTAAGCCTGTTGAATTTTGAATGGGATAAAAAATTCTATTTTTTGCATTCAAAGTCTGATGAGGGTGGAACCACTCTCAAACATCTTGAAACAATTAATGGTAATGTTAAAAATTTAAGTAAAATGATGGAAAATGAAAGATAAGGAGAATGTCACTTTTACTTTAAGAATTTTATATTACCATTTAATATTGCCAATGATGAGTATGTCTACAGTTTACCTTTGTTCTCTACCTCTATATAGCATTAGTAGGAGAATAGGGTTAGTTCCCTCCTCTCACTTAAGTTTTTGGGGTTTTAAAGAAAAAATTGAAAAGAAATCATGCCCTTGTATGGCTTGTACGGAACTGGTTGGTTTCATACGAAACCAGACGATTTGAGCAGGGATGCCCATTTCGTACAGAACAGACCGGTTTCATATGGAATCGATTGGTTCCATAGTCCATTTCTGGTTTTGGTCACCGGTTCATACCGCCCCACCATGTAAACCAATCAGACCGATTGATTTTGTGAAAACCGGTTGGGTTCTAATAACACTGATTGGGACGTGGCCAGTCTAGGCATTTAATCTAGAAACGCCATATAGTATGACCAATGGCATTTCCATGGTTTTTCATACATGTTTCGGTGTTACTAGGTATTTCAGGTACTGGGACATAACCAAACTAGGCGTTTCTTGCAATTTAGGTTCCAAGCTCCACAAATAGACTTTTAAGAGAATGTTGTGAGCACCCTTAGGTAGGGTTGAAAACCTATGAAGATCTAGCAAGCAAACATGATTTTGACATTGGTAAGTGATAGAATCCACAAACGAAAGTTGTGATGTTATTGAAGCTTTGCAAGGTAAAAATTACAAAGGAGGAATCCCCACTGTGGCTAGCTTGCGAAAGGTTTGCAAGTGTTAGGTAGAGTAGTGAAGAGCAAAGTTGTAATGTTGTTGAAGCTTTGTAAGTTAAACTTATGGATGGGAAAACCTTGTAGGGGCTAGGTTGGGGAAGTCCACAAGTGCTAGGTAGAGTTGCAGAAGAGTAAAGTATCAATGTGATTATGAAAATCCCTTAAGACAACCATTGAACAATATAGGAACAAGCCAAAATAGCCCGCATCAAAATATTGTAATATATAAATTGGTGCAGAATGAAAATGTGGTGGGATGTAAAGGTTTCTATGCTATGATACTTATGTAAGGTTCATAATCTAGACTCAAAATATTCAGGCTGCAAAAGAATAAAACCTCACTTGGTCATGATTGTGGAAGAGTAATCCTTGCACACGAAGTCAAATGCTATGGAGCATGCAAGGTGTTGTAGCCTTGGGGTCGTTTAGCAACCACGAAACTTGCAACCTGAAGTTTTCATTGCACTCGAGAAGGCCACATCCTAGATGTTTCAAAACAACTGAGAAGGTTGTGCAACATAGAGTTCATCAAACACAAGCAACTGAATAATCACGAAAATTAAACCATTATTCAAAAAGAAGTCAAATGGCTACATCATCATTGCATTGAAGTAATTTCCATTGTGGAAATGACCAGTGCATAAAGAAGCATAACAATGGAGACATTTAGCCATCCAACTCCAATGGATTTAGATATCCAATCCAACAATAAAATGCCACATGTAGGGAAGACAAATTATGGAAGTCAAGCAGTTGTAATAGTAAAAAACATTTATCCTTTAAAATTATTTTTCATGTTGATATTATAGTCCTATATCTGAAATATTGGTATAGATATGTATAACTTTTCAAATTTGAGGGGGCAAACTTTTATAGGTGGAAGTTGTGAATCAGTTAATGGGTAGTTAGAAGTTAATTAGGGGAATCTAGATTTGTTTGCTTGACAGGCACTGATGAAAAACTATGGCAATTTTGTAATACAAACTATAATGTTAAAGTTTTGTATTGAAATTGTTTTTCATAATATCCGTAGTAAGTGCATTGTAGTTTTATCATGTTCTATACTAAAATCTGGTTTTAGTTGCATAAACTAGAAGCTCTTTTTGTTACCATGCCCCAAAACACACTTACGGGACCAACAAATATATGTTTTTGTAATATCGTTTTAAGTCAGGAGACTGCAGGGGAAATTTTTTTTGAGTATTTGGTGTCAGAGCTATGGAGTGTAATCTATTGCCCAGCCTATGGTGATAAAGTTGTAGTATGAAGGATACAAGATGCATATATACTGTGAAATTGCAAATCATTTCTTAGTGGAGCAAGTCTCGTGCATTATGAAAAAATACTGTTGATTAGTAGATCATAATGGGGCCCATGCTAGTTGAATGGATTACTAGCATTTCCCAATTGTATTTTTCAATTTTGTATATGTTTTCACCAAGGTTGCACGGAATGCATCCCCTAGGTGGCAATACTCTTAGAATAAAATATCCTTATCCTGTTTACGCTGAAATAAAGATGGGTTGCCCTTGGGGTTTCCTAGGATGTACTGCGATTTCTCCTAGATTTTGGTGATGTCTTCAGTGAATTAGGAAACATAACTCTATTAGATGAATAAAAAAGGTGGCTTTTTTCTCCTAAAACTAAAAAAAACATTAAGAAAAAATTGAAGAAGGTAGCTAAAATATTCACCTACCTCCAATTCAATTTTAAAGCTTAAATATGCCTTTCCCTCTTATTTTTCACATCTTGATTGTGTTGAAATGTGACTTTAATTTTCTATCTTTGGGATTTGTGGGCAGCAATTTTTGGTTGAGAAGTGATTTTTTCTGTTTGTGGTAGCTGATATTTTAACTGTGAACAACCATTTTCCACTTGGGCAGTGAATTATTCATATGGGAAGAGATTTTACACTTATGGGTAGTTGCTTTGTAGTGTTAAATTTTAATATGAGTAGCATTAAATGTCAAATTGTAATACGAGTATCTTGACAAATTTTAAATTGAAATGGGTATTGACTAGTTGTTGCTCCTTTGATTATTGAGTGTTAAATCTTAAAGTTTGAGTTTTATATTTGAAATTTCCCTGTATGTAATGCATGGAAATATAACTTTTTATGTGCAATATTACCTGTACCGTCATGCCAAGTTACTCATTTTGGGATCTGTATCAGGTAGTCTTTATCTATCCCTGGCCTACCCCTGTACCAAATCTCCCATGCGAGTGTGGTTTTCCCTGCATAGTCCATTGCTTGTTACTCTAATTATTATTATTATTATTATTATGCTTTTCCTTGTGTTTGGAACATAAAGGGTAGTTCCAAACCCTAACTAGGCTGAGGGAGGAGTGGTGTTGTTGGGCACAAACCTAACTATTGTGGTAATGTGCTCCAGGGAACTAAAGATAGTTATTATAGAACTATAGCTATATGAGGGTTGGAGTCATATACAACTGCTTACCTATTTGGACTAGTGATGACTGCATCATGTTGACAGGCTTGCAAGCTGGTCCCTAAAAGTGGAGGTCTGTTTACTGCATATACAGTGTATGAATTTTGCATTACATTCGAGTAGCTGATTGTGTAGTGGTGTATTGCATGCTAACCACTAAAACTATCCCTTTCTTCTTTATGGGTGTGTTTCATGTTTGAGAGTAGATATAACACTTCCTCATCATAAGATAATTGGTTGGGTCAACAAAGATACCCATTCTTTTTCAAGAGAATGGGAATTTCTGCAATAATTTAATAAAATTCTTCCAATGTGCTCCCCATTCTGATCACTCACTTGATGGGAAAGTGTTATAAAAATAATAATAATACATGTAGGCTACTGAAAATTCAAAGGGTACATACCCCTTCGCCTTGTGACCAGTCATTGCGTATAAGTACACCATCACAAGGCTCATTGTAATAGTGTAGGCACCAGTCTCTGTTTCTACAATAAACAGAATAATTCTACAAGTTATATATATATATATATATTGATATATCGATATATCGATATATATATCGATATCGATATATATATCGATATATCGATATAAATCGATCGATATATATATATCGATCGATATCGATCAATATATATCGATCGATATCGATCAATATATATCGATCGATATCGATCAATATATATCGATATATCTATATCGATATCTATATATATATATATATATATATCGATATATCGATATATATCAATATATCGATATGTATATATATATCGATATATATCAATATATATATATATATATATATATATATTGATAATATATATATGTATATATATATATATCGATATATATATATATATATATCGATATATATATATATACATATATATATTATCAATATATATATATATATATATATATATATATGGATATATATATTGATATGGATATTGATATGGATATATATATATATATATCCATATCAATATATATATCCATATATACATATATATATATCCATATCAATATATATATCAATATATATATATATATATATCCATATATATAGATATATGGATATATATAGATATATATCCATATGGATATATATCCATATGGATATATATATCTATATATATCCATATGGATAAATTTAGACATATAGATATATATATATATATCCATATATATATATATATATATCAATATATATATATATCGATATATATTTATATATATGGATATATATATAAATATATATGGATATATATATAAATATATATCGATATATATTTATATATATATCCATATAAATAAATATATATCGATATATATATATTGATATATATATATATCGATATATATCCATATATATATATCGATATATATATATGGATATATATATATATATCCATATATATATATGGATATATATGGATATATATATATATATCGATATATATATATGGATATATATATATGGATATATATCGATATATATATATATATATATATATATCGATATATATTTATCAGCATAACACACATCTACTCGAGCCTTTCCACGCCCTTTTTTTAAGGTGATCCCAAGTCAACGCACAGTTGCTTAATAGATACCAGAGGAAAATCCTTGTTTTCTATGGGCACTTTAGAGTCCAAACCTTTTTCCACCACCATCGATTATCAGGTTGTGGTCCAACCTTTCACAACCTTAAGTAGTCCATATGGGGAGAGTAGGTGCCTGATGGAGCAAATTCCCACACCAGCCGATCACCTTTTCCATTTAAACAAATTTTGCTTATGATACCAAATGTAGGCAACAATCCTGGTGTGGGAATTTTCTCCATCAGGCACCTACTCTCCCCATATGGACTACTTAAGGTTGTGAAAGGTTGGACCACAACCTGATAATCGATGGTGGTGGAAAAAGGTTTGGACTCTAAAGTGCCCACAGAAAACAAGGATTTTCCTCTGGTATCTATTAAGCAACTGTGCGTTGACTTGGGATCACCTTAAAAAAAGGGCGTGGAAAGGCTCGAGTAGATGTGTGTTATGCTGTAGAGAGGAGGAAACAAACAGTCATATGATTATGGAATGATCATATGTGAAAAGGGTTTGGATGGAGATTGAATTGTTGTCAGGGATAAGGAATGGATGGTAGGGAGAAAATGTGGAGGAAGGTTTCAGGCTTTGGTGTGAAGATCCAAGGACCATTTCTACTCGATCTTTGCCAACAATCATCGCATGATGATTTTTCTGTCGAGGAATCGTGCAATATTCTAGGAGAAGTTGGTCTCACCATTGAGTGTTGTTGTTCAAATTTGGAGCATCCTGTCACACTTCCCACGAGAGGAGGCCACTAAAATGCAAAGGAATATTGTGGAAGAATAGATTGATAAATTGAATCCTTGGGGTTTCTTCGATGGGGCATTCCAAGGAATTCCATCATAGTGCAGAGGTGGGGGGATTTTAATTCTCTCAAAATCTCATTTCATCAAATTCAAAGCTGTTTTGAGTAGGGGAGCAAACAATTTTGCGGAACTATCAGCTTTAAGGTTAATTCTATGTTTGGCTTTGGAGAAGGGGGAAAATGCTCTTCAGGTGTTCAAAGATTCGAAGTTGATACTAGACTAGCTCAATAATAGAAGTGTTTGCAATGATTTAGCATTGTCTATTTGTCTCTGGGATGTCAAGAGGATCAAGGATGCATTGGAAAGGGTCACCTTCACACATGTCTACTATGAAAGGAATGCAGAGGATGACCTTCAATCGAAAGCTGGAGTGGCAATGGAGCATGGCACTTGGTTCCTCTCAGAGATCATGGACGAGGTGGTATCCGGATATTATCACCCTCCCTTTTACGACTTCTACGCGGTTTGATTGATGAGGCATGGACTATAAATCTATGCTCTCGATGGGATCTGTTTTTGTTTCTAATTTATATGAGATTGATTGTGATCAATGTAATCGAAAATATGATCTTTTTTAAGTTGGGTTGAGTTTTGTGACCTTTTGATAATTTCTGGAAGATCTGTGTATGCTTGAGGAAAGGGATTAATCCACATAACTAACCCTTTCTCCTAACTGCAATTTAACAATATTTGAGTATTTGTCTCTTGATATAAATGAAAACAGGGACATGAGCCCTCTATTTTTATGCAACAAATTTACAAGCATGTCCATTAAATTGCTAACCTGATAGCAATGGTAGATGAGGCTTTGTCCTAGAAAGAATGATGGGAGAGAGGTGAGACATGAGCCACCTCCGTCTCTCCCTGACGACACCTACATGAAACCCTTATAATATTTTGCCATCATATTGTGGGGTGTGAGTCGATGGTTATACTATGTAAGGAGGAGCTTCTGATGAGAAGCACACCGAGTCAAGGACATCTCTAGAGGGTCACATCTTGGCATATTTATGTGTGTTGTCGATGTGGATTGATTTTAGTGGTGGGATTACTCCCATTTATTTGTGTGATTGGCCTCTTACTTATGTTATGGAGGAGCATTACTCTACCTTCTTTCATGATACATTGTGACAGACATTTTTGCTCAATGGTGGGTTGGTGTTTAGTGGTGTGGGACTCTTTGGACTCCCATTTTTTGACTCTTTGGTCCCTAATTTGGAGGGTGGACATTGTTTTTTTATGGCCCTTTGACTATTTATGCTAATCCTAGTTGTGTTCTTCCACTATTAGAACACAAATTAGAGCTATCTACTTGCATGTCTCCTTCCCTCGTTTGCTAATGTGTTGTATAATGAAGTTCGACAAATATGACCAATTTTTGCAAAAGGCCAATGACTCAAGCATGAATACCTTTGTACAATTTCACTTTATGTTTTGTGCTCTAGCAATCATTACTGCATGAAGTATGGTCTTTGAATCCCTTCCAACCAAGATTTAAACAAAAGGGGTGTGTGTATGTGTGGGTGTGGGTGTGTAAGCGAGTGACTGAAGTAATCCTTAAAATTATTGGATCCTTTTGTTAGGTGCAGTTCACAATGTTTTTGAGGTTAGAGCAACTTTTTTTTGACATATTTGTTTTGCATTTTTTTTCACAAGGAAATATAATTAAGCCTTTCAAAAGCTAATAAAATCACTCATGCCCATCTTGCAACAACTCTTTCCAAGAAAAACATTTAGCATATGAACCTAACATTAACATATTAAATTGCCATCAAATTGGTCATATTATATGAGCCTGGAAATAATTAAATGACCACCTAAGATGGAAGAATTTTCACAAACAATGTACATAAGAGAACAATACCCAATCAAATTGCAAAAATGTGCCTTGAGGCAAATGCATCTCATATAACCTTAAAATCAATATGTGGTGTCAGGAATCCATAGAGTTCAAATCAATTTTTTAAAACTTAGACTTGGAGTTTAATACACATGCAGATGCTTTATCCAGACGTGGTCTTGTGGCCTTAGAGGGGTTTATCATTTTGAGGAGTGGTGTGGGGGTCTACTTTTTTCCACAGGAAGTTTTCCTGTTTTTGGCTCATAGATGGAGACCTTTCTCCTCATTTCTATTTTTTTGTACTTAGTGGTTATATATACCTTTCCTCTTTTCTTTTTGGTTTGTTTCCCCATTGATGACTTTTCCATCCATCCACATTGTTAAAATTTAGTAAAATATTGTACAAATTTATTATCAAAATTGTAATTTTTCATTGTCATGACTAACATAATGACTAATTCACATTAATCGTTGTTATCTAGTCATATTTATATTCCCATGACTAAATTAGTCATTTATGTTAGTCATTTTTATTTAGTCACTTGTTATCTAGTCATATATTTTATCTCGTGACTAAATTAGTCGTTTATCTTAGTCGTTTTTTGTAGGCTTATTTAAAATTGCTCAATTTTAGTCGTTTATCCCTTGAAAAAACAGTGGTGACTAACTTTTGTAGTCGCCTAGTCACTTATCTCTCATTTTGTACTAGTGGATATAGCTCTAGTTAATGTCTGGATCTGGGCTCGGGGGTGAACTTGGGAGTTGAAATAGTACAGGCTGGACAAGTTCTAAGGTTGGGTGGAGCATGTCTCACATGCAGCTAGTTGCCACATTCATGTGGATTTCAGATAAGTGTATCTATGTATGAATTATGATGTTCATGTGTTTTATGATGCTTGATATGTTCAATCTGTGGAATGAATGTGTAAATAAATGTAAGCCATGAATATGCTATGTTAAGCCTATTAGAAGGTTGTATTCATGAATGAGGTTGAGGTTTCTTTCAATTGCATAAGCTATTTGTTGTATTTATTTTGTATGTGAATGATGAATAGATAAAACTTCATTTATGTAATACATATGTGCTTATGCTATCACAACCTCATTGATGGATGGATGCCTCGTGTATGTTCTTAGAATGACAGGCATAAGCCTAGTTATGATGTTGTTAATTAGATGCTTAAAAGAAAATCTCATTTTTATAGTCTTATACATTATAGATATGTATATGTGTAACGTGGGGTACGTTACACACGCCATTCAGGTGCAGCAAGCAAGGCCATAATCCATCTAACAAGAATGCGTCATTGACATCTTGGAAAGTATAAGTTTTTGTTATAATACAGTTCCCTTCCTCGTTACAAACATGTCTTTCTTTCGAATCATCTACAATCACTGTATTTGTAGCATCCCAACCATGGATCAAAATGTCCCAAATTTTATTTAACATACTAGCACAAAAAACCATAGGTGTATTATTTAACACAAAACTTTCATTTTCATTTTATTCACAATTGGAAATGTGTCATTGACATCTTGGAAAGTATAAGTTTTTGTTATAATACAGTTCCCTTCCTCGTTACAAACATGGTTTTCTTTCGAGTCATCTACAATCACTGTATTTGTAGCATCCCAACCATGGATCAAAATGTCCCATACTTTATTTAACATACTAGTACAAAAAACCATAAGTGTATTATTTAAAAAAATACTTTCATTTTCATTTTATTCAAAAATTGGTCTCACATCACTCACGCCTTTCAGGTGCAGCAAGCAAGGACATAATAGATCTAACAAGAATGTGTCATTGAAATCTTGGAAAGTATAAGTTTTTGTTACAATACAGTTCCCTTCCTTGTTACAAACATGTTTTTCTTTCGAGTCATCTACAATCACTATATTTGTAGCATCCTAACCATGGACCAGAATGTCCCAAACTCTATTTAAAGGCTTGTGAAATACATGAGTATTTCCATCACCCTGATAACCCTCTCTGGCTATGCAAGAACAATCTTCCTGTGTTAAAATTACTCTAAATTGTTCTCTTTGCAATCCCGTTCTTTGTAATAATTTGGCAAACACTCGTCAACGTTTTTTTGTTGGGCAAATGTCCATACCTCAACTTCAAATATACTAAATCATTTTTCAAAAAATTCCCTCAATCCTGGACATATAAAATAGTACTTTGTCATTGATTCGATATCTGGTGCTCGTGGAAATCCATTTTTTTTTTATGGAATGCGTGTAACAAAACTCCATTGAAATCGAAAATAATCAATGGAACTTTACTAGAAACAAATCTTCTAGTACTATCTACAAACCAGAAAAACACACACACAACCCAGTCAATAAAATATTATGGTTCAGTGTTTCTAAGCATATTGCTTTCATGTTCAACAATTTTTGAAACACATTACTAGATACATGGTACCATGTCCATAAATAATACGAGAATTGTGCAAGAAAACTTACATCAATTAAATGTAGAAGTTGTAAAAAATATACAAATCACTAAATGAATTTTTTGGTATAATGTGATGGTCATTTCAAATTGAATGTATTTAACAAACACCCCATTTTTGGACGAGGCCTGAGATAATTCAACAAAGAACACAACATTTCTTTTATAGTTACTTCTCTCTCTTGTGAACCGTCGAATGTCCAACTAGTTGGCATTTTCAAGCAGTTTTCCTTGCTATTATCTGTTGATTGATATTTCCCTTCATCTATAAAAAACATGTCTGTTTTGTTATATATATATATCCATATCGGATAAGTACATCATTGAACGACTTTTTGTATATGTTTGGTACTTCACCAACATTATAGTATGCAAACATTGGGTAATTATAAATAGTACTAAGTTTACATTTCTCTCGACCCCAAATAAATACAAAGTCTTCACTCTTCAACCATTCAAATATACCAAGGAATTTTTTAATTTCCATGTTGTCAAGTGAGGAAAACCACAAAGCAACGTTGAAATGTTCTCTGGCAACACTGATAATATTGGGGATGAACATCCGTGCATAATAACAATAGCAATTATGCACAAAATGAGGTTGTTTGGAAGAATCTTCAATGCTGGATAACATCCGAAATCCAAAGAGAAATCCCTTTACTCCGAGGACCAATAGTTTCTTTTGCGGTAATATCTGGATTGCATACAAGAACTGTGACTTTATATATAACAACAACAACAACAATTCACCCAAAATTTCACAGATTCAAATTATTTAATAAAAGCATCACACCGAACTAATAAAATGTTCGATTAAGATGAAAATAGAAATGTCAACTAAAAAATAGAAAACACATTGAATTATTTAAAATAGGCAATGATAGGTTGCATCTAAAAATAGGCAATGACAGGTGACATTTAATGGCTGTCACCAAAACCAGGAGAAGGCATTGAAGGTTTTGACATCATCTAATTCAAGCATTTTACTAAAACCCTGCCAAAGTCGATGTACCAACTCAGTATCTATCCTAGCGGATGATGCAATGAAGGGCTTACTCAAAATACAGTTTTTAGATGGATATTCTTTCACACCCTCACCCTCCAAAACAATGATTGATGTATTAATTTGCGAAGATTGCACTGGGAAATCCTCCCACACACTCTCCAAATTTTTATGTGTATTTCCTTCTTCATCATTGGTACATTTCTCTCGAAACCATAAAAATAAAAAATTTGTTCTCATATGGTTTTTCTTTACTTCATGCCCTCAAAAAATTTGTAAACAGTGATTTCCCCTCATTGAACCCACATTTAGATGACCAAATCCCAACATTGAATTTGGAAAAACATAATGCCAAAAATTGCATGGCATTTGTTCGTGACTCATATGTAGTTTCTTGGTGCTTAAATTCAAATTCACCAAATTTAGTACTTTCTTCCTTCTTGTTTACTTTTTTCCGTCCAACAATATTTTTTTGATTTGCCTTTTTTTCTCTTTTGGAGTCGTTTTCTGTGACTTTCTTGCGAAATAGAAAACATTCCATTTCTAATATCAATAACATTTTTGTATGAGGAGCTGTACAGAAATATTGCTTCTCATTATATATTTCGGAATAAATTTTTTTTATCAATTTATGTAGAAAATATTATGTTTTTGCTTGTCAATGTCGGGCCAACATTTGAGCCCTCTCCTAGCTCATTATTTTCCAAGCTCTCGTGTGGTTCATTATTATCCAATGTGATTTGTTGGAAAATATCCATGGACATCGTCGATGCCAGCTCTGGTTGTGGATGATCCACATGTTGAGTAGAAAAACAATAATCTTGACCTGGAAATTTGCAGGCATACATTTTATATAATTTTTTGCAAGTATTCAAGGTCACTATCCCGTTTCATAATTTAGTTAATTTAACCACGATCTTTGAAAATTAAATTTTTACCTTCTTGTCCATCTTGTTCTCCAGTTTGGTAGTTCTTTGTGGATTCTCTATCACATTCAATGTTGTCATCGGATACTATAATTTGATTGGACGATACCTGAGTGTGCTCAATATTTTAAGTTGTAGTAGAATAGGAAACAGAAGAAGTTATTAAACATAACCAACCGAGAAAAGTAAAATACAATGAAAGAAGACATCTGAAAATGTTAATACAAATACACTGTTTTATACCTAATTCATGATAGATACTATCCATAAACAACTCTTGTTGTACAGTCTCCACAATAGAAATAACTATTCTATCTGGTGACTTGATTAACGAACTACCTCCTGCGTAGAACGAAAGAAATGTACCTCGAGAATCGACTAGTCTGGAAACAATGTGATCCCAGAATTCCTGTGTCCTTTCTTTTGCAAAAACATGGCTTCTCGAGGTATCGTTGTTAACCTTGGTCAAAGGTAAATCAATCATTTGTAGGCCCTCATCCTTCCAATCCATATCCATTTGAAAAGTGGACAATCTATCCTCATCCCTTCCAATGCTCCAAATCTGTATAATAGAGAATCCTATAAACAAGTCCTTGGAGAAATCTCTATACACTTCCTTGGTAGGATTCTATGTTACCTTTTTTTGGTTTTATTGCTGAAAAGTGTGAAAGCTTTGGAAACCATACAAGATTTTTCCATGTCAGCTAAAAAAATTAAAGTACATGCCGCTTCATTAAATTCTAAGTAGTATAACATCGCAAGCATATCTTCTTCTGTCTAGGGCATATTGCAATTACACATATCAAAAACAACCAATTCACAGCTGATTGCCACACCGAAGAATGGAATGGATCTTAGTGTGTTGACCAAAGATGCAGGATAACAACATTGAAAAGCAAATTGTGAACTATATCTGACGTTGTCAATGGACATACCCATCCCCTCTTTATTGATATATATATTCAATATTTTCTCAGCATCAGTTGGTAGTTTGGTACCACTATCCTCTTCAGATTCTTTCTTTCTCTTTGTACCCATATATTTTGCTTGCTTTTCAGAGCCTAAAATACTGCACAGTTGCTAGAGATGATTTGGTGCAAATTTTTATATATCAATGAAATTATCATCAGTGATCGATCAGTTTGAACATTATGAACTTTGAAATATTCAAGGATCGAATGCCTGGCTAACCTTTTGTCCTTGGTTCACTTGTAACATTGATATAAAGTCTTCGCGCAAATGTTTTTATCGACCGATGTGCTCAACCAAACCGATCCGTTGATTATATTGTCCGCCGGAGCGGTCAATTCATGTTTGTCAAGATCACGCAATGGTCAAAAAAAATTTGATCCATGATTCTTTATTTTATTTAGAACAAAATCAACCTGACTGATGCTCTTGGGTGAGCATGGAAAGGAACCACTTTTGTAAAGCTCAAATACGAACATCCATTTGTTCCACACTTGATCCGATGTCAAAACAAGAGTTAGCTTGTCTTTAAGGATGTCCTTTGTTTGAACAACAAAGATATCCATACATTCAGCTTGGAAGTTCTGCAATCATATAAAATTGAAGATAATATTTAAATTGATAATTTCATAACACAAGCATCAATCTTAAGACTTTGATTGATAAGAAGAAAAATTTTATACCTGCCAATCCTCACTCGAAATGTTTCCCTTTCCAGGGCGGGATGGGATACTGCACGCTATCCATTTCTCCCTTGCTTTTACAACTTGAGAAATGAATGGAGTGTCTGCAAATTCCTTGTTTGATAAATTTTGTTGTTTGCATAATTTTGTGATAATGTTTTGAGGAACATCTTTATGTAGAAGACGAGCTCTTCATTTCCAATACCTTGAATGGACAGACTCATATTTATCATTTTCAAGGATTGTTTCCTAGGCAGAAATAGTATGCTGCCCATCCAATATATAAAAATTTATCAAGGGAAAATTAATTTCGTCCTCATTTCCAGGAAGAAATAACAAATTGGTCTCCTTATCGAAAGGCAATAAGATAACATCTCTCAATGTTGTTGTAAATGTATGGAGCAGAGATACAACCATCTTTTGCACGACCTCCTCATCAACCTTTTGATATTGTAACTATGATGATGCAACAACACATCTTATCACATCAATGGAAAAAAATCTCATTGAACAAAAAGTGTTTGATCTGCTCTTGTTGAACTTCTTTTGAACTTTCGAAGCTCTTAGTCACTTTCCACATCATCACTTTAGAAGGAATTGTTTTGAGTGGTTGGAAGGAAGATTTGTCCACATATTTTACAATACATTGGAGAAATGCTCTTCTAAGGTAGAAAAGAATCCATTCATGGCCTACGTTTATCAACTTATTTTGAAAATTCATGTGAATCAATATAGGCAGAGTTTTCGTAGCCAACATTATTTTCTTCCATACTGATAAAGACGCGGTATTAATTCCGGACCGATTAGAAACATCATACGAGGGAAAAACCCACCCTTGTGTCGCACAAGAAACCGTATTTGAATCAGTACCACTTTTCATTAGATCTGGTTGAAAATTACAAACCATAAGATCAACCTGTAGAATGCAACAATGGTATCCATCGACCACTTCAACTTGAACACGCAATACATCGTTAGTAACAAGATCTGCATATGTCAATATTCCAGCTCGAGGTGGAGCTCCTATATCATTCAAGCATAATAGATATAAATCCGGGTACAAATTGTCTGGTTCATCCATCTCAACATACCATCCATGCTCGAATAAACAAAGGTTGTGATCTTTTTCCAATTCAAGGAACAGGATTTCCTGGTATTGACTAAGGGTCAACAACGAAGACATGTTTTATCTACAAAACAATAAATATAAAGTAGTTAATACAAGAATGCACACAATGTTTATAATTAGAAATTAGTGTTTTAATATTAGATGTATACTTGCAAATGTTCATTTGAATTATCGAATGCACATTTTATACAATTATTTGAGATAAGATCGATCACAGAAGGAGCAATCATCATAGAAGGGGCATCCGATCCTTCTTGTGCGAAGTCATATGTTATTATGGCCCCTTCGCCATGGTTACAAAAGCTTTATTCTGTAACCCCCCATATTCGCTTCGGGTGAGACTTTAACCCGTTTACAAGGTGATGGTGAAGGGGCCAGCGAAAGGGGTTTTGTTGTAGGCGGGCCAGTGAAAGGGGTTTTGTTGTGCCTACATTTGTCCCGTGAATGAAAGTTCGGCCAACCCTTATTGTTCTCATTATTATTTCAGTGTTCATGTTGGATCATAAACTATTCTTTAGCTTTTCAAGATAGACCCAGGTTCTGCGTGGTTCAGGGAACCAACAAAACCACTTTTCATCGGCCCTTTCGGAAACAGTCTGCAAGCAGATTGAGGTCTCACCCGAGGTGAAGTTATGGGGAGGTTGCGGAATCAAGTTTCCACAATCGGGTGATGCGCGGCTTGGACAAAATGGGAGACTGCACAAATTTCACCTACTTCGCGGTCCTTACTTATACGACGACATGCACAAGGATTGCTTGGCTCGGGGAAACTACTTATCAATATGACAACGCAACTGAGGACTGTGCTACCTCATTAATAATCACACAACTCTAATAAACTTTTACTCAGTGCAACTTACACATTCGACAAGTATATAGACCATGTATTTCACGGACTTATGCAATATGATGAACTACGATGCAACTGTGCACTCCCGGTGCTGTGATTCAAGGAATCGCACTATACAGACTTCGCTGGTTCAAGTGTTACCCAAATAACTCATGCATTCATCGTATTCAACATTACTTGCATCTTTAACATTCAACATGTACGCTCAATACTTAGCATATTCTTCCCATCATTCATTCTTATGGAGGATACACATGAAAGCAAAGACACATATACTCATAAGAAAGAACTTAACCAGGTAATCAAAAGCAAACACACATTCAATCACACAACACACATATTTAATGTGGTTCACCCCCAGGATGGGAGATATGTCCACAAGAACTATTGTTTATTATAAATGGGAATGGTTCAAGAGTTCCATTCTGCGCACTCAGCTGCAAAATCTCTTCTCTCTTCAATGGGCTTCTACGCACACAGCTGCAAAGATTCTTTACAATATTCAGTCTCTTAACAAGGGTCAACACTCATAAAAAACCCTCTATCAAAATCAACCCTTTCCCTTACAAAAATTCCCTATTATAGCTCGTTCCCTCAGGTCACGTATTTACATTCATGATGGGCTAAGCAAAAACCCTAAGGTACCCAAAATGGTGTGGTTACCCCGCTAACCAACTCGGTTAGGCTATGATAGCAACTCATCATTGTGGCCACCCTTATGCACTGTCTATGGATTCTAACATCTTCTAACTACGCATGGTCACATCGCTTTCAGCCCCTTTGCTGAGCGCATGCCGATAGGTCACTTTCACCCATCGTTTCTCCTCTAACAGTTTCGTGCACCCAGGTCTGCTTAGTGTTTCCTTTGCTCGTGTGACCGATCGCTTTCCTCCTTCGCAACTCCTTACCCACCTACCTAGAATCTCAAAGTATCTTACCCAAAATAGATCACAGATCGATCTTACTGGAACCTATATCGGTTTCCTTCCAAAATCCTGCCATGCTCGATATTCGCGGTGTTGGATCTTCACCACCCTATTCTTACTTTGACAATGCTACATTGTGCCGTAACTTTGCAACTCCCAAAACTGACTTGACAAAAATGCCTTGACTTGGGCTGTGCCCAACAGTTCACCATTCTGCATATACACGAATTGCCATCCTAGCCTTCGGAGGTTGAATATTTTACAATTACCTCATAAATGAAGGGTAGGTCGACACTTCTTGCACCCACTATTCTATTCATAATAGTTCTACACTGCAAGAAGGGTCGATCGATCCTTCTTGTGTCCACCATTCTGTATACAAGTGAATTCACAATTCTTTACTCAATGAAGGGGCGACCGATCTTTTTATAACTTAGCCAATGTCCTAATCACCACCGTTATAGAAGCTTGATTCTCTAACCCCCCATATTTAGTTTGGGTGAGAGTTCAACATGTTTACAGGGAGATGCCAGAAGGGCTAGTGAAATATTTCGCTAGTAAATTTGATCTTCCCGCAATCCGCATTACAGGTTGTGGGTTTGGGGAATTGCGGGATTGCATAATTACAGGAATTCCGCATTGTGTGTTGCGGAATTGCGGAAAGGACCCAAGACAAATATTGTTTATATATGTCCACCATTCTGTATACAGGTGAATTCATAATTCTCTACTAAACAAATGGGTGATCGATCTTTTTATAACTTAGGCAATGTCCTGATCGTCACGGTTACAGAATCTTGATTCTCTAATCCCCCATATTCGGTTTTTACATTTCTCTCTTAAATGAAGTGTCGAACGAACCTTCTTGTAATCAGTAATTTTCCAGTGTTCACCATTCTGGATATAGATGAATTGACGGCCTAGCCTCCGTAGGTTGAATATTGTTACAATTCCCTCATAAATGAAGGGGCGGTCATCCCTTCTTCTACCCAGTATTATTTTCAAAATAGTTCTACACTACAAGAAGGGTCGATAGATCCTTCTTGTGATCTCCTTTATGGATACAAGTGAATTGATGAATATAGGTGTTCACAATTCTCTACTAAATGAAGGGGCTGCCGATCCTTCTTGTCGCAAGTCAGGATAAATATTGCTTATATGTTATAACTTAGCCAATTTTCCAATCGCTACTATTTATTGCAGAAGTCAGAAGTCGGGAATTATCATCCCAGCGTTCGGAGATTAAATATTTTTACATTTCTCTCTTAAATGAAGTGTCGATCGACCCTTCTTGTGCTCAGTATTTTCCCTGTTCACCATTTTGGATATAGATGAATTAGATGAAATGATGGCCTAGCCTCCACAGGTTGAGTATTGTTACATTCCCTCATAAATGAAGGGGAAAATGAAAGGGCGGTTGTCCCTTCTTCTGCCCAGTATTATTTTCATAATAGTTCTAAACTACAACAAGGGTCGATCGATCCTTCTTGTGTTCACCATTCTAGATATAGGTGAATTGATGAATATAGGTGTTCACACTTCTCTACTAAATGAAGGGGCGTCCGATCCTTCTTGTCTCGGGATACATATTGTTTACATGTTATAACTTAGCCAATTTATAGATCCATACTATTTACTGCAGAAGTCAGAAGTCGGGAATTATCATCCCATCCTTCGCAAATTAAATATTTCTACATTTCTCTCTTAAATGAAGTGTCGACCGACCCTTCTTGTGCTCAATATTTTTCCAGTGTTCACCATTCTGGATATAGATGAATTGACGGCCTAGCTTTCGTAGGTTGAATATTGTTACAATTCCCTCATAAATGAAGGAGTGGTCATCTCTTCCTCTGCCTAGTGTTATTTTCATAATAGTTCTAGACTGCAAGAAGGGTCAGATGATCTTTCTTGTGTTGACCATTTTGGATAAAGCTCACTCAGGAATAGTGACCATTTGGGAGACAACTATGTTTCAAATGCAACAAATGATTATCATTATCACTGAATTTTATGGACAAGAATATGTGTAGTTTCTTTGATTCATTATATTCATAGCAAGAGGCTCATTTTCTTCCGGGAAAACAAAAAGAGCATCTAACTAGGATGAATTCTACATTAATTTAGAAGAAAGAACATTGATAGTATTTAAATGTGTGAATATGAGGCAAAGCGATAAGATGGTGTAACGCGAAATACATTCACAAAATAGAAATTGAAATACTGAAGAAAGTGACAAAGTATGAATCTCTGTTTCCCATAGACATGTACTTATGCTCTTCATTAAAGTCTTCAAAAAATATTACATCACTGTATTTTTTGCTCTCCGATCCAACCCCCATTACTTTGTAAAATCAAAATTTATACAAAATGTTCTTTCAATTCTTCGCCAGAAAAATAAATTTCAAAGAAATATCTAAACTTCAAGAACATTTGTTTTGTTGTTGGCCAAGCTGGTATAATGTTTCTTTGATTTGGGCTGCTGTAACATTGGGGCAATTAACAAAGGAACCGCAACGTCATTTAAACTTAAGACACCTGAATATTCATTCTTGACATAACCTATGTTTTGTTTTCCCAAATTTTTCAATAATTTTCCATTGCTCTTGAGTTGGGATTTCATAATCCATCATTTCTTTGTTTTCCCAAATTTTTGAACAACTTTCCATTGCTCTTGAGTTGGGATTTCATAATCCATCATTTATTTCACCATCACCTCCAATTCTATGCATTGTGTGTAACATACATATGGCAGAACCTTCTTAATCATTATAAATTGTTCAAGTATTTCAAAACCATCGGTCAATTTATCAATTATTGTCTTTCTAGTATATCCTTTGACCAAACCTTCAAATTTCAAGTGCTCCATACGAGCCTGTAATATCAAACTGTGATAATTTTCTTGAGTCATTAATTTTCCATCGGCACTCCAAAAAGAAGGTAGACCACATTCAAAAGGCCCCATAAATAATTCCTTAAAATTTTGAACTTCAAGGACCATCCATTGCACCATCTCTTCTACTTCTTTAACACGATCATGCTTGCCAATAATTCTTCTTTCCCAAATGATGATTGATGGTCTATCTTTGATTCCAAAACTTTGCATATCTAATTGGGTTAGGGTGTTTAAAAATATGACTGTATTTTGAGCTGTTTCTGAAAACCTTTTGGATAATTTATCGTTTTCCAATTTACACCTCTTGAGAGCTATGTTAGCTATAACATCTTTATCTGCTATAAAATTCAAATAAGACCATAATTTGGAGACTTCCACTGATATCCCATCCCATATAAGGTGTTTATCTCCTTGTAATGGAAGCTTACCTGTCAATTTATCTTTTAATTCATCAAGTTTATTTTGGAGATGTTTTATATCACTCAAAGCCTTTTTCTTTTCTTCAGTATCTTGAATTACTTCCTCTTTCAACTTCTGGTTTTCCGCTTTCAACTCTTCCATCTCTACATATTTTAGATTAATTTGTGACATAGAACTTGTCAGTTCCTCAGTGGAGGACTTTTCCATTTGTCCTTCATCCGTACATAGAGATTGATCCCTTTGCTTCTCTTGCGCTTGCACAGTTTCAATCTGATTGGTATTGAACAATGAAATTTGTGACAACAATTCAATCCTTTCTTCTTCCCAAGCATGCTTTTCATCTTCTAACTTTAACATTTTACGTTTGTGATCCATCATTTCTTGATATATGGATTCATTTTCTTGTTGTACTAATGTCAACTTTGGAGATTGCACATGTTGATTATTTGGCACCTTTAATTTTTTCTTGAGCACTTGAATCGTATTTTCTTTTTCATCAAGGAGACTTTTGGTACATTGGTTGTTCCCTGGCTCGGCTCCCATAGTCACAAGGTTCATTTGTAGTCTTTTAATCTTGATTGAATTTGCTTTGTTTTCTGCCTTCTCTTGCCTAAATTGACCCTCTAGCTTTTCTATCACAGACTGCAATTTAGAAATTTTTAAAGTGAATTGTAATAGATCAGAATACAGGACATCTCCTGTTTGTTTATGCAATTGAATCTTATCGGGTATATTAATCACATCAAGCTTAACTTCCATTTCAGAAACTTTCTCATCGTTCACCACTGCAAACCTTATAGTGTTTCTTCCTAGATCCGTAGCTGTAAGAAGGGAAACATTTTGTTCTGCCAACATTCTTAATTGAGGGTACAATTTTTGAGTTTCTTCCGAAGACTGCTTCTTCTTTGTTGCATATTGTGAAAGCACATCAAATTTGGACTTATATAGAGAGTCACTTCCAGATTCCTTTATTTCTCAAAAATAATATTGTTGCATAATATTTGTAGGTGGTTGCAAAACCAAAGTAGTTTTTTTCTGGAACAATTAAATCTCGTTCCTCCAAACTAATAATTTCCTTCTATCGTTCCACTTTTGATTTCTTGCTTGAAACTTGTTCATTGACTTCCATAGTATCAAATTCTGAAATACTTCTCTTATTGGTGATATTAGATTTAGCTGGTGTCTGAACCAACATTGCCAAATTGCCTGTTTGTTCCATATTCGCTTCTTTATTATCTTGTTCAAATTTGAATAAATTTTCCATTTCTTTTAATCCTTCTACTGTTTGATGATCAAAAGCCTTGTTTTTATTTTGATGTCTCCTTTGCGATATAATTTGATGAGGATCATAATTAATCCTTTCATCCTTTTGGAAATCCATAATCTTCAGTAATTTTTCTACTACAAATAGGGATGCCTTAGTCTTAATGATGAATGGACCAACTTTAAGATGGAATTTCACATCTGATGCTTTTTTGAAAACACCAAAATTTTCTTCTTCTGAATGCAACCTTTGTCTAATAAATGCCAAGGCAAAAACCCTCATTGTTAAAAAGGTTGGCAACAGATATGGTGCTCTAGTAAAAATATACACCCTAATTATAGTATGTTCTTTATACAAGAATCAATCACTTGTTTGGTCTTCTGGTGTAGGATGCAACGTTTCTTTCATTTCTTCTAACACTTGGGGCATTTCAGCATTAAAAATAATTCTGTAAACTTTTTCCATGATTTTATGGGTGAACTCAAACATATTGACCTGTTTAGGAATGTTATGAGAAAAGATTGTACCAAGAAACTTCCATTCCGAAATGTTTGAACACAAGAACAGGTTCAGGAGATAGGACTAATATCTAAAATGCTTCAACTCATGGAAATTCACCAACTGGACATGAATCGCTTCAGCTAGGAATTCAACAAAATTAAAACAACACACCGGACTCAACTGTGACTTGGGTGAAATTACTTGGAAAAGGAAACCTAACATAACTTCCGTGATTGACTTATCACTATCTTGACCTAAAATTTGACTCAACAAGGACAAAAATAATTGGGTATCTCGCTGAAAGACATCAATACTCAAATGGAATGATAGGTTTTCATGCGACTGACCATCTTTCAAGACTTGGAATAAAAACTTGTCTTTTTATGCCAGACTGCAGTTTCTATAAAACTTTACCAAATTTTCTTTGTTAAAATACTCAGGGCATTTGGGAAATGTTTTAGGTAACCGTAGAACCTCACGGAGATTCTGCGCATTTACTTGGCATAGAAGTTTGGTGGTATTTACATTAATGATTACCCTTTCGGCTTGCGAATAATTCGCCGCACACCAACAAACAAATTGGGGGAAGTGTAGGGTTTGTTCGACAAAAAAATAGTACATAAAAGAACCAAAAACATTAAATACATCCTTTCCCTATGACTTAAACTCCATTAATTTCTCTTTAGACTGCGAAATACTACACACAGACAAAACAGGGTCCAAAATATCCCTTTCCCTGTCAACTACAAGCTCCTTGTTTTCATCTGAGCTTTCATTGAAGGGAAGAAGATATTTGGTTTTCTCCATTTTGGAAACAAAATCTAAACACTGAGGGTTTCAAGCTACCTGTGAAGTGAGCTTGTTCGCTGTTGTTCTAGTTGACGAAGACAACGACGTGTTTCCTGTGGGTTCTTTTCCTCCAGGAAATAAGCCACAAAAACATTTTTTAAAACTTCAAACAAACCTTTTATAGAAAATATGATTAGGTGGTTTCAGAACTTGTTATGAGCGGTTTAAATTTAACTTCTTTTCATAGTGGACTCCACCAACGCTTCCCATGTGGTAAGCAGTTTAATTTATGCTCTACCTTTTCCAAGTTGAACCACTGTGCACTTTCTAGCGCGGAAACCCATTTCCACCATTGATTTGCTTATGGGTGGATCTGCATCATTATTCCGCCACGTTTTTACACGTTTGCAACTTTTCCATCTATGCCCTTGGTCATTTGAAGCCCCTATGTGCATTAGAAGACCCTGCATGCAATCATGAAGGCCATGAAGTTGACTTGCAAAGAACACCATTGATCTCAGAGGAATAAAATCCAATGGATCACATGCATTTTGCTGGTTTAACATGCACGAAGTTCATGCATAGGATAAAAGACAACCAAACCGCCCCGATATGGTGACATTATGAGTGAGAGACCTTATATAGAGACCTTAATATAGTGACAATATTTGCATTGTTCCTCTCTATAAACATTAATAAGCAATGTTATATTAATGTTAAATAACCTAAGAATCCATATAGAATAAATTTAAAAAACATAAAAACAAAAATGCTAACAATATGAAGAAACCACTTGTTTGATCAATTATACCAATTCTAGACATTGTTTGTAGATGGGTTTGTAGAAGATCTATTGTAACATGTGAAAAAGTTGATGAAGAAGAGGGTGAGATGACCATAACAGATAAGATAAGTCTAAACAACAAGATCAATCTTCCAATATGGCATTGAGATGAAACATTAAATTAGGAAAAGAAGGAGAGATCAGATGCCATAACAATAACATCTAAGGTTGGTGTTATTTTTTTACACAATCCATCCTTAAATTAGTAATGACTCAAATGATTCCAAATGGCTCCAAATTCTCATGAATTGGGTCTGAAGGCGTTTGAAAGGTATTAGGACATAAAAAGAGACAAAATTTGCATCGTTCCTCTCTACAGCTTTTAATAAGCAATGTCTAACCTAGATAAACCAAGAACCCATATAGAGGAAATTTTAGAAACATAAAAAAAAACCTGACAATTTGAATTTTTTTTTTGAAAAATATTCATAACCGTTGAGATTGAATTGACAAGTAATCAAACTTTGAATAGAAAAACCAAGGCTGGATGCAAATTAAATACAATCTATGCAATGTCTAATGAATACAGAGATCGATAAACACAAAAGAGGGAGTGAATCTAAAAAAAATGTTCATGAATACAAAAAATATTACCTTGAATCACTTCATTAACAAACTCCACTCCTTTGAAGCCCTTTGGAAACTTGAAAGTGGATGACAAAGTGCAAAGGTAACATTAACCAAAGATAAAGCTATAGCCAATTCATGAGCCTTTCGACAGTTTTGGAAAGTGCTTTTGACACCTATGGGGTATTATGCTTTTAGTAAGCCTTAGTTTATTGTGCTTTTCAACTTTCCTTAAGGCATTCTATTTTCTATCTTGAGATGTGTAATGTCCCCAACTTGGAACTTTTCCCAATTTGGTCAATTTTTGAAACTTGGACCAATGAAGCCCCAAAATGACCCAAATGATCCCAAATGGTTTCGAACTATGTCTAGAGTGGATTGAGGTGTAATATGACACATTTATGCAGATATTATAGGCTTGGAAACTTCCAAAATACTTCAGCCACTTGCATTTACAATTAGAGAATGAAAGGCAGAATTACTAGGAAAATCTACGTTGAAGCCCCAAAGGGTGGATGGCTCAAAAGACTCTTAAGGATTTTGAATTGGGTCTGAAGGTATATGAATGGTATTAAGACATAAAAAGGAACCTCATGGGTGATTATAGACTAAAATCAGAATACTTCTGCAACATCCATTTAACTTCAAGAGAAGTTGGGGAATTTACTAGTCAAATCGAGGTTCAAAACCCCCAAGGGTAGGGGACAAAGATGGCTTCCCAAATGTTGTAAGACCTTCCCAAATTTTAGAACAGAGACATAGTACTGATAAAGGACTTCAATTATCTCCCCAATGAATCATCAATTAGTTTCTATAGGCTTCTGCAACTCCCATAAATCAGATGTTTGTATACATGTCTTCACATAGGGGGAAATGCTAGTAAATTTCACCACTGGTTATGAAATTCGAGATTTAGTTTCCAAGGACTTGTGAAATGTTAATGAAACTTCTTCAGAACATTAGTTACACTACATACATAAGAAAAAACATAGATATTGACTGATACAATTCGAAATAATGTCTCTTCAAGCTCCGGCAACAAGATATAGGGAAAATGGCACCATTTATGCATTGTTTGGTATTTTTACATAGTTTCACTTGGTATTTCAACCCGAGAGTCATATTTTTCAGATTTCAGCATCCAGGTCTGATTTGTGTCATAGGTGTCATAGCATATTCATCATTGTTTTCATAGAGGCTAGGGAATCTAGCCCAAGTGTTGCAATTCTTCTAAGATGCCTCTTCCTCTTCCATGGGAGTTATTCTTCCACTCCAATTCGACCTTACATTACTCATGCAATGAATAATACCTCTTAAAATACCCCAAGTATGTTACCCTTCATCTTGAACTCGAATTGGTGAGAGAATCATGCCAAGTGTAGTGGGGAATCTTGCTGCAAATGGGTCCCACGACCTCTTAATATGTGTCCTCACGGTCCAATGCACAATGGCCTCTCCAATTCCCAATTAGGATGGGAATATTTCACCCTAGAAATTGGTACTAAGGAAAGTAGAGTAAACGCTCCACAAGCATGGACAAGCTATGCTCTCCAATATGCAAACTGAAAAATGATCAAAAACCACTCTCCATTGGCCTATATATTATTGGTGATTGTATTGGAATATTCCATGGTAATGTTATTGGCATGAGATCCCTCTAAGATTTTGGAATGTATTGTGAGGTCTATGATGTAAGGGTTTGAAGGTGAAAATAGTTGAAGACTATTCATGATTATTTATGGGATTTGATTACACTCTTTGGAGGCATCTTTATGGTTTTGCTACACATCTGAAGTATATCTTGGAAGAAGTTGTTGGCATTTTTGGAGGACAGATTTGAGGCATGTACAAGTTGACATTGTGACATCGATAATTTTTGTGGCATTGTGACAGAGACAATGATTGTGTCATTGTGATGAACATGGATTGTGATAGTGACATCAATACACTGATACAGGGACAGTGATACCTGTACAAGGACATAGATACAAGTATAAGTTGATGGAAATTGGGATATAATGGAAGTGGAATATTGTTCTTCTTATTCATATCAGGGTGTAAGGATTGAGAAAGGATAGGAGATTGAAGTCTCCTTTGGGTTGGTGCTTGTGATCTCAGGGATTTGGGGATTCCTTCCAGTTGGTGATAGTAAAACTATTGAGTTGGACTTTACTGAGGATTGGAGTCCTATCTATAGGTTGGAAATTATGAAAACCAAGGGGTTGTAGCCTCGTTCTAGATGGAGCTAGTAAACCGAGGAGTTGGAGCTTCCTTCAGTTTGTAGCATATAAATTAGGGTTTTGGGGCCTCCTTCCAGTTGGTGCAGTTAAATCATGGATTCAATTCCTTCGAGAGAGTCTGATAGCTGGACCGAAGATCTCTAGAGCACATGGATGAACATGAAAGTCTCTACTCTATAGATGGGGTTCGACTTTTATATGGATCAAATTTTGATCTGATTGGATTATAAGAATGGGACTCCATTTAAATGCATAAGGTTTTGATATCTGGAAATATGTTCTAAATGCTTACATCGCTTTAAAAAGACTACAAAAAACTGCATCCATGAAGGAGCTAACAAATAATAATGCAATGGAAATGGATATCATCTTGCATGGAATACATGATCATGTGAAAGATAAATTTGGAAGGTGTTCATTAGGCAAAGTCCTCTGGGACAAGGTACAAAATATCTACACAAAGGGGCCCTATTCTTAGCATTATTTTTGTCCCAAGTACCTAAAAAGATCGGGTAAATAGTTCATATTGAGCTTTGGAGTCCAAAGAAGGCTTAAAAATTATAAGGGAAGTAAGCCTTACCTTAAGGGGCCTACAAACATATGCCAATAGGCACAAGTGCTTAAAATATTAAGCAAAGGCACTAGAGCATCAACTATACAGGACCTTATCCGATGATGAGGGCGCTATGCGGCAAGTGTTGGTTTATCCAACAATACTAAGAGGTTGGGGGGGGAATCAGTATTGTATTTTTCAGTCCTTTTATATAAGATTAGTATTAGGCACAAGTTAAATAATCATTCCCAATGTGAATAAGACAATTAAAAATTTGAACACACCGATTTATGGTGGAAACCTCAAAGGTAAAACCAACAAAGCTTTCCTATTAATGAGGTAATTGTATACAAAATTGTTTTACAAGCACCAACTTGATGGAGAACTTAATCTAATGGATTCTTCTGCCACTACAGAAAGGATGCTCCTACACTCCTATTTTTCTACCTGCTCAACAGACAAGGATGCCCCACCACCCTAATTCTCTAGCCACGACTGGAAGGAGGCAACAATTCCCTTAGAAGGCCTGAACCTGTCCCAAGAACCACCCAAGAACCCTCTAATTTATAATAGTTTTAACTTCGGTTTTTCAGATCTATAGTGGCAGCTTGATCTTTTGTAATGCTTCATCTATCTCATTGGCCTCTTTCTTCCTTATTATATGCAATTACCAAAACTTCAAAGACACCTATGGTCCTCTTCATACATTTGACTTGTATGGTTATATATATTTAAATTTCAAAGAACTTTATTATTTGAGAACTTTATTAAGGAAAATCATGCCTTCATAAAAAAATATTGGATCCTTATAATGGCATCGATTCATCATTGATCTTCATAGTCTTTCAATCTTGTTTTAATTAGTAAGGAATTACTATTTTGCAGAGTTAACCAATTTTTACAATTCTCCAAAGTTGGCAACTTGGCCAAATTGTTCTCCAAATATACCATTTCCAAACAGTGGATGTCAAACCGATGTTCAACTAAGATTTACAAATATTTCATGTCTGATCCTTTTAATTAACCCTCCAGCATCTCTCAATAGTTGAATGATTCAAAACCGTTGGATCTTTGTCAATCCACATCGACGGTGGACTTCAACATGCACTTAGCTAGATTTCATAAAGAATGCGCATCGTATCATGTGCTTTAAATGATACACAACTTAACCCACCGTAAATATCCTATACCGTTGGATCACCCCAATCCTGTACCATTGGATCGCCCCATCCAATATCAACGGTGGACTTGAAACGTTTTTGAGCCCAATTATGAACCCTAGCCGTCAATATGTCCCATCAGTTAAATCAAAGGGTAAGGTATGCTAGTTCTTGGGTAACCTTTATGACTCTTAATGTCTTATAACGCATTGGAACACTCTTTCAATTACTTTAATCTTTAATTCCGACGGCTCTGCATATTTCCTCCGATCCGTGTTCTATTTTTTTTTATCATTTCCACTCGTTTAAATAGGATCTGCTCCTGTTTGCTCGAGTTTGTTGAAAATGTTGTCTAAATTAGCTCTGTGTTCGACTCTTTCTCCCTCCACTATCCCTCCTCAACGTCTGGTTGTTTAAGTCAGAGAAAAGGAAAGTCTCCAGATTCCAACCACTGCTCTGCTTGGTGGCCGCAAGATCCTGTATGGGAAGCTTTCTTACAGAAATTCTTCAGGCCTGTCTCCTTGTTTTGTAATACAGAAGGTAGCAGTCATGGAAGGACCAACATCACTAATGCACACACCCGTAACAGAGTCGAGAAGTTGGAAAAGTAGATGGAAGAGATTTGGCATAAGCTAAACTCGTTGGGGAAAACCATGGAAAGTTACAAAACCAAAATGATAAACACGTTGGAGCAAACCATGGAAAGGACCAAAGCCTAAATGATGGAGAAAATGAGAGCCCTCTTCCATGATAGTGAAGAAGTCATTCGAAATCAACCCCCTGGAGCTCAAGGTAATACCGATGGGAGCCCAGTTACTTTGGTAGGTTCTGGACAGTCCTGTCCAACTACCGGCACTCCCTCAACTCCCTCAGAGGCAAGATCATCAGGGGTCAAATCAATGGACATCGACGGTTGAGGGAACCACTCGGCCCACCCACCACAGTCTCTTGTTATTTTCATGATAAATTTAATACTTTAGTTTTACTTTTTTGTTAGTTTAGGGGAGGGATTTTGTCCAAGGCCCTTCTGTTCAGTTTGTATCAGAAGCTATTTTAGGTTTACTTTTTTGTTACTTTAGGGGAGGGCTTTTGCCCAATGCCCTACATTTTGAAAAATTTAAATTCTGTGATGATGTCTGGATCCCTATTATTTGAATAAAATATATTTAGTTTTTTGAATATTATTTTTAATTAATTTTCTTAATTCTTTGTTCTTCTCTAAATTCTTAACCTCTCTTATTTATCGATTATGTCTGGATTTATGTATTTTGTTTCAATTTAGATAAAGTTTTGAATTTATTTTGGATGATAGTTTAGATAACGGGAAACAAAAAATCTAGTCCATCATTTCCACATAGCGATTATTTACTTGAGAAAAACGATTTAAATGTAGAAAAACTCTAGGAGACACATTAACGAACCATATTTTATTTCATTTTTCAGATTGAGCGAGGAACCATATTTTTCCTGGAAGTGCATTTTAGCTATTTTGTATAAGATTTGAAAATGGAGTTGTGTTGATTTTCAAAGTAATGTTTGTAAATTACCTTACTTTACTTTGCATAATATACATAGTTATCTAAATATAGCTTAAATTTCAAGTTTGAAAACAATAATTTTTAATAAAACATTATCAATAGGATTATTATAAAAAGAGTATTATCGAAGGTCATGTATTTCTTGGTTTTTCCCTCGATGTTTCTGCTCTTGCATTGGAATTACTATAACTTAAATCCAGAGGTTTATATTGAAATGGTACCTTTAAGATCTATAATATTCTTTTAAACAATAGAAAAAACTAATGGTAAAAATAAAAATATGCCACATGTCACAATTTGAGTGTTCCACATGTCACCCTAGAAGCTAGATATCAACATTTTAACAACAAAATTTATAGAAAGATTCCTTGAAAGAGTTTGGTAGCAAGTTGAAACTTGTGTTTAGTGAAAGGGTGTTGGAAGTAGATGCTGAGGAGAAAGAGTGTCTGCTCATTCTTCTAAGGATGGTTTGTAGCAGTGGTGAAAATAGATATCGACACTCTAAACACAAATTTCAAACACAAATGTCATAGGAACATTGCTTCGCACAATTTGCTTGCAAGTTGAAATATTCTCAGAGAAAGACCAGACACTCTTTCGCCAAGTTGTCTATTGTTACAAATCCCTCATAAAGGAAGGGGCGAATGACCCTTCTTCTGCTCATAACTCTATTCATAATAATTCTAGGATGCAGGAAGGGTTGGCCGATCTTTCTTATGTTTTCCATTCTGGATATAGGTGAATTGCTAGATATGGGTGTTCACAATTATCTACGAAACAGAGGCGCAGATCCCTACTATTTATAGCGAAAGTTGAAATTCTAGAATTCTCAGACTGGCCTTCGTAGATTAAATATTTTTACACTTATCTCGTAAATGAAGGGTCGGCTGACCTTTGTTGTGGTAAGTATTCTTCCATTGTTCACTGTTATGGATATAAATGAATTCGTGGTCTAGCCTTCATAGGTTGAATAATTTTACATTGCTTCGCACAATTTGCTTGCAAGTAGAAATATTCTCAGAGAAATAGTGGGCACTCTTTCTCCAAGTTGTCTATTTTTACAAATCCCTCATAAAGGAAGGGGCAACCGACCGTTCTTCTACCCATAACTCTATTCATAATAGTTCTAGGATGCAAGAAGGGTTGGTCGATCCTTCTTGTGTTAGCCATTCTGGATATAGGTGAATTGCTGGATATGGCTATTCACAATTATCTACTAAACGAAGGGGCAGATCCCTACTATTTACAATGGAGGTTGGAAGTCTAGAATTCTCAGCCTGGCCTTCGTAGATTAAATATGTTTACACTTCACTCGTAAATGAAGGGTCCACCGACCCTTGTTGTGGTAAGTATTATGCCAGTCCTCACCGTTTTGGATATAAATGAATTGATGGTCTAGCCTTTGTAGGTTGAATAATTTTACATTGCTTCGCACAATTTGCTTGCAAGTGGAAATATTCTCAGAGAAATAGTGGGCGCTCTTTCTCCAAGTTGTCTATTTTTACAAATCCCTCATAAAGGAAGGGGCAACCGACCCTTCTTCTGACCATAACTCTATTCATAATAGTTCTAGGATGCAAGAAGGGTCGATCGATCCTTCTTGTGTTGGCCATTCTGGATATAGGTGAATTTATTGATATGGGTGCTCAAAATTATCTACTAAACGAAGGGGAAGATCCCTACTATTTACAATGGATGTTGTAAGTCTAGAATTCTCAGCTTGGCCTTCATAGATTACATATGTTTACACTTCACTCGTAAATGAAGGGTTCGCCGACCCTTGCTGTGGTAAGTATTCTGCTAGTGCTCACCGTTTTGGATATAAATGAATTGACGGTCTAGCCTTCGTAGGTTGAATAATTTTACATTGCTTCACTCAATTTGCTTGCAAGTGGAAATATTCTCAGAGAAAGAACGGTCGTTCTTTCTCCAAGTTGTCTATTTTTACAAATCCATCCTAAAGGAAAGGGCGGCCGACCCTTCTTTTGCCCATAACTCTATTCATAATAGTTCTAGGATGCAAGAAGGGTCGGTCGATCCTTCTTATGTTCGCCATTCTGGATATAGGTGAATTGCTAGATATGGGTGTTCACAATTATCTACTAAATGAAGGGGCGGATCCCTACTATTTACAATAGAAGCTGAAACTCTAGAATTCTGAGACTGGACTTCGTAGATTAAATATGTTTACACTTATCTCGTAAATGAAGGCTCGACTGAACCTTGTTGTGGTAAGTATTCTTCCAATTCTCACCATTTTCAATATAAATGAAATGACGGTCTAGCCTGCGTAGGTTAAATAATTTTACAATTCCCTCATAAATGAAGGGGTGGGAAACCAGAAAAGCGCCGTGCGAATGCGCACTATGCATTCGCATTGCGAAGTCCAAGAAAGTGCAGTGCGAAGTCCAAGAAAGCGCATTGCACAGTGTGCATTCGCATTGTGAAGTCCAGGAAAGCGCACTGCGAAGTCTAGGAAAGCGCACTACGCATTCGCAATGCGAAGTCCCGGAAAGTGCACTGCGAATGCACAGCTTGGCAGAAGTGCAATTTAAGTGTGTTAACCGCTACAATTACTGGAAGGTAACTTAACCGTTATCCACTTTTCGGCCAGTGAGTTAAGCCGTTATCCACTTGTCGGCCAGTGATTTAAGCCATTATCCAAGTGCCGACATCGAAAAATCTCGCAATTAAAAGAGCATATTGTCCACTTGAGCCTAATCAATAACAGAAAATATTAAGATTTGGATGACGGACATAGCAATTAAGGCCTGATTTAACACTCACATAGCTTGGCGACATTGACAGATCTTAGCAATTAAGGAAACATTATCTGATTAGATAATAACCAATGGAGGAAAGGACTGAGATATCATCCTAGATCCGGCCAAAGGACATGGCATTAAGTGACCAAGCTTAGCCGTTTCCGACGCATTCAATGGAGGAGAGGACCGTGATCCTTGGGAGATTTTCCCAACAATTATGACATTTACTGCCAGACTACCCGTGTTAACACGCAGTTAGGGTAGGAAGGCCTATAAATTGCCAAGTCGGGTTACTTCTCAGTTTTTACCACGAATTTTCAGTTTTTACTTCTTGGGTTAAATGGTTTGGAAGGATTAATGAAGTCACCAACAAAGCCACGGATATCTTTAATGTGGACATCTTTAAATATTACACTTTAACCTAAATTACAATATGATTTTTTTTTTCTTTACTAGATTGAAATTAAATTGGTTAAAAAGGAGGCGATTTGAGTGTTAGGTATGAAGCTCCTCGATAGACAAGTGTCAGAAATCGAAGGCAAGAAATCATTACGATGAAAATCATGGCAAGCAAAGGAGACATCACCAGGGAGGCAGGCATAAGTAAATTGAATGAACATGAGACACTACCGGCCCTTGCAGGTGGTGGGATATTTGACAACATGGATCCTAAAAACTATAGTGGAATCATATGCTAAGCTTGTTGGGCAGAGATCATGAAATAAGCTTAACATGTGATCCATTTAATTGCACTATACTATAATCATAACATCCTCTCAAAAATCCAACAGTGCACATTTCAAAGCCATGCACTTTACAAAATGAACTTGTGGTGGTAGTTGGAATCTACCACTAATATTTTGGTTGTCCGATAGTTTACAACTGTATTTTGTCTTGTTTTCACTATAGTAACTCTCCTCCCAGCAAGTGCATCTTATTTTGAGATTTGGTAGAGTAAAGAAAATTCAAATCTTGGTAAAGAGACAATGGTTTTAGACTACGAAATTCTAGGTGAGTTGTATAGGGAGATTGTGGGTTCGAATCCCACAGTGATCACCATGAAGGTTTCGCTCGTCACTGAGAAGTAAGGAGTAATGAAGTCACTAGCAAATCCATCCGTCCCATAATAGGGTGGATCATCCAGGCCTTCGCCACGGAACCCTCCACAGTAGCAGTAACAAAAAGATAAGCATAAGGTAGCAACTTAAGATAAACTGAAGGTTGCTGATACTAAGAAGACCCCTATACCACAACAACAACCACCACCACCGGTATGGCTGGGTCCAGAATATGTCATACCGAGAGGAAGCGACGCGCCGGATAATTGGTCCTTCTAAAAAATGCACCGTATGAAATTCCCATGCCGTTGATGTCGAAACATGTGCGATCAAAGGAGAACTTGGCTAGAAAGATCCTGGACTGTAAATTTGAAGACCATGAATTGTTAGATGCGGACAAGTTCCCACAGTTCCAACCACACCAATACATGTACAAGAAAGACGATGAATCTCTCAAGCAATCTACTGTTATCCTGATGGATTGGGCCAAGCACTTATCTGAATCAGGACTGCTCAACCTGTTTTAGATTCCTCATTTTGGGTGCAGTAACGAATTGAACACCGTAGTGCGCACTCTGTTATCATGCACTCATCAGGGATACCTATGGTTGGACCAACTGGTGAACATTGCCATTGATCTTATTGTCAGAATTACAGGCCTAAGTAAAAGAGGCATTGATCCTACATATCAGTTTCCGGGAAAGAAAGAAGATAGAGAATTGGCTGCCAGTATAAAAGATGAATATGGCCTTACCAAGGGAAACTGTGGCTTTCCCATGTCCCATCTTACTAACATACCACTGCGCTTCACAGTTCAGCTTATTGCGGGGAGAATTCTAAGAAAGTTCGGGCCGATTGAGGTTCCCGCTTGAGCAATAGCCTTAGCTGCGAAAGCTAAGGATGGTTGTCAATATAATTGGGAAAACTATTTGTTAAATGAATTTTTAGAGGATGTACGAGACACCTAGGAGAATCAATCTCCATTTCATTTCAGTTGGCTATTAGTGCTGATTGCCTTCGTGGGGTGGAAAGAATCCCTTTACTAGAACGGTATGCCAGTGGCATCTTCAGATTTTCAAGGGGTGAGATTCGCCAACATGTGGGCCTTGGTGAATCAAGAGAAGCAAAGGTGGAGCAACCTGCAGTTTCTCACCTACTACGAGCAACTGTGAGAATCCATCAAGAAGACTTCATGAATTACAAAGGAAGTAACCACCATGTATATCACAAAGATGTTATTCAAGGTCGGACTGCACTCCATGTCCATACAACTGTGAATACTAGCCGAACCAAATACATGGTATGAGGGACCTTACCGGCTTGAGGCAAATGACATTGAATTAATAATCGAAGACTGGCCAACAAACTAGAAAGTCGATGCGCCTGTGCTGCTCATCACCTCTTCTGAAGAAAGAAAACAGGATGACCCTGAAGAAAAAGGTCCTGAGGTGAACAGCGCGCAGAACCCAACACCTGACCAGGGAGGCAGAGAGAAAAGAAAAGAACTAGACATAGCGGTACCAGAAAAACCACAAAAAAAGAAAACCAAATCTACCCGGAAGACGTTGGATAAGATGTTGCATGGCAACGACTATGAGTGCATCATAGCAAGGGTATCAGTGTATATGGAAGATGCACTTGTGTTGAAAGATGTTAAGGATGCGACATCACAAACAGGCATGAATGAAAGCGTCGTGGAGTTAAAGAGCTTGGTTACTAGACTTGAACAAGTCCAACGCGACTTGGTAAAAGAACCACCCCATGATGCGTGCTCAGGAGCACCAAGTAAGCCACAGAGCAGCCGTCCATCCTATACTACGAGGACCCAACTATTCAAACTTGAGCCGATGGTAGTCATATACCCCACAAATGACATGGCTGAGAGTGCGCGATGACTCGCACATCTGGAAATTAAGATGGAGTTAGTACCCATGGAAGGATTGCAGGATCTTTAGAGACAAGTTGCCAAAGAGATCCATGAGAGAAGCTTAGTCTCCCACAGCCAGTTCCTAAGACTGGAAGAAAATTGCAAACAACTACAAGAAGAATGTGCATTGAAGACAATGGAGCTTAGCTACACAGAAGAGAAGCAGTGCAAAATAAAGGAGGTAGTCTCAACAGTCTGTGCAAGGCTGCCCGAACTTGCCAAAGATCAAGAGATAGAAACTATCATCCTTAAGATTGGAACTGCAGTCAACAGTCTCAAAGAAGACACAAGGGAGATGGAAGAAGTCCATCAGAATAAAATTATAGAGTTGGAGGAGGCTCACAAGACTGAAATGACAGAAATGGCAGAGACCCACAAGAATGAAATTGCTAAAATGGAAGTGGCATATCAAACAAACATTGCTGAGATAAAATCCCAACAGCAATCAGGGACATCACAACGAGAAGAAGAAGCAAGAGAAGAGGCACTGAAGGCCTCTACTAAAAGAATCTACGCAGAAATGGCAAGATGCCAAAGTCTGCTAGACGAAGTTTCTAACATATGGGTTATGTTGCAAGAAGAACCAGAATTCAAGGGGATTCAGGATGAAGTGCAGCGAAAGCAATAGGATATCGATACTGTTAATGTTGCCATGAAAGATTTACCAGCGAGGAAGATGATGTAGAAGTTCGCTAAAAGGAAGGAACTTCAGAAACAATTGGAGGCATTAAGAGAAAAGGAAGCTGAAGCTTCCATTAGAGAAATTTTGAGGTAAAAAATGGGCCTCCAAACAAAGAAAATGTACTTAAAACTTCAACCAATCACATTTCAAAGGATGGCATCCTCCCCCTTGGTTGAGGTGGCAATGCTTGCTTATTTGTCACATTTTTAATGGTGGATGAAAACCCATGGTTAACCATGGTAGTGCTTTGAAGCCATAAAGTCAAATACTCATGATGAAGGTCCTTTCACACTTTCCATAAAATAATATTATTGTCAATTTCAAGTAAAGTACTCATAATAAAATAATATTATTGTCATTACCAAGTAAAGTACTCATAAAAATATTATTATTTCCATTTTCATATTTTTTCAAAATAATAATACAAATAAATATTATTTTTATTATATTTGTGTATTTGATGTCTTTTTTTTCAAAATGTGTATTTCATATTTTTAATTTCAAATTATATATTAATTTCATTTTAATTAATATCTCAATGTCAAATTAATTATAAATTTATATATATTATGCATTCCAATTCAAAAAGGGAAAAAGATTGATAAAGATAATTTTGTATTTATAAGATAAATTAATATAATTATTTATTATAAATATTATATTTAATATAATACTATAAAATGTCATTCAAATCTAAAAGTAATACTATAAATATAAATACTATATAATACAATTATATTTTTAATCTAAAAAAAGTAATTAGTTCAAATGTCATCCAAATTAAAGACAAATTAGGATATAAAATTAAAAATTAATCTTTTTAGTGAACGGAAAATAAAACTTAACTTATTTGATTCAAATTAACACAAATTCATTTAAATTTGAAAGGTAAATTTTAAAATTACATTTCATTTAAAGACGAGGGGAAAATTTTTAATTTAAAGATGAAGGGGGGATTTTTTTTATTTTAAGTTGTTGGGGAAATTTATAAAAAAAGTACCAGTTACATTGCCGGCAATTGTCGTTCAGTAATATCCCAAAATCCAACAAAGAGGGACTCCTAAAATGCACATGACAGATTGCACTAAAATTAAAAACAATTGAATTAGTAAAATGTATTTTAGAATATTTTTTTATACAAATCATAAACATCCTATTTTATGAGAATTTAACTAAATTAATTCTATTATAAAAACACATAAATTGGTTTAATAAGAAAATAAGTAATTTAAATTAAAAAAATACATATATATTTATTATTTTAATTTATAATTTTGGAATAATAAGTTAATCATATCATTAACATATGTAAATTTGGTTAAGAAACTAAAAACGATAAGTTATAATAAAAAATTAAAAAGAGATATGTATCTTAAATTTTAATTTTCAAACACTAAATTAATTATACCATAAAAATACATAAATTATATTAAGAAACAAAAGAACACAAGTTATAACAAAAAATTAGTGCATGTTTTACAAGAAACAATGCCATATTTTGAAGGGTGATCTAAAGGTTACCACTACTATCCTTTATTCTCCAATATTCCTCTTTCAAGAGAACATTGACATATCATTGAAAGTGGCCTCAATCTCGATGTTGCTATGTGATTCTTATTAAAATCAATCTCAACTCTCACCCTAATCATCCCGAAACATGGGGATGAAATTGATATGATGAGTAAGATCACACTTTGAATAACTAAGAAATCACTTAATATCATTTCCCAATCCCCTCTTTCTCCTTCAAACAATAAGCACTATGCCCATCTCCTTGGATTACCCTATGAGGCACCATAAAAAAAATCCAAGATCGGGACTCATAAATATCTAATGGTTGAACTTGTTTAGGAACCTTTGGCTTTGAAATAGTATAAAATCCTCATAACAATATTGTAATTTGTAGAATACTTGAAGAGGAGTGATCATGACACCTTGAAAAAGGATCCCATTTCTAGTCCTCCGAATTGAGCAATTCACTACTAATGGGAATGCTCTAATTTTTTTACCAAGGGTTCTTCATAACATTCCTTGAAATATTGGGAGAGAATATCACCAACCTAATGGCCCAATCCATCCAAAAGTGTTTTTGCTGTCGAACACACATCTAGAGTAAAATCACATCCACTAACAAATTATGTATGTATTCTTCATGCTCCTTGCATAAAAATCATATACCTGGTCCATGCCACACCCTTATGTGTTGTTTATCCCAGTGCATTATTTTGTTAAATAAGGCTTGCAAAAATATAAACTTGGTCTTTATTGATAACTTGAATTTCCAATGTTTAGTCCACTACAATTTTGATATTACTTGAGTAATTGCCACAAATAAAGAAGATTAACTATTTTTTGTAATGTAAGATCTATTCTTTAGATTTCTATACCAAACAAAGAGGTATGGGTCTCCCATTCATTTTCCAACCATCCTACAAGTCCCAAACCTTTTGTGGTCATCTAAGTCTCCCTCCATGAATGCCTTTGAATTGTAGAAAAGCATCACACTTGAAATTAAGGTTTTGATTATATAATGAGTACACCAAGTGCACAAATAGCTTGCAGTTCGAATCCATTGGTTAGACCGTAATATTACCTTCCATCATTAATTTTCTAAGCCAACCAAGATCCCCACGTTGGAAAGGAGAAATTTAATGCTTTCCATATTATTGAAAGTTTGTAAATTTGAGGTGAAAGTTTGTAAATGGCGCCAAGGGATTTCGAAGTGGGTTTTTTTTGGGGAAGTTGATTATTGGCCGGTGGGGTATGATTACAATCATCTAAGATTTGCAGGGGTGTGTTTTGGGCAGGTGAAACCAGTTTGGATGGTTCGAAGGGCATATTTCGGGCAGTCGAAACCAGTGGCAGCTGCAGCTTTCCTTCACCTATATCCTTAGGCCGCAGCAGATCTCGTCTTAGCTGCACTTCGCCGATCTCGTCTCAGCTGCACAACTCTCCAGCATCGAATTCTCTTTCTGATTGGTGAGTCCTAATACGTTTCCCAACTCTTGCTGAACAGTTACCTTAGCGGCCATTATTTTTTTTTCAATTCATTTGCGAAAAAACTATTTCTCCTTTTTTTTTTCCCTTGGAAAAAATTAGTAATTTTATTTCATAAAATGAACAAAATTACAATCTGCACATCTAATAGAATCACTAAGATCCCTACATTGTCACATATTTCTGTCCCATATCATACAGGTATATCGGCTGTCCATACAACTCACTTAAATCTCATTACAGATTACAAAAAACAGTAAACAGACTTGCTGTTCGCTGGTCTACAAAAATCAAAACTGTGAATACGACTGTCCCTACAGCCCACATATATCCAATTAACATATAATCCTATGCCGTCCATCGCTGGTTCAATCAACTGCGATTTCTATCCATCGCTGAGAGATTTGTCCATCGCCGGTCAACAATGCAGAGAGAAAATGTTCATCGCTTGTCTCCTAAAAAACTGAGCTATTGCTCAATTCTGTGCCTCAATATCTTCGTGAAATGGTCTGTGATAATAGCTGTAGATGCCCTCAGGTGAATGATTAGTGATCTTCCAAGTGCCAAATGGTAAGTGCTGCTGCGTCGCTTCCTTGGAAAGCATATCTGCAATCCCATTCCTCTCCCTGTAGACATGTGTAAATGTAATTTGATAAAATGACAGCTTTAACCGGATCACCTCCTCCAGGATAGGTAATAGTATCATCACATTGCAATGTGTGATCTCCTTAGCCCATTCGATAACTAACATGGAGTCGCCAAAAATCTGTAGTGATAGACATCCTTGTTCAAGTGCGAATAACATCAGCAGCCTAAGAGACATAAGTTCAGCATAGTTATTGGATCCCCTCCCCAATCTAGCCACCAGATGAAAATAATGGGACTCTGTTTGGAAAAGAACTCCCCCCCCCACCACACTCCGATTGATGGTCTATTGAAGCACCATCAAAAAAATCCCATGGCATGGATTTGTCAATCATTTCCACACACACAGGTCGCGTTTTAATCACAGGAACAGGTGCCTTGAAGTGAAGGGTAATAGCCACGATTTGTGCCACTACACTCTCCAATGGAACCCTGCAATCTTGAAAAATAATCTTATTCCTGGTAATCCAGATGCCCCAGGCATAAATACAAGGGAAAGCCCGGATGTTTGATGTCTTATGTGTTGTCCACCACAGTTGAAACGCCTCATGAACACTCGCACCCTGCCACCCCACATTGAGATCCAGGAAAATGCAGGCATCATCCCAAACTGCCTGAGAATACCAACAATGGACAAAAAGATGAGAACTAGTCTCTTCCGCATCTCTACATAGTGGACAGATCCCCGGACTACATAGTGGACAGATCCCCGGACCCTGCATGAATCGTCTTTGTAGAATGTCCCAGGTTGGGGCCCTTTGTTCCAGAATAGCCCAGAAGAGTAGTTTTGCTTTACCTGGACACTTTAGCTTCCACAGATTTTTCCACCACCACACCAATCCCCTGTTATGTACTTCCACATTCAACTGGATATATCCATTCTTAGGGGAGTATATTCCAGAGGGATGATGGTCCCAAATAAGTTCATCAGTCCTATTGGTCAGTCGAATATTCGGTAGTCTTAAGTGCCGAAGATAATCCGCCCAAGCCCCATGCAAATCACCAGGGATCTCAAGTCGATGTGCAGAGTTCCATCCCTGATGCCAAAGTGTAGATGTTCTCGGATCCGCAATATCAGCCAAGAAATGACAACCCCTTGCTGCCAATATATTCCTCAAATCCACTTGAAGGACATGACCACCCCTACAGCCAACCCAAGGGTCCAGTCCGATACGAATAAGGCTCCCATTTCCAATCCTCCACACTAATCCAGAACCTACCAAATGAAAATGCTGCACCACCGCTTTCCAAACCACAGAGCAATTTTCCCTCGTCTTATTGCCCAGCCTGATCCATTCGAGTAGAGTAAGAGGGGCAATATATTTATGATATACCACTCTTGTCTAGAGGCTCTGTGTGTGAATAAGTCGCCATGACACCTTGGCCCCCAAGGCTTTTGCGAACAGAAATATATTCTTTAACCCCCATCCTCCCAGGGCTTTTGGGACCGCAATTTTTTCCCATCTGACCCACACCAACGCTCGTTTGTCACACTTACCCTTCCATAGAAAAGCAAAACACAACCAACGTATCTGTTCCAATACTCCTATGGGAATCCAAGCAAGAGACAACCAATACACCGGGATTGCTTCCAAAACTGATTTAATCAGAACCAGCCTCCCAGCCCGTGAGAGCCATTTATGACTCCATCCATGTAGTCGCTGTTCTAATTTAGCTAATAACCAGTACCAATCAGCCTTCAGATAAGCATTTGGTTTCAAGTGAAAGCCAAGTACTTTAAGCCATCATCAATATCCAATGTCCTGTAAGGTAGTCTGAGTGCCAAATAGTGAAGCTCCTGCTCGGTTAAATGCGAACAAGTAATTGATGACTTGTCAATATTCACTAACATACCCGCGGCTACTTGCACTAAATTGAGACCTTCAACCACCTTATCAATATCCTGTCTGGTGCCATCACAAAATATCAGAATGTCATCAACAAATAGGAGATGTGAGATATACAATACCTGAGAAATGGATATGCCACGAAAGGAACCATCAGCTTTTGCTTTCAGTATAAAACGACTGAGTCCTTCAGCAATAAGGAGAAACAGCAGCGGAGAAAGTGGGCATCCCTGTCTTAGGCCCCTTCCTGCATGGAAGAATGGACTAGCAGAGCCATTGATCGGTACAGCAAAGCTCACCGTAGTGATGCAGGCCATAATCCATCTGATAAATTCGTAGCAGAAACCCAGGTGAGTAAGAAGCACCCGGAGATAGAGCCAACTAACTCTGTCAAATTCTTTTGAGAGATCAATCTTGATCACAGCACCCTTCTGTTTCTGCACTTTCAGAGTGTGTAATCCTTCCTGGGCAACACCGATGGCCTCGTGAATTTGTCGACCTTCCAAGAAGCCAAATTGCCCACAAGAGATATGCTGAGACAAAATATTCTTGAGTCTCCTCACCATAACCTTAGAGATGATCTTATAGATACAGTTACAGAGAGAGATAGGTCTGAATTCATCAAAGTATTCAGGCTTGTCCGCTTTTGGAATAAGAGCAATAAAGGTCGAGTTAAAAGGACCATGTACAAACCCAGCCTTTCGCGATTCTTCCACCACATTCAATAATTCCTCCCCGAAGAGGTCATAGAATCCCAAGAAGAATTCGATAGGCCAGCCATCTGGCCTAGGGATTTTATCTCTCTGAAAGGAATGCATGACCTGCAAGAGCTCATGCGGCAACACTTCCTCCATCAACAATCGATTTTCTTCCTTCCCCACAAATCGAGGGAAAAGCTGAGTCACACGTATAACCTTAGCAATAGAGGCCCCAGGTTGTGCAGTGAATAAATCTCCAAAGTGTCTAACACCCAACTCCGCCAATCCATCAAAACTGGAGACCCGTTCCCCTTCAGCAGAAGATAGTTCCCAGATAGAGTTAGTGGATTTTCTCCCTTTTGCATATGCTTGAAAATTTTTTGTGTTCTCATCACCGCACTGTAGCCAAATCGCCCTACTCTTCATTCTCCAAAGCTCTTCACGTTCACACAGAATCACATTTCTGCGTCTTTCCCATTCCATCAACTCACCTTTCTGTTGATCATCCAAATAGCCCATTCCCGGACAATGAAGCAGTTTATCGATATTCAGCTCAGCAGTCTGTAGATTCTGTTCATCACGAACCCATTTTTCATGTGCCCATAGGATAGTGGCCTCTTTTATGCGTTGAAGATTATGCTGAAAGTGTGCACCCGCATACTCTAATGAATCTAAAGGTTGATGAACCCACAGATTCTGAACCCGCATACTCTAATGAATCTAAAGGTTCATGTTTAGGTAGCCCATAAGTGCTGGTAATTAGCTCGGATTGTTTACCTATGGCTGTCCCTTTTATTGTCAAATTACATCATAATAGTTGATATTCGAGGAAGATATATTTCACCAAACATCTTTACAAGCTATTCCAATTGCATGATAGTATACTCTTTGTACATAAAATAGAAATCTAAATGATAACTTGCATTACTCAATATCAAGAGACCATTGCAAATATTTTACAAACAACCAATGATTATATCTTCCTTCTCTCTTAAATCAGCCAAAATCTACTCAATGTGAAGAGTTAATTTTTCCTCCATCTCAGCAAAATGGGTGATCCAATTCCCCACTTGAGTTTGATATCCGTCTCTAACATAGAATTCATCTCAATATTTTGAGTTTTTTTATAAGGGTAAGATTTAGACTTCAAAGAGTGGAGATAATCATATATTTATCTTCCATTACATAAATTTCTACAACAATAGAAGGAGCATTGAAGTAAGACCAAGCAGCTGCTATAGGACTAATATTTGTGTAGCTCAAAAGAGGGGTGGCTTCAAAGCCATGAAGATGTTGTAGATCTGATATTTCTATAGTAGAAATTAGACAATCTTAAGGCCATGAAAAATTTGTTGCATATGTGAATGTTCATTTCTTAGAATTGAACCTGAAACTTAGGCAAAATTGGCCAGCATAGAGAGGAATTACTTTGATTCATCCACAACTTAGGCATGAAGATTTTCAGAGATCGTGATGAGATTCTCATGAGTAAATTGAACCACAAATGACTGGACATATAGGAAATTTGGACTATGAATTAGTGCTTCTCCTATAGTAATGGAAAGGGTAGCTTTAGCATTAAAAAATTGCAAAAATCACAGAATTCATGCTACTTTAAAGTTTAAACATCACAAAAAAATGCTGCTAAGTAGAGCAATCTGGAGCTAAATTGAGGGTGCTTTCAAGTTGTGAATCTATTGGTGAAATTCATGCATGCAAACTCACCATCACATTCAAGTTGTGAGACTCTTCCTTGGCTACAAATCTGTTGTAGTTGGAAATTCATATTGGGTCATGGATCTGTTGTAGCTACATGAAAATACACGACTGCCTATGTGAAAATCACATAGATTCACCTACTCATATTTATGTAGCATGATAGTCACTACATAGAGAAACCTTTAGGTCAATCACTTAACTAGGGATGCATTAAATTCTAGTGATATTTAGGACAAGTGTGTGGGCCAATTAAAGCAACAAATTACCCCCCCCCCCACCAAATTTAATTTTTCTTCTACAATGAAAACCCTCCTTAAGATTATCCTAGGCTCCAATAATCTTAAACAGTGATATGGGGGTCTTAAACAAGTTTTTGTGCCAGTAGTAAGACTTCATGCTCATGATTTGTGAAGATCATCCTGTGTATGGACCTTGTTAAGGTCATCTTACTTCAGATTTTGCTACAAATTAAGGGCTGTGAGGACAGTTTATAACAACATACTAGTTGAAGGGCATCTCGCCATTTTTCCCATGATAAAATCTCCTTATTTCAGTCCCAAAACAATATTAATATTAATAAACAAATACAATGCAACTAGGAGGAAGTTGAGGTGATAGTTCTAAAGTTGCGGTCTGCTAGAAGGATGACCTAAGCCACTATTATATCTCCAACCCATTTTAGATATAGGCATATAATGGGATTGATCTTTGTAGAAACTTGGTAGATTGCAACAGCTTATACACCAGCATTCTTGAGGCAGTCCTATGCCAGTATCTTCCACAGTCATATTCAGCATTCCTGAGTAGCATTTCATGGAATTATCAGCAGGTTGCATGCCACTAGCAGATCTAAGATTCCCTGAGGCTTAGAGGTTCACTGGTAGCAGATTAGATCAGCATTTGAAGTTAGGCTTAGCATTTAAAGTTAGGCTCAACTCTTCTCCCAAGGGTGTTGTAACTCTAACTCTAACTCTAACTTTTCTCCCAAGGGTGCTAAGACAATGGAATTTTGTTTCTCATAGTGTTAGAGGTAGGTCAAGTGTGGTTTAGTGACTTGCTAGAAGTAATCTTGAAATTTCAGTTCTCACATTTTCATGGAGTCTACCATAATTTGCTCATTATATGTAAGTAATTTGGATAAATAGATCACATTTGTTAACTTCTATGGACCCTGCCATAGTAGAAAGGAGTATTTGCTAAACAATTTGAAAGTTGTTGCCTTTACAAAATCCTCATTTTGAGGTTTTTTTAATAGAAAGAGCATACTAAACATTTTTTATTTCATTTTTATGTTGCAGAAATCAATGGCTCAACGACGTCCCAGGAGTGAGTTGAAATCAGTTGTGTTATACAACAAAATTGATGATGAAGGAAAATGGGTTTCGATGCCAATATCTGTTGGGTCATGGGTAACAATGAAACCAGGAACAATTGGAAGCCATGGAATAAAAAAAAGGCGTTTGCATGACATTAATATCCATTGGAAAGGCTTGGTAAAAGGATTTAAGATGAGTAATGGAGGAAAAAAAGTGGCAGAGATTCAAGTGGCACATGTCTATGACTATAGGGAGATGTCAAAAGAGAAAGTTTTTATTCAACCAGATTTTCCCAAAATTGATTGTAACTGTGAGTATGGATGACCAATTTGGATATCATAGTTTTTGATGGTCAATTTTGATTGAAAGCTTATAGGATTTCCAAATCTCCTTATTTTTCTTTTATAGCAACATGAATATATTACATTTATCTCAGATTTATGCATATCAAATTGGAAGGAATGGGAGCCAGCTGAATGCATAACGAGTGTTTTCCAAGCTGTTCATTCAAAAATTGGAGAACTACTCTATGCTGGTAAGGATCCTGCATGGTTAAAGAAAGAAGGTATTTTCTTTTACAAATATGAATACATTCTTCCGAAAACAATTGGATCGTGTGGATATCTCAAAGAGATCCCTTTACCTTCACTCAGCTTATTGGAATGGCCAAGTGTAGATGATTCTTCAGTAAGTTCTTTTCGTTACAAGCTATTTTCAGAAATGCAAATTGGAATGAAAGAAAAAGGCGGCATCCACGTACGTAGTGGCATTTTCATGCCGTTCTCTATGTTTTTTCATCTGTTTCATAAGGAGGAGTCGATAAGGAAAACTGGTAAAATGTATGCTACTTCAAAACCTTCCAATGAGCTACTTACAAATTTGTTTTTCAATGGGTGGGATACAAGAGTACATGACCAAAGTGGAGAAGAAATACAGTGCAGATTGAGTCATGACACCTTGTCTTTCAAGTAAGTCATTTCAATATACATTATTTTAAATTGTATTATGCATCTTAATATTTAGGGTTAGTCGAGGCAAAGAGGGAGTTACTTATGAATGTAACAAATGATACAACATTTTCATTTGGTTCTTTCAGGTATTGGATTTCAAGACAGATATTATATCTCTCATTTAAATTCCGTAGGTGGAGACTAGTTCGACAAATGGGGAAATGGATTTGGGTTCCAAAGGAACAGGATGACGGTGATGGAACACATTCTCCAATAGTTTCTCTTGATGTTCTGAAAAATGGTGAATTATTTAGAACATTATCAATGGAGGAGGATTGGACACTATTTGAAGTCAGAGAACACTTGGAGCTGCAAGAAGATTTTGACCATTTTGTATTTGTACAGAATGGTAAAATGGTGAGAATGTAAAGATGAATATCACGATTTTAATATGAAGATCCAAGTTTACCAAATCATTGGCATGTGAAACCTTATTTATAGAGATTAATTATAATTTCTTTTATTGTATTTTGTAGGTGGGGAAAAGACGAGAACATACTGTGCGTTGCAAAGACTGTGTCAGACCTTCTACCATTGAAATTAGGGAATGCTAGATATTTGTGATGTGAAAATATAAAATGGATAACTAATCCACATTATAAGAGCATTCCCCGAATGTAATGGGATTTTTGATTTGCAATCTCCAGTATTTCTTTCGGTGTTACTATTCAAGAAACTATAGTAGTCCATTTATGACTATATTGTACCTATACTTTCTTCCAAAAAGCTGAAGTGTTTATACACTTTTAGTATATGTGTTTTTCAATTTCCTATGTATGCGTGTGTTCTTAGTTTTCTATTCAGTTTGGTTTAATACATGATTAAAATTTAAATATTGCAATGAAATAGATGAAAATAATGTGGTTTAGTATCATTTTATTTTGACCAATATACGGACTTGTGTCCATCCATCCTTAACATTATTTGAACTTAAATAGTCTTGGTGCTTTCTGGAGGTATACAAAATTATCAGGTACCATAGATGGCTTTTGTCTCAGCTAGTGAAGGGTTTTGGGCAGTGATTTGTGTAAATTTCTGGGATTACACCAGCAATATATGACAATTTTAGGGCTGGAATGATTGTACCAAGAGGCAGCAATGGCTTCCATTCAAACGAGAGCAATGGCTTTCATTCATAAGCTGGATAACAGGCCAAAAAAGGGCTTTCATTATACCTTGTTGTTCCTTCATTATCAGTTGTAGTTTGTGTTTATATGAATGTATAAAATTGCATTTCCAGCTCTGGTTAGTTTCTGGGGTTTTCATATATATCATCAATTGGCAATTAAACATTCTAAACTGAGATCATAATAATAAAAACTAAGGGGAGCCATAAGGGAAATATCCAAGCATTCTATTTTCAGCTGTGTTTGGAGGTTGCATGCCAAGTGTCTGACACCAAGAAATTTTCAAGAAATTTTATAGAGAATTTTACATGAAGTGAAATTTTATAGAGAATTTTACATTCTCTAATATAATCTAAATGTCTTGCATTGATTTACGATTGACATGGGTATTCACAAGTGTTTTTGTACTTTGGTGGAAACATCTACCTGAGAAGGATAGACTGGATATTATTAACGCAAATAAGCCCATAGATATTTTAATGGAAGAAGTAGCAGATGAGTTCTATGGAAATGTTCCTATAGATTATGCACATGTTTCTAATATGTATATGTCACAAAATTTGTGTAATTTTGTTCAATTAAATGCTTCAAATGTGTTGTGTGGAGTCTTCTGTATAAGAAAAATGATCTAGAAAATGTTTTCTATTTGTGGCATTACATTGTTGCAAAGCTAGGAATATTTCCTACGTTGTCAAAGAAATATTTACTTAGCATAGATCCTGTTATCCTCATTTGGCATGGGTGACAAAATGCAATAGGTCAATCCTGTAACATGCATCCAGCAGTAAACACCCTTTGATTAAGTTTTGAAAATGATTATTTAACAGCCAGGTATGATGAACCAATTCTGGGCACTTTAGGGTTGTTCCGGGCACTATAATGGAGAAGCCTTAGCATCATAAACAGACTTGGGTAGACAACATCAGGTTCTGGGAATTGCTATGCCTGTTTGGGCACTTTGCAACAGTACTACAGTCACGTACAGCCACAAAGCATCCCTGGGATTGTGTTCTACATCAAACAGCATTAGGTAAAAGGTCACTTGCAGCTATAAAGATCAGTTATGGGCATTCCTGCGGATGTTTCAGCCTCCCAACAATAATGAATCTCAGATCTGGGCAAGTCTGGGCATAGTTGCAGCAGTAAATAGCCACATTAGACCAATCCTGGGCAGTCCTGTGGGTGAGAAAGCAGCAATAAACCCACATCACTTTCACCCTGGGCATGCTAGCTCAAATTCAGGCATGTTCCTGTGCCTAACAATGGTAAAAAGCAGTCTCATCTCTAAATCTGGGCACCAAATAAAAACCAAATCTGTCCAAGGTAGTGAGAAGTTTGTAAATGTAAACTTGAAAAAGAATAAAAGAAATGATTTGACATTATGACCACCATCAGAACCTCTACTTATCATCATAGCATATGTTGTTTCGGTTAAAAACAATCTATTCCACTTCTTACAAATATAATCTTCATGCTGAATGTGCCTCTCTCCTCCAAGAAAGTGATACATATTACAAATGACAAAGGCACCTCCATTCAAATAAATAGTTAAATGAACAATGCAGTGGTTCAATAAGAAACAGATCCTAAATTTTCCAGTGTTTTTTGACCCACCGATCTCCCAAAAAATCAATTGTTTAATTGAAAAACTTCCAAGACCCGAAACTCCTAAAGGCTAAAACCCTAAACCCCATTCCTTGTCAAGGTCTGACTTATCCTTCTGTCAATATCTGCTCTCGAGGTGTTCTCTCAAGTTTTGATCTATCATTATGGTCAATGTCTGATGTCAAGGTCTGATCTATCCTTATGTGTTGTGTTGTTTCTCACTTCACCCAAGTCCCACACTGTTATTTAGTCCTACCATAGGCTTCAAGAAAACCACCTTTTTCATTGTTGATATGCACATTTGGATGTGGCTCAGAAAAACCCTGCTTCATTCTCATGTTGAAATGGTCTTCAAAATTACCAATTATCAATGGTGGTGTCAACTTATCGAATTATAACTTTATAAGTTATGGTAGATGGTTGGCTAACAGTAATATGCACAAGAACTCTCTTTTTTGGTTATAACGTATAACTTACAGTTTTAATCTTGTGGTTTCTGAATGGTTTTGATTCTTAACTCTATTTTTATATTTATGTGTACTAATCATTTCCTCGTTGTATCTGGATCCTGACTTTTCGAAAATCATTTCCAGGTATGACATATTTGTGTAAATAAACCCCAAAACATCTAATAAAGAAATAAAGAAAAATCGCAATTATTATCTCCCCAAAACAATATGCATGCTACTCCCCCGTAAAGATACAAATTTTACCTCATAACATGTCAATTTTGATACGAAGCAACCAACTGTGATTTTCTTATTTTTCAATGCTAGCTTCCAAGCTATAGATTCCATAATCTATCTTGCCATTACCCAATGCAAATAAAGCTACAAATAAAGAACTCATAAGAGTTTAAGACGTTTCCAGTAAAGCTGATAAGGTCTCTAATATCTTAAACATTAAGTATCATAATAATGGTATCTACACAGGATTATACCAAAATGGTGTAGTTAGAATAGAAAGGTAACTTCTTATACCTCACCTCCAAACCAAAATTAACTGGGGAGGGTAGATCCTAACTATCATATGTCAATCCTCTTACAAAAATATCTTTCAAGCATCTACCAATCACTTATCACCTTAACCTATTGAGATTGAGATAAGTAATGTCATCAACCACATTCTAATCTTTCAAGCATCTACCAATGTCTTATTACCTTGGTCTATTGTGATAATCACAAGTATAAGAGAACTCAATATATCGCAGTGAACACTGAAACCTCTTTTATAGAAGTTCATAAAGGACTAAACATTTGGGTATTGTAGTCAATATATTTACCGCAGTCTTGCATACCCTAAGGAATGCATAAATAGGTGACAACTCCTAAAAGTAGATCTTACCATTATAAATGATTTTGTATTTATGCCTCGAAGGAGAGATGGGTGAAACAACTGACCTTATAGCAGACATGCATTAAATAGAATAAAGTTGCAGAAAAATCTTCACTAATAAAGATACAGCTTTAATCGGTCATTCCGGATGTGAATAAGATGCTTATGTTTTGAAACTTGACTTGTCTGACCTCAAAATTAGTCAAAACATCTATAACTATGATTGTGTGTATGTTCTTATTATCTGAAATTTTAGATATAATCTGACTCATGCTGAAGAATAACAGAGGAACCAGACCCAAAATGTTGCATCTAGACTCAACCACTCAACTCCTGCATCAAAATGTAATTGATTCAAGGGTTATATTATAACAAATTGCAATTTTTATCAATACTTTCATCTTTTGTGGAATTGATTCAAATACCATGTCATTACAATCCACATTTCTTGTGACTGAATTTAGACAATTACATAAAAAAACATATCAGCCATATTCAATGATTATTTAGCTATAAGTTCAGACCTGATAGGTATTAGCTATGATATATTAATCACAGTTTATCATTGAATAATTTTACACAATGAAAACTCAACCATAATTGCATTGGAATAAAGAAATCATATAAAGATAGCCATACACAATAGACACAAGCGATTTATCCCGGGGAAACCCAAACTCGGCAAAAACCCAGCCAACTTTTATTAAAAGAATTATGTTCAGAAAACCAAGTACAATCAGACCATGAACAAACCCTAATACATAGGTATGAAGAAACCCTATTACATATGTATGATAAAAAGTACTGATCTCATGACATATCCATGAGCTAGCACCAGAATAAGAGCATAAACCATAGCACATGTCGTCTTTCTCTTCCGTGCACCAAAGATGAGATATCTCACGTGATGATTGAGATAAGATAATACAAAAATTAGCAATAGGGCCTCTTATTTATATTAATCCAGGGCCTTTTTCTTATTTTTAATTAGGTCTACATACATGTTCGCATAATATCACTTTTGGGTCTGGGCCGACCCACTCATCATGCATTATGAACCCACTTGGTACATTTCTTAAGGGTTTTCTTCCATGTTCAATGGTCATGTACTGGCTTCTAGAACATCTTCAATCTTCCAAAAAGGTTGTAATGCAGGAATACTTCCTGCTGCTAAAATCTACCAACATGGATGTCCTTGTACAATAAATGAATGTTTCTGATCCAGTTGGTAACCGATGCCACACCACTGCAATGTTGTTTCTTTGATCTCATTTCTAGTATCCTGGTATACAAAAGGATAGCAATTTCAAATGAACCATAAACTTGCGACACTGCCAATCTGCAAAAGAACAAATAGAAAGGTTAGAAGGTAAGAATACTAGATTTAACTAAATAAGACCAATAAAACATTGAAGAAAAAGTTCCAATTACCAATAAAATGCCAATATTGACAATTACTGCATTCCAACAGTCTTAAGTTTCCATGCCACGGGAAAATATATATCTAGAGATGGATTATTCAGTTTTCGTGCTTATAAATGCTTTGAATGCAAATTGATGAGCATCCATCTCATACATTGAACATCTTGTTCATACATGGCAAAGTTATAGTTAACAAAACTGTCCAATATTTGCCAGAAAATATAGATAAAAAGCAAACATAAAGTGCAGGAATGAAAAGTTAAAATTTATCACCTAAGGACCAGATATCTGATTTGAAACCACAAGGGATATCTGCTAGAAGTTCTGGACACATGTAGTTTGGAGTGACCACAACCTGCACACATCATCCAATCTCAATATGTCTCAGAGGAACACCTCACTTGGACTCTTCCACGCCTCCAGAGTCTAAACCCAAGAAATAGTGCATCAATCCAATGTCCTCCACCTCAAACTCTTATGCCAATTCTAGCTCACACCCTACTATGAGCTGCTTAGATTAGGTCATCTACAAACAGGACCAAAAGAAGCATATTAGAACTATCAAATAAATATAGGCACAAGAAAAAAATTATAGCTGAATTAATAGAGAATGGTTGAATATACTAATTTAGGTATAAGAAAAGAAATAATCCAGCTCGAATTCCAATATATAACTAAGGTTCAATCCCAACAAATTACCAAGAGAAATCAAAAGACCTCTAATACCAACTATAGGTTATCCTAGATTTATCATTCTACAGTTTTTTTCCCATGTTCTGGCCAGTTAATATTTATTCAGATCAGCTTGCTAGCTTTAGACTTCTGAATTAAAGAATAACACCTGAAGTCTCTTGGGAGCAAACTAATTATTACATAGGATTTATATATGCCTATGCACATTACAAGTCTTTTCCAAAATCAGTACATGAAAGTACTACTCTGGCAAAGTTGCCAATTACTCTCACAACCCGTTCTAACTGGCGTGGAGCACTACCCCGAGACCTTCTAATAAGTTTCTGTCACAACAATCGCTTATATGATCCAAAATTCTCTCTATCAGAGGCAGAATCCATGGCAAAACTTTAGAATACAAATCAGACACAGCCAGGTCAAAGTGGGTATTTAAAATTTTATATACTCCACAAATCATAGTGACAAGTAAAATTATAAAAATGTTAGTTCTTGTACTACACAAATGATAGTGACAAGCAAAATTATAAATATTGCATCTAATATATGGATCATATACCTTATTCCTCACATTATCCCGGACATGGTCTAAAATAGCTGGTACAGCAGTCACCAATGTAGGACCCAACATAGAATCATCACCTTTGGTTCCTTTTTTGAATCTTGCTTGATGTATCAGTTAGTGTCAAAGTTGAACCATAACCAATAGCACTTCCTGCAGCAACCATTACAGCCTGCAACACACCAATGAACTTGGTTACTTACTCAGCTTAACATGACTTCATATTTTAGCTAAACAACTGAAGTCTGCAAATCTACATGCATCATATTTATTCAATCGGGAGAACAGTCAGGTTATTGCACCTCAGCTTCCAGTTCAAGAATATGAGCTGATGGCAAGTACGCTAGATAAGTGTCATTGTTACTAAGGCCTGGAACAATTTTCATCACAACAGCAACTGTAGCTACAACATTCCCATGTGTCATCATAACTCCCTGGAAGGAAAAAAAAACATTAGGATTTTCAAGGAGAGAAAAGCAAAATAAACAATTACAACCCCAAAAAATTAAAGTACAACAGTAAACAATATGAAAGAATGCTAATAAACCATTTAACCTCTTCATCTGTAAGACAACGGGCTTCTCATGCTAGTTGTCAGATAGGAATCATTCCCATGAAGTCAAAATACCCAACAAAAAGACTCAAATGCAATTCTGATTCCCAACAACGAGACAGAAATCATGTCTGATATACAAAATGGCCATCATCCATAGGTTTATCCTCTGATCAAGTATCTTCCATGAGGTATTAGGAGAGCAGCCAAGTTCTTTGAATCTCCCTACAGAGAATAGTCAGCATGGTAAGTCAAGGATAGATCATCATGTGAATGCTCAAGGAAAAGCAGAATATTCTTCATTATAAATAATAAGTTCCTGATTATTGGAGGTTTTTAAATTTGAAACATGTTATCTCTAGAGAAGTGATACCTACTGATATCTGAGCTATGATTTGGAATTATTGAAGAGTGAAGACAGAGAGGATAACAACTGTAGCCGACTTGCATAACAAGCATGAGAATCTAGAATACATTTTAACACAACAGAATCAAAGAATATATCAGCTGGGAAATAAAGTCTCGTAGCTTGACTTTACCTAGTCAAATGCACAAATCTGTTAGATTATAGCTCTGAATATTTTGCTTCATTCCCACCAGAACTGCCTAGAACAATTTTCATCACAACAGCAACTGTAGCTACAACATTCCCATGTGTCATCATAACTCCCTGGAAGGAAAAAATAAGATTAAACATTAGATTTTTCAAGGAGAGAAGCCAAATAAACAATTACAACCCCAAAAAATTAAAGTACAACAGTATGAAATTTCAAATGTGTTACCAATATATAATAAAGATAAAAATATGTTGTATAAAGTTTAAATGGTTAAACCCCTTTTACATTGATCTAACTGGGAACTTTTAGCATAATCATCAACATGAAACAAGCTAACCACAATGTTACAAGCATCCAAATTCAACAATCAGTCTCTACTGCAACTTGCAATTGATTTGCATGAAGCGCACCACCCACATCTTTCCTTTGGTGGTTCCATTGAGTGTTGTTTTTGACTTAAAAATCTAGAACTGCTTTTTGACTAAATGTTTTTTTGTAGGAGGCAAATTTGGCGAATTTCTGAAAAAAAAGACCTCAAAGAACCAACCGTATCTCCTAAACCGTGATAGCTGTCAAAAAACAGAGAGAGGTTTTTTTAGACAAGTCCGTGCTTGACAAAAACCTCCTATGGTTTTCAAAAATACCTTTCCATCTCTTTGAAAACTGTGCCCAAATTTTGTGACTAAAACAGGAAATCATTTACAGTTTAAATCTGAAAAAATGATCTGTAAAGATTCATTCGAATCTGCTAAACCATCAGACCTGTTGCAAAACTGAGGGAGGTTTTTGTTGCTGGGCTCGTTATTGACAAAATCCTCTTCCAGTTTTTGAAAATTCATCTCCAAATGTTCGGAAATGGTGTTTGAAATAAGTGACTAAAACAGAGTGCCAGATAACATTGGGTGCATTTGATCCTTTACTTGCATGATGTTCTAGCTATGCTTCAAGATCCTTTACTTGCATGACCAGTAAGAATAAGCAAAGTCTTTACTTTAGTGCACTGAACTAAACAATTATCAAGCCATAGCACTTACAGGTATAGTTAAATAAAGAATGAAAATAAGCATTACCTTCTCTTGAAGATTTCAACACATATGTTCTTTCCATTTGAGTTTTGCCGCATATTGCATGCTCTCCTTCTTCCATTGTTGTTGTTGCTTTTTGATCTTGGTTTCAAGTGAAAAAGACTAGATTGTACACAAATTTGCAATAACAGTTCACTGGTTTATCTTTACAAGCTTAAAACAAAAGTGAAAAAGACTAGATGGTAACAGTTCACTGGTTTATCTTCATAATAATCACACTAGCATCTTGTACACAAATTTGCAATACTTATATCAAAACCTATTCATTGACTATTAATGAATCCCATAAGTAACAAGATCACATAACTGAACACAAGTCTGGCATGAGAGCAACTATGTGAAAACCAGAAGAAAACCACATTAATTTTGCCGGTTCACAACTAGCACTTCTAAAAAGAAATCAAGGCAGATTGCTTTGAAATGGTTATATGCTTAAGAAGAGTTTTTTACAACCTCAACATGAGTGATTACAGGCCTCTAATATGAAGACCCGCAGAACATCTATGAAGGGAAATGACCCAAAAAACATATATGAAGTAAAATGTTAGTGGCAGCCACAGTCGAGGATAGCCTACCCCTGAATGAATTATGTACTTAATAGGGTTCTTGAAAAAGATGCTCACATTATTCATTAGCATCATCATATAAAATAGATTGGGAATCACCCAAGTTGCGAAAAACATGCTCGCATTATTTATTAGCATCATCATATAACATAGATTGGGAATCACCCAAGGTGTTCGATAAGTAGCCTCAAATCATTCATTATGTTACTTTCTAGGTCTGAGATCCAATTTAAGCACCTTGATGTCTATTTGCATTCAAATTAGATAGAATGGACCAACCAAATCCAGAACTCTGAACATAAAAAAAATAATTGATTTCATTGCATAACTTATTGATATCAATTTACAAAATTACAATAACTCAGATAATCAACTTACAAAATTACAATAACTCAGGCACATACATACATCAATGAACATAAAGTTGAACTCTCATAAGTACCCATACACAAATCATGATATTTATGTGGAAACCATAACCATGACTCATGCAACATTATAGCACCAGAAGATAAAGTTCCAAGTGCAAAGATACAAAATCATGTGCAATGTAAACTCTGTAAGCACTCAGTATGTTGTACTGCCTAAAATACCTTTAACACCTCTGTCACAAACAAACTGAAGACTAGACAAAAAGCAACAATTTGATTGTCTTGCACAACAACTGTTAGGAATCAGTAGTTTGTACAATCAAGTACAATAAAAATACAATAAATGACATCTTCCGAAGTTGCACAAAATCAAACAACCACAAACATGGCAATCTGCGTGGCAGAACCCATATCCACAGCCAATGAAATATCCTGCAAGAGATAGTGATATGTTAAACTCCAATTTTCATGATATTATAAACACCATGTAATTGATAATTCATTTACAAAACAACAATATTTAGATGCATCTCCAACACTTAAAACAACGCAATGCATATCAAACATAGCACAGTGGAATATGTACTTGCCATATATAATTTAAAGTAATTCTTGGCCTGTATCTTCTTCCAAAACCCATTTTTTACCCTTCCTTATTCTTTTTGAACGCCATTCTGTACAAGCATCTCTACCTTTAGATTGTTCCCATGTTTCACACTTTTGTCTTATATGCGTATCCCTTACCCATTCTTCAACAGAGTCTTCACTAGAACTATCTACTTTTTGAGTAAACTTTGATACTATCCGTCTATAGAACCACTCAAACATTTGAACAAGTGGATTTGAAGGTTTGGATCCACCTCCATGTTGAGTATTTTTATGATATGCTACTCGTGCTTGCTTGAGATTTTTCCATTCCTTGGGTATTCCAAATTCCTAAGCTACCATACTCGTTGGCAAACCATGGTGCATGAGCATAGAGTATGTGCTGCAAGAATAAAAATGATCAATTAAATTTTTTAATTAAGAATGACATAATAAAAAGTTTTGAATATGATGCATGGTGAAGGAAGAAATGATGCCTACCATTTAATGTGTGATCTCATTTTCTCCCCATGCCCCAATCATTTCATTTGTAAAATGTGTAACTGCTGTAGTGAAAGCCATAGCATCCCCTTTCTCAAATTTATCCTTGTCCATTAGTGAGAACAAAGTAGAAAGAGCCATCCAAACTTTTCTTTTTCTTAAAGCAGATCTACCATTATCAGTTCGATCATTCTCTGCATCAATAAGGTCCTTATAAATTTCCCACTGACCTTTTTCTGATGGTATGACATCTGCAATAAAATGGCGTGCTTTAACCCCACCCATGGATGGTTTAGAAGGAACATTACCTCGAGCCCCTGACAATTTTGTATCTTTGCAAATTTTCACATTACCTCCATGCAAACCCGCATTAGAAAGAACCTTCTCAATTGCTTCAATTGAATTTTGAGCAGTTTCATGTGGCAGCTTATTCCAAACAAATAAAATAGAAAGGTACACTAGTTTATCAACAATTCTTACAAATGCATGCAGCGTACATATATGTACTCTTGTAAGTGATATAGGCAATATGGGATCCATATTTTTATCTATCTCATCTCTATTTGGAGGGAGGTCTTGTCTACAACTCGTAATCCCATTTGACCACCCACCACTTGGCAATTTTTCTTTCTTCCTTGTGTGCATACAATAAATGCAACTATGTTTTGCATTAGCACCATGGCCAACATTGTACATGCATTTTAGAGTTTTTAAATCAGCTGCTAGATGCCATTCAACTTCATATGATCCATAACCGTCAACATCTAGTTTTTCTCCCATTCTATGTGAGGCAATTATTGTGGGTATTGAAGTTTGATAAAAAAACCATTTTAATGTTTCATGAGATTCCTTAGAAATGCGAAACAATCCCAACCACCATATGTGATTTTCAGATTGGACAGAGAAATATTTTTATCAGTTACTTCAATATTAGGATCCATAGCCCTATTCATTAATGTAATGGAAACTCTTTCATATTTTTCACTATTAATGAGTTCCATCTCATCCAATTTGATGACAAAAACCAATTTTCCATGTGCTTCTTCTACGGAAATATCATAAAATTTTACCATAGCTTGCAACATCTTCTCTAGATCTAACCATATGTTGTTTTTTGAATTTAATATAAGAATTTCAGTTTGAGTATTTTTCTTCGCACCCTTTTTTTTTATCTCCTTCTTTGCTTCTATGATAAATGTCACCCACTAGGTCAACAATATTCTTGTTGCTTCTTGCACGAGCATTTTCTATATGAAAAGGACGAGGAATGACAACTTTAGTAATTCCTACCTGCACCATTCCTTCTCGTAAGCATTTAAAGAGTGTTTGATAACCTCGTCTACTAATCCCAGTATCATCGCAAACACTTTGAACTTTCTCTACATTCATGGACTCCGCTATTTGATTTATCACTTGATCAACAAGAGTTTTTCTAAGGGAACTAAAACGAGGCTGTCCAATCATAGATATTATCTCATCTTTCTTGAACATGGACTTCAATATACAAGACAAGTTTGCCCCCTCTTCGATTTCTTTTGTCTTGTTTGTCCTCATAAGCGACTTTATAGCATATACTCTCCTTTTCATTGCACCCCCAGTGGATACCAAAGAAGAAATGCTAGTAATTTTCTTAATTCTATTTCTTCCTCCAAGTGGTGTTTGCTTGATTGCTTTCAAACTCCTTGTTAAAGCAAAAACCTCAAGTTTTAAACTGTTAACATTTTTGCCCAGACTTTTATTTTCTTCAAGGATGCTCATAATATTTTGATTTTGCAGGAAGATGGTTTGTTGTAAACTTGTAATCTCATCCTTTGCAACCAAATTAATGTTTTGAATTTGATTAATGCTTTCAACCAACTTGTAGTTTCTGTACTCCAAATCATAGATTGTTTTGATTAGACTGTCCACTTTCTCCTCAAGATGTTTATAAGTTCCGCTTAAATTTTCACAATATCCTAGCAATCCTTTCTTTCCATTGCACAAGAACTTCACTAGTCCTGTTACACTTTTAAAGTCTGGGCAAGAGTTTGTGGTAGGATCTATTGGGAATAACTCTCCCTTTGCCCACAGGTCAACATTTTTTGCTCCCTCTATTCTTTTTTGGTTCTCATCCACACCCCTTATTTTATGGCTATTTCTCTTGTGTAATGGTGCCATATTTTTATCTACCTCAATGTAAATAGTGTATTTCTCTCTTTTATCTGAAGTCACTTTTAAATTGTCCATTTGCCCCAAAACTGGACCTGCAATTAAAAACATAGTAAAAAATTAAACTTATCATAGGATAAATATATGAAAAAAAACAATTTGAAGAAACTAACAGAATATTAAACTTGGGGCCATTTTTTACTTCAGGCTCCAAATAGAGCACAGGACTAGACGGGAATTTGGCAGAGATCCAGTGCTACAGTGATTGATTAGACCTCAAATCAGATGTCAGAGTTGCTACTTATCAGTTGCCCACTTGAGTCCAACTTATCATGCAGGGAATGTTACAATAGCAATGCAAACTGTTTTGTCTCTAATTTTAGATGAGGAGAATGATATATCCCAGCAGTTGCTATCTAACTTGTTGACCATTTGGAGGAGGGAGTATTTTTTTTCTCCCATAGCTCATGAGTTATCAAAAGGGTTGGTTGAGCAGAAAATTGAAAAGATCAAATACCAGTTGACTGAAGTGGAATTGATTTCTTTGGGTTTACAGGTTACAGGACCTCCTAAAATGAGAAGAGAGCAGTGTTGTTTCACGTGCCATTATACTTGGACACCTAGTCACATTTGTGGGTCATACAAAGAAGATGATTTAATGACTCCTACCACATGTTCATTGCAGCCAAGTGATGATGTGAACAAAGAGGAACTTGAGACAATAGAGTTTGAAGGAAATTCCTTATCTATATGTATGAAAAAGCTTCGAGATGAATCTATACATCCTAACCAAGTTTAATGGATAGATTACCTAGATCTATCATAGCACTTCAAGATTACATCCTAACTATTATTATTTGCAAGGATCTAATGTCTTCTATTGCTCCAATCATTGAGGGTGCATTCCTTCCTTATTTGTGGGCAGTGATTTAGTCCATCAAACAAGGGCATATTCCTCAAATATCATGGCAGCTGCGTATTAAAGGAAGAGAGGTTGTACAAGGGCGTTTCACTACTGGCTCAAGGTAGCCTTTCTCCACTCTTATGAGGGAAACGCCTAGCTTCTTCACTGCTGTGTATTACTGGCTGATATGTGAAATATTGCAAGCCATTGTCATTGCTGAAGACATTCCATTAACTCGCATGACAGTGCTCCTCTATTATGGGCAGCAACAAATACTTAATCAAGTTAACCATTGGAAGGGGGTGTGCACTCTAGAGAAGACGTGAATCTCTGTGGGAATCGTGGTCCCTTTTTGGGCAGCTACAGGACAGTTAACAAGGCATCTAGCGTACAGTGCTTGGAAGAGACCACTATCTCATGCATGGGCACGGTTGGAAGGTTAAGAAAATTGAGTATCAATATCTAGGTCTTAATTCCTCAAGAAGAGTAATAATCTGCTTGTGAAGACTTGTGTTCCACCCAATTGGAGTGCATATCAGATTGGCACCTACAGCCAACTCATAATGAGCTCACAAGACATAGTGTATATACTACTCAACTAAATCCACAACACTGTGGGGTCAAGACAAACATATGTTCTCAATAAATAAACCTCAAGACCACCCACTCACAACAAATATCATGCCACTGAACCTGAACTGAAAAAGAAAATGCCTATGACATTAAACATAGAGATGAAACTTGCAAATGCCAAGGCCATTTGAAAACAACAAATATGAAATATCAAAATGATAATCAACATTCCAGAATTCAAGCATAAGTCAGTCGAAAAAAATGTGTGGATTTGAAGATCAACAGCCAAAATTAAAAACACAAGCTTGCTGAAGCAAAGATATTAACTTATTTGAAAGGTTTCACAGATGGAACAATGATAGTGGGAAATTTCAAGGGCACAAAATTTCAACAAGCAAAACCTCTAATAAGGAAAAATCTTTTGCAAATAGGCCAGGCAATCATAGATAGTGAGCTCGAGAAAAAGATAATCTCTAGTTCAAGTGATGAATGCATTGTGGCCCTTACTAATCAATGGTATATAATGTATGGTGAATCTGAGTGGAAAGAAAAAACATAGGAGTGTTTTAACCAAGATGGAGCTTTACTATGATGAGACTATGCATGGATCTGAACATACATTAAGTTACTTTAATTAATGGACCCTAGGATGAACAATTTCTTATTGAGTCATTGTCAAACTCCACATTATAGATGACCTATTACACTATTGCTTACCTTTTGCAAGATTGGGACATGTATGGCAGACATGCTATTCTAATCAAGCTACAACAAATGGTAGCCAAGATTTGGAATTATACATTCCTTGGGGGACCTTTTCCACAATCAGAAATTCCCTCAGACCTCCTAAAACATATAAAGAAAGAATTTGAATACTGGTATCTTTTTTATTTGTGAGTGTCTGGCAAAAATTTAATGCAGAGCCATCTCACGTTTTGCATTTACAACCACATAGCCATATTCCCCAAGGAAAATGGCCATGTTCATTTAGATGCAATGGAAATTCTATGCTTAATTTGGAAAATGGCCCCTTCAACTCGACCTTTATAGCTCTTATTCCCAAAACGGATAAGCCTGACAGCTTTGATGAATTCAGACCTATCTCTCTCTGCAATTGTATCTATAAGATCATCTCTAAGGTTATGGCGAGGAGACTCAAGATTATTTTGTCTAAGCATATTTCTTGTGAGCAATTTGGCTTCTTGGAGGGTCGCCAAATTCATGAGGCCATCGGAGTTTCCCAGGAAGGATTACACACTCTGAAAGTGCAGAAGCAGAAGGGTGCTGTGATTAAGATTGATCTCTCTAAAGCATTTGATAGGGTTAGTTGGCTCTATATCCGGATGCTTCTAACTCACCTGGGTTTCTGCTACGAATTTATAAGATGGATTATGGCCTGCATCACTACGGTGAGCTTTGCTGTACTGATCAATGGTTCTGCTAGTCCATTCTTCCAAGTTGGAAGGGGTCTACGACAGGGATGCCCCCTCTCTCCGCTGCTGTTTCTCCTTGTTGCTGAAGGCCTCAGTCATTTTATTCTGAAAGAAAAAGCTGATGGTTCCTTTCGTGGCATATCCATTTCCCAGGTATTGTTTATTACACATCTCCTTTTTGTTGATGACATTCTGATATTTTGTGATGGCACGAGACAGGATATTGATAAGGTGGTTGAAGGTCTCACATTAGTGCAAGCAGCAGCGGGTATGTTAGTGAATATTGGCAAATCTACTATCACATGCTCGCATTTAACCGAGCAGGAGATTCTTAGAATGACTATCAGTCTACCTTACATGATTTTGGATATCGATGATGGTTTAAAGTACCTTGGATTTCACTTGAAACCAAATGCTTATATGAAGGCTGATTGGCACTGGTTATTAGCTAAATTAGAACAGCGCCTTCATGGATGGAGTCATAAATGGCTCTCTCGGGCAGGGAGGCTGGTTCTGGTTAAATCCGTTTTGGAAGCAATTCCGGTGTATTGGATGTCTCTAGCTTGGATTCCCAAAGGAGTCTTGGAGCAGATCCGCAGGTTTTGTTTTGCCTTTCTTTGGAAGGGTAAGGGTGACAATCGAGCTTTGGTATGGGTCAGATGGGAAAAAATTGCGGTCCCAAAAGAACTGGGAGGATGGGGGTTAAAGAATATTTTTCTGTTTGCAAAAGCATTGAGGGCCAAGGTGTCGTGGCGACTTATCCATACACATAGTCTCTGGACTAGTGTGGTATATAATAAATATATTGCTCCCCTAACTATAATCGAATGGATTAGGCTGGGCAATAAGTCGAGGGCAAATTGCTCTGTGGTCTGGAAAGCGGTGGTGCAGCATTTTCATTTGGTTGGCTCTGGATTAGTGTGGAGGATTGGAAATGGGCATCTTATTCGTATTGGACTGGACCCTTGGGTTGGCTGTAGGGGAGGTCATGTTCTTCCTGTGGACTTGAGGACTTTTTTGACAGCTAGAGGTTGTCATTTTCTGGCTGATTTAGAGGACCTGGGATCAACTAATATTTGGCATCAGGGGTGGATCTCTGCACAGCGTCTTGAGATTCCTGAAGAATTACTAGAAGCTTGGGAGGATTATCTCCGGATATTAAGACATTCGAATATACGACTGACCAATAGGATTGATGAACTTATCTGGGATCACCACCCATCTGTAATTTACTCCCCAAAGAATGGATATATTCAGCTGAATGTGGAAGTACATAACAGGGAATTGGTGTGGTGGTGGAAATATCTGTGGAAGTTAAAGTGTCCGGGTAAAGCAAAATTGCTCTTCTGGGCTATTCTGGAAAATAAGGCTCCAACCTGGGACATTCTGCAAAAACGTTTCATCCAGGGTCCGGGGTTCTGTCCACTTTGCAGAGAGGAGGAAGAGACCATTTCTCATCTATTTGTTCATTGTCGGTTTACTCAGGAAGTTTGGGCTGATATTTGCAAATATCTGGATATCAATGTGAGGTGGCGGGGGGAGAGTGCCTATGAAGCATTCCAATTGTGGTGGTCATTACAAAAGACCACCTCCATCTGGGCTCTCCCTTGTATATTTGCCTGGGGCATTTGGATTACCAGAAATAAGATCATTTTTTAGGATTGCAGGGTTCCGATGGAGACTGTAGTGGCTCAAGCAGTGGCAGTTATACTACACTTCAAGGCAACTGTCAAAGCGATTAGTACTCGACCTGTGCGCGTGGAAGTGATAGATAAATCCATGCCGTGGGCTTACTTTGATGGAGCTTCACTCGACCATCAAACGGTGTGTGGAGGGGGAGGAGTACTATTCAAAACTGAGACCCATTACTATCATATTGTGGCAGGTTTGGGGCGGGGATCAAATAACTATGCTGAACTAATGTCTCTTAGGCTGCTGATGTTATTTGCTCTTGAACAAGGATTCCTTACTCTTCAGATCTTTGGCGACTCCATGTTAGTTATCGATTGGGCAAAGGAGATGACACAGTGTCATGTGATGGTACTATTACCAATCCTGGAGGAGGTGATCCGTTTAAAACTGTCATTTGATCATATAACGTTTACACATGTCTACAGAGAGAGGAATGGGTTGGCCGATCAGCTTTCGAAGGAAGCAACGCAGCAACAATTAGCACTTGGTACATGGCGGATTACCATTCACTCACCGGGGGGCACTTACAGCTATTATCACAGACCATTTCATGAAGCTTTTGAGGCACAGAATTGAGCATTAGCTCAGATTTCAAATGACCGATGATGGACACAAATCCTGTAACAGTATGTTTATTTGTATTCGGATATGGCAGGCTGTATAGACAGCAGTTTTTAATCTCTGATACATACAACTATTATCACAGACCATTACATGAAGCTTTGGAGGCACGGAATTGAGCATTAGCTCAGATTTCCATCGATCGGTAATGGACATCCTGTTACAGTATGTTTATTTGTATTCGGATATAGGCGGGCTGTATGGACAGCAGGTTTTATTCTCTGATATTGTCTTTGTGAATATGTAATCGGATATATGCGGGCTGAATGGACAGCCGTATGCATGGTATTTGTTTTTGTATGGGGCATTATTCTTGATGTTAATATGGGACGGAAAATATGTGACAATGTAGGGATCTCAGTGATTCTATTACATGTGCAGAATGTAATTTTGTTCATTTTTTTTGAAATAAAATTACGACTTTTTCCAAGGAAAAAAAAAAACACATTCACAACCACCATTCCAAACCTATAAGGCCAAAAATGAAACTCCCATTTTGTTTCCTCTTAATGAGGGAACACTGCAACATCTTTTAATTATTTTGTTCCCCATAGCACATATTTGGAAGAATAGCCAGAATTAGTATGGCTATATGGAAAGTATACAGCTTTATGAGCACATAGTCTAAATTAAATAAATGAATAAGACCATGCCATCACTTGGAAAGTGAGTGGACTTCAGCTTGAGCACAACAACATTTAAATTGCCTCTAGTTGGTCCACAGATTCAAATTTGTTTTATGTGTTTTCTTTTACTAAGAAAAAGTGTATTTCTTGTTTTTACTTCATTAACAGGTTCTGGTTACTTATGTTGAGATACATTTACAAATTAGAGCATTTTGCTAGTTTGGAAAACTTTTTTTTTTCCTTAGCTTACTAGATGTTAAAAATCATGGTAAATGAGTTTGACCTTTCCAAACACCACACTTCCAGTAGAAGACTTAATTTCTTTTTCAAAAACTATTTTGCACCTACGTATCTATGCTGCAAAGTTCCTAACTAGACTAAATAAGTACCTACGTAGAAGAAGAAAAAAACTAAATAGGGCTAACTCAAGGCTAACTTTAGGAATACAATGCCGAAAACAAGGGAACAACAGTTAAAGGAAGCATATCTCCCTTAAGGAAACAACAGTTAAGGGAACAAGTGGAGGAAAAGGTTATGAAAATGTCCCTTCATGACAAATTTATGTTTTACAGTGTTTCTCTTTGTAAGTTTGTTCTGGTAGTGTTCAGGAAGGTTTTTATACAGTTGACTACTTTGACTACAAATACCTGATAGATTCTTTGACAATGACAAGCAGGTCAAACATCCTGTGTTGCTATGCAAGTCTGAATTTTCAAGGTTAGTATAAGCCAGACACAATGTTCTTTACTCCAAAGGCTTACATCAAGCTGGATTTCAACTGTCCTGAATCAAATTGTTCACCAGAAGCAGAAGTTCTAACTCATATTTTTACAAAGTTATTGCTCGATTACTTAAATGAATTTGGTAAGTACTACTCTGCCCCGGATATTGAGAAAATGATCTCACTCGACTTTTTTTAGGTGATAGTTGTGAGATAGGGTTCCAAGTTTAACTCAAATAGTTCGTAGTTTTGAGAGAAAATTCTAACTCTGAACTCAATATGTCAGTTTTGAGAGAAACGTACCTTGGCCACGGATAGCAAAGACTTTTACACTTTCTTGAGCTCCTGCTTGAAAATTCTCTTCCTCCTTCTCTGTTGCTCATACAGCATGCTCTCTCTATGCAATTTTTTGGGAGTTTTAGGCTTCGTAATAATTGTACTGAGAGTAAGCACATCCTACCAATGTAGCCCATTTTTGACATAAACGAACCCATCTTCATTTCACTTCTCGCCTACTCTGGATTTCCCTTCCCGCCCATCGCTTTAACAAGAAGATCAAATGGTCACTTCGATCCAGTTAGCTTCATAAGACATTGCCATAAAAATGATTTCCCTTCCCGCCCATCGCTTTAAGAGGAAGATCAAATGGTCACTCGATCTAGTTAGCTTCATAAGACATTGCCAGAAAAAGGACAGGAGAAGGTTTGGAAAAGGGGCTGTTTTTGGAGGCGGTCTGATGAGAAGTGAACTACAAAATGGAGGATTCAGATACCCGACCGTATGGAAGCGACCAACATTAAATTCGTAATCATAAATACTAGCTACAGCATTAAATTCGTGGACAGGAGATCCAGCACGCAATTAACTCGCCAATGAGCGCCAAATTCGGCCAAACCCTGCCATGAGCAACGAATTCGTCCCCCTCCAGATTTCCCCTTGGCTATTGCTTCTCCGTCAAAGATTTTTAACTGTTATCTGACAGTAAGGGTTCACCAGCCCAGGAAACTTCTCTGGCTAGGATATTTGACTGAGACGGAAAGGATTCACCAGCCAAGCAAGGATATTTGACTGTTATTTGACGAAGAGGAATATTCAATTTAGCCACCAAAAACCGCCACGTAAAGGTCGTTAGGGTTTGAGATAATTTTTAATCCAATTCCACTGGAAAGGTAAGCCAGGAGCGGCTAGGCTAAGGTGTGGTAACTGCTGTTTGTTTGAGGTTGCAAGCAATATGTGAATTTTCAAAGGTTTTGAGGTTTAGCTTTAATTTCAACACTTATATGTTCATGTATACAAAAGTTTTTAAAAACAAATTTTAAGTTAATGAGTATTGAATATAAATTTCATATGTGCTATGAAATCGAGTTGGATGGATTTTTTACAGTTGGTTGCAGCACCTGCTCCTTGTAGCATGAAAACATTGTGGGGTTTGGGGTCCAGTCAGTTCTTCGGACTGACTCTAGTATCAACCAAGCATTAATACAAAAAGTGGGAAGTGGATTTTCTCCTGCAGTGTTTTTTTGGGGGACGGTGGCGGAGTAAACAAAGGTATGTATTTGGCTAATCTGGCTGGCGGTGTTCACGGGTCCGTTATTGTATGTTGGGGTTTGTTTTCTGGTTGATGGGGTTTTGGGCTGTCGGTCATCCGGTCCCCTTCTTTTTTGTACTAGGTGATGTTTGGAATTGTTCGGGGCTATTGAGCCGGGTTTGTGACTATACACCTGCCCTTCTTTCGATCATGTCTAGGACTTTGGTGCCTACACCTGGCTGGCTACCGTACTGCAGTTGTGACGGGATTCCGAGGTTTTTTGGGTCTGGTGTAAGGCGCACTTATGGATCTTTCACCACCTTCACGTATACCGGGTGATCAATTGGCGTCGGGGGTTGAAAAGGTGGCAGAGGTTTTATCGGCGGTTTTGGAGGTAGAGCACCCTGAGGGTTATTCTTTTAGTGACGCTCCAGGGGATGGAGGAGCAGGTTTTTATCCCGGACATGCATCGATAGGTGGTAGATGGGCTCGAAGACGAGGGAGCTTTAAGACCATAAAGGAATGGGAGGGATAGCACCAATTTGTCATTCCTGAGAACACAAACTTGGAGCGTGTGGAAATGCTCTATGCGAGGGCTATTGTGGGAAGGTTGGAGTTTACGTCCGGCTCAAAGGAAGAGATACTGGACTGGGTGCAAAAATAATGGACGCCCCTTTTAGGGCTTACGCCTCGGGTAAATATTCTACCTAATCGTTGGATTTTGTTCATTCTACCAGAGAATGGACAAACGAGCATTATATTGGACCGAAAGTGGGCCTTCAAAGATGGGTCTATATTTATTAAGCTCTGGCATCTTGCCTTTGATCCACTCAGGGAGCGACAGACTATTCAGCATCTTTGGATGATGCTCCCGAGGCTCCCGATTGATTTATGGACGGAGAATGTACTCATGGGGTTGGCAAACCATTTTGGTTCCTTTGTTCGCTCGGATAAGAAGTCCCTTCATGGGGTCGATAGATTGGTGGCTTGGGTCATGGTGTGAATGGACCTAGGTAGGGGCCTCCCGAGGGAAGTCGAGATATGCTAGGGAAACATCAAATTCGTGCAGAAGTTGGACTATCACCGTTTGCCTTTTAGATGTTTTCATTGCAGGAAGACGGGGCATGTTTCGGCGAGATGTCTTGGGAAATCAACTGGGGATCCGGGCTCGAGGTCTCCGATTTGGTCACCTGCGAACGGGGATAGACTATCGAAGGACGTTCAGACTCGGGTTGCTGGCACTGTTAATCCTAATATTTCCCCGGGTAAGTTGAAGTCCTCCCTCACACCATATAAAGATTTGAATGTGGCGGAATTAGATTTTATTATTAATGAGGAACAATCTCTTGACCGTCGTATTTCTGAGGGTAGGGTCAAGATCAGACTGGATTATGGGACTGATTATGTGGTGACTGGGCCTTGTGTGAACGGTTGTGTACATGGGGTTGAGAGGGAGGCTTGTGAACTTTGCAGACCCGTTCCCCATCCTAATTCCATGGTGTCGGGACTGGGTGGGGCTACTATGGACTCTCTCTCTGGTTCTGTCTCTGTTTCGGACCCCGCTTCTTCTACTGGACCTACTTCCCTGATTGGGGATGTGTGTGTACCCATCCCAGATCTGGTGCCGGAAAAGGCCGTTTGTGAGAGGGTTTCCATTATGCCTTCCCTTGCACAATTGTCTAGTAACTCTAGGAGCCCTTATATGGATGGTGAGTCCATCCCTTCTCTTGGTATTGCGGATTCGAGTGGGGGGATTTCGAATGAACCGACTCCCTGGACCCCATTAAACGTTATGGACCACACTGGGAATTAGTTTTTTGACTTTTTCTGTTATGGACCACACTGTGGCTGTAGGTGGATTTTTATTATGGTTTTGAGCCTGTTAGCAGTTGTGTTGTATTTTCGCACTATATTTGAACTTGATGAATAAAAATAGAATGACTTTTTTCCACTGAAAAAAAAAAAGAAAGATCACATTAACGTTATTATTGATTAGAATTAGTATAGTTTGGATCAATGTTTTTTAAAAATAATTTTAATTTAATAAAGATCAATTTATGATATTTAATCAATTTAATAAAAATTAATTTAAGTTAAATTTATTTTTACAATGAATTACATAAAATAAATAAATATTCATATATATATATATATATATATAAATTGATTATAAAATAAATAAATATTCACTATGCATCAATCCTCTTTTAAACAAAGAAGGATACTTGATAACTCAAATTGTGTTTGGAATACAAGGTGTTGAGCAAGAAAAAAAATCAAGAATAAGATTTCCTAGTGAAAGTCTTGGTATATTTGCAAGAGAGGATCAAGGCAGGGTTGGAGTTTGACCTCACTGCCTTGAACATCACGAAACACGAAAGGGAGAGCAGACTAGGAAGTTCTAGGTGAAGGACTGATTGCTTTACTTTGGTGGTCGAATTTATATGCCTAAGTGTACTAACCTATGAAGGAAGTTGTTTAATTAGTGCCATGACTCTCTAGGTGGGAGTTGTTTAATTAGTGCCTAAGACTAGGAAGTTCTAGGTGAAGGACTGATTGCTTTACTTTGGTGGTCGAATTTATATGCCTAAGTGTACTAACCTATGAAGGGAGTTGTTTAATTAGTGCCATGACTCTCTTTGTGCTGAGAACCTAGGTATAGAAAGGAACCTTATACCCTACTAGAATGAGATTCCTTCTAATAGTGCATGAAGAAGGATTCCTAAGAGTTTGTGTAGAATTTCCTAGTTTTCCAATGTGACAAGATTGACACCAAGTTGCTAGCAAGTCCAATTGAGCCCTTGTACATGCCAGAGAGATTGTGGGAAAGTGTTCCAATGGAATTCATAACTCAGTTTCCAATGACACAAAGATACAATGGAATATTTGTTATAGTAGATAGATTTTCCAAGTATGTGACCTTTGTGCCCACAAAGGTTCCTTGCAAGGATTTTTTTTCAAGGATGTTGTGAAGTTATGGGCATATCCACTTGGTGGATTTGATTATAAGAGTTCGGTAGATATAAAGGTGGAGGCAACCAAGAGCAAAGGGAATCAACATAATCCAAGTTCAAGGGTTTTAAGTTTTGCATTGAATGGTTGCTAATGTGACTAGAGTTGTTGAAGAATGGGATCTATAGGTGATGAACACATGGGAGGAAACAAAGGTTGTAGGTAGTCAAGGTGACCAAGGGGTGAGCGATTCTCATACTTGTCTTTTTACTGTAAACATATCTCATAAGTGTGCCAGATCCTCCTTTACATTGAAGTCATCGTCTTATGCCATATCTCTCCCCTTGTGAAAGTAATCACTTTCTTGTATGTAAATGTGTATAACAGGGAATGATTGTTTCGGTCTTGTATATCTTTTAGAGTCCTCATTTCCTGGGCTCTAATGGATGGTGGGACTAAACCTAGTGACCTCTTTGAGGTTTAAAAACCTGAAATATTACACCTCATTCATCTTGATGCCTGGTTTGTATCAAGTCAAAATTTCTGCACATATTGTTATTTAATGGCTTTGACGAAATGGTGATCAGGCTTTAGTCCAATATGGTTTGTTACTGGGTAAGGGTTATTTGGTCTATCCCAAGTTTTGTTTTTTAGCTTTGGTTTTAACATCCCTGCAATACGTGGTAAAATTTTTACTGGGTCATGTTGGCAATATGGCAGATGGCTTTGTTGGCATTGATGTCAATATATGAGATGATAAACTAATGATTGTGGACAGACACATCCTAGTGATGTTCATTGATGGAAAAATAAGATGAGAGGCATGTCCTTGTTGACAGAACCATGGATGAGGCTGAAAGCTCTGTCAAAGCAAGTGGTGAAACTAGGAGACACTGTCTAAAAGAGGGGTGCTTGCAATAATAATGCAAATACAAAAATTGATAGGTTTTCTCAAAGACTTTGCTATGAGGCTCAAGACATGCCACTTCTTCAAGAAGCTTTGAGTTTCTACAGGCTAGTGTTGGCATTGCTAATTAAACATTGTTGGTGGATTTAGAATGCCTCTGCCTGCTGAAATGTCAAGTGGAATTTGCGTCCATGCCAAAACACTTTGTGGATGATGCAATGGAGAGTTTTTACCTCTCGGTTTCCAAGAGCTTTATATGGTGTTGTGTTGGATGATTTCATGAATATTATCATCATGTTTATGGCAATTCCAGTCTATGTCAAGAACTCTTATTTAAGGGCCAAGATGGTGGAGGTTTCAAATGCCTGGATGCAATTACCAACAATGGCTTCTCTTTTTTAGGGACATCGCTTTGCCCAAAGGCATCTTGTATTCAAACTGATGAAGCTTTATGAGGACATTGAATTTACTGGGTCACATACTCAAATCTATGATAAGTTCAAACATACGCCATTATATTGCACAATCGCTGGAGTACTTGTGGCAGGTGCCTAGTCTTCGGAATGCATGGATAAAGGTTCACCGATTTCAAAAGGATATGAAGACTGCCTTGATAATACGATTTGAAGACTGTGCGACTTGAGGCCTCGACTCGTGTGAAGATTGCTTGGAGATCATTGCGACTGGTGCATTAAACAGTGTGTGTAATGATGCGTTTCTTATTTATTGTGAAGAGCTGCATGTTTCATTCCTCTAAAAGAGCTATGTGTAACAATTAATACTGAAGTGGCTGTACATTGTGTTTGAGTTCGTGTATGGCTCCATAATTTGCCACATTCAGAAGTGTGTGAAAATGTGACATGGTGGAAACCGTAGTATGCTTGCGACTTCAAAGAATGACCTCTCCTCTTCCTGAACGGTGACTACTTGTGGACGAACCAGAATTGAAGACTGTTGCCGCATGGATTTTGTTGTGCTTTGAACTTAAGAATTGATTTCGAAGAGTATGGTGAAGCGTGCTTGGGGTTGAAAGATTTGGATCGCTCACAGGCAGAGGCAGAGACAATTCAAGCTGATGAAATCCACCAACAGAAGAGTCTTTGAAGAGGAGACTCAGCAGCCGTTGGATTATTAAATCAACGGTTGTGATTTTTTATTGTTTGGAATTTAGTCCCACATTGATTGTGGAAACGAATGTGTTTGTGTTTATATACGCCAGTTAGCACCAACTTAATCGACATGTAGTGCAAAGGATAGGCGGGGGTGCTGGGTGATTGGACTCCACGAGAAGCTCACCAGCTCGGCGCCCGGGACGACCTGTCAGGCCCCCTATCCTTTTGCTACACATGGCTACTTCTGCGTGGACAATGACGAGGATGTTGCAGACGTGGCATTGAGGTGAATGTTGAGTTGGCAGATGTGTAGCTGAGATGGACAATGGCATGGAATTGACAAAGATCGTCGAGGTGGCAGACATGTGGATAAAAACTTGGGAGAAATCTAAAGCGACAAGTTTTAAAATAATAAGAATATATAATATAGTATGGAATAATTAAAAATATATATTATAGTTTTAATAATAAAAATGATGTCCACTTTAAAAGAATTGAGGATATCATATGTGTAAAGAGTTTGTATGCCACATAATGTGATAGGAAAAATATATATCTTCCCTTTGGGTCAAAATATATAATGGTATATAGTTTGTATACTAGAAAATGTGATATGAACAATAGACATCTTCCCTTCAAGTTTAATTGTAAACTAGTTCACCCCTATAATACATGTGTATATGTCCTATATGGAGGTTTTCCCATATCTTAGAATGATGATGCTAACTTGAGCATTTGGGTTAATAGGCGTATCCTTAACTATGTTGAATCCAAATTCAATTGGGAATGTAAAATATTTTTCCACAATAATAACAATATTGTGGACTTGTATTGTTTCTAGTGCTTCTCTTTGATATTTTAACTTATGTTAGGTAACCTATGCCATCTTTTATTCTCAAACACATATTAGAATTTGAGCTTGTCCCTTGATTTTCTTTGTAATTTCTCTTAGAATTAGCTCCTAATAATCACAAATTAGAAGAGTTTTCATTATAGTTTTTCCTTTTGATATTATTATCATTTGTGTCTTGTAGCGGCATATTCAACTTTCTTTTTTGCATTTTATAGTTAATATTCATTTAGCTAGCAATATATTTTCTATTGGGATCTTCTATGATTGTGGTTTTATTGGTCAAATCATTTAGGATGAACCTTCAACATTTGTTTGTTTGTTGTTTATTATTATTATTATTCTCAAGGAAACATGTGAGGAAACCCAATGGATGCTTCCCGTCATTTATGAATGGATCTCCTTTATTAAACCCATCCATGTAAATTAGTGTGCCTCACCCACATGGATTTGAGCTAAGCACCTTTGGGCTTGAAACTAGCCAAATGCATGATAACCCCTCATAATTATCAATGCATCATTTATCATTATTGATAGAAACTTCACTATAATTATGTTGCAATTCTTTGCATATCTTTATTTTAACTTAGCACACTTGTGAGTCTTGTGATCTCTTAGACAACTTACAATACAAATTATAACACTAAAACATGAATAAATGCATTAGTTAGTTGGATGACTCCATATGTAAAACTAACATGATTTACGAGATTGCTTCCTTCTAGGTAGAATGATTGTAGCACTTGCTTGTGGTACTCATCACACCCACACATCATTAATGCATAAAGAACAGGTTGTTATGGGAGGCATAAGTGGGTGGGAAAATTATGTTAATTTTGAACTCGTCATACATTCTATTATGAATTTTATTTTATTTTATTGATAATTAACCATATTATAATATACAATATATATTATAAATCTTAATACATAACTTAACCATATTCTATTTATTTTGGAGGCTTAATATGTAACTTGAACAATTTTCCATTGTCTTCTTTATCATAAAGATTATTCTTTTTTAAACTTATCCTCGGTCCTTAAAATAAAAAGATAACCTTTTTAACATCCTCTTGATTACGCAAGTATTCTTTAAGCTCTTGATAAACCTCCCATCCTAAACTTTGGCTTATGGATTGTTAAGGTGCAAGTCATATATAAATCAATATATTATCCTCTCCTTTTTGGAGGCTTAATATGTAACTTGAACAATTTTCCATTATCTTCTTTATCATAAAGATTATTCTTTTTTAAACTTATCCTCGGTCCTTAAAATAACAAGATAACCTTTTTAACATCCTCTTGATTATGCAAGTATTCTTTAAGCTCTTGATAAACCTCCCATCCTAAACTTTGGCTTATGGATTGTTAAGGTGCAAGTCATATATAAATCAATATATTATCCTCTCCTCATCATTCACATGCTAAATTGGCTACGGTAAAATCTCGTTAATCTGAAAGTTTTTTTTTCAAGTAAATGAGTCTATCTTTTCCTCATCACTCATATGTTGAAATTAATAAAGGTAAGAGCAATTTAAGATGAAGTCATATTTTATAATAGTTTTTGTTAGTTTACTTATAATGTTCATATGGTTAAAAAGCAAACATTTGGGAATATTAATATTTATATTATTGTTCAAATCTTTCCATACTTTATTTTGAAACTTGGAAGTTATATGGGATATTATCTTAATCATATTTTTTTAAGAGACTATCTTTAAGAGGGTTTTTGAATTGGGTATATATTTTCCAAATCCATATTCAAAGTGTGGAAATCAATTAACTTTTCAAAGAATAAATTAAGTTTTATATTATTTTCTATGAGAAACTTAACTATAACATTAATTTACAATAAAATAAATATCCCCAATTTTTTTTATGATTTTGATATTAATTGACCAATATAGATTTAATGAATAAACAATAATAATAGATTTAATAAATAAATAATAATAATAATAATAATAATGCAATGTGGATTATAATAATATTATTAACATTTTACATGTAAATAAATTCTCAATTAAATTACATTATATTAAATTCATGAGAAAAGTACTAAATATAAAAAGTCAACATAAAATTAAAAAAATAGCTTTTAAAAATGTTTATTATTATTTAATTTCATTTGCAAGTTCAAGACAAATAAATGCTAAAGGACAATATATTTTTGGGATTTTAAAATGAATCTTAGTCACATCAATGTAGACTTATTTTATTAATTTTATTTCTAGTGAATTTTGAAAAGTAACTCAACCATGGTTGTGACTTGTCATATATACCTACCCCATAAAACCCCCGACTTATAATATTTTAATATATCTCATATTTTTGTAGTACATCTCTTAGGAGGCCTTTTTTTGACCTCAAAATCTCTCTAATGCTCAAGGTTGCAGCCATTACAAGAAGAAGCTCTAACACTCACAGATGAAATAGAGCTAAATTTGTAAGACCTGCGGGTGATAGGAGACATTATCAAAGGACAACTTCTGGAACCTATCTCGGAGGAATTGCTCAGAACAATCAAACAATTCGAGCAAAAAACAAAGGAAATCATTGCGAATCTCAGTGCAACTGTTCAGGAATTCACTGCGCAATCAGCAACATCAGTAGATGCGTAAATGGAGGAACCTAGTCAAAGTGGATCGGGGATGATCCATGAGTAAGTGTTAGGGGCCTGTTGGGCATCGCCCAAGTGATACATTTTTTGAGCACTGCGAAGTCCAGGAAAGCGCGGTGCGAATGCACAGCTTTGCAGAAGCGTAGTTGGAAGCATGAAGTTGGAGCATCGCGTAGTTTTGCTGATGCATGGTGCCATAAATTTCTAATTTCCTTCACTTCGTGTATTGAAACAATTATGTGTTGTCTTTGCAATTCTGAATGCATCTAATTCATTGGTTCATATTTTTCTTAACTCATTGTTTGGATGTTATTATGTATTAAGTAAATTTATTATAATGTTTATGTATTGAGGCATTGTAATTTTTTGCAGAATTAATGAAATTTAGTTAGTTTCTCTTGGCCATCTCTTTTGCATAATTGTCGAATTTCTATGAACTCTGTTTTGTGTTGCCAATTTAATGATAGCATCGATCTGTAGGTTGGATTTCTCTTAATATACGATTCATGTGTTATTATGTGTTAAATGAATTTCTTTGTTTAACTCATTTTATCTATTTTTGCAACTGATAAACAACCACACATTTATATTGATGCTAAGTGGAAAAGTGCTCTTACAAAGCCAGTTGCTTGGATTTGCATTGGATAAAGATAAGTAATATTATGCGTTTGATTATGATGTGTTTTTATTTCATGCTTGTATGTTGTGATTGTGGAATTGAAAGGTAGATGTGTGTGGAAAGGTTTTTAATTCCACTATGCATGTTTATTTATGTTCTTCTCCCATACGTGCCAGGTGGGCGCATAAAATTTTGGTTGGCCCCGCCCGTTCCAGGTTGCAGGGTGACGTGGAGGATCCATGTGGGCAAGAATTTTGGTGTGGAGGAGACATGTGGGCAGGAGACCCGACGTGGATGCGTTGTGTGGGCATAAAGTGTAATGTGGATCGGCCACATCATATCCACATGTGCCAGCGACCGTGAAGGATGGGGCGAAGGTGGTTTCGCAAATGGAGGAAGGTGGTTTTCCTTACCTCCCTTCCAACTTGAGGAATCATGTGGTGCTTCCACATGGAGAGCGGTTTTAGATTTCGCAACCACCCATCCCTCCGTCCTAGCACGCATGTTGGGGATGCGGAATGAATGTGGGATCGTTGCTCTTTTTTTGTCCTATCAATGACCGTTGATCTTTTCCACCATTTAACCACACTCCAACGGTCACTTCACGATGTTATATCCCATGCATCTTCCTCCAATGGAACCTACCTCCACCGTAGATCTCACCTATCACTTCAATCTGAACCATTGATCTATGATCGTTTTTGCAGAACACGCCAACAACATTTGGGTGGCTTCTAAAGGGTGTGGATCCTGGTAAACGCTGTATTTTTCATGGCTGATTCTCAGGTGCCCAAAACCAAAGATCGTAGTCGATCTTATGCGCCAGATTGCGCGAAATCCAAAGTTTTATACAAAAATAAGATTAAGACACACCAAACAGTTTGGGGATAGAACCACTCTTGCGTAGGGTTGTTTGAAGCCTTTTTACTATCCTGTTTTATATTGTTTATCTATAACACACATAGATTATATATATATATATAAAATGTGTTAGGTTGCGGTCAACCGTGAATTATATTTTTAGACATAATATTTTGTATTTATGTTATGAGACTTATTATATGATGCTACTTATGAATAAATGATGAGTTACGATATATATGCATAGTTGAGTAATTTATGGCGGGTAATGGAATTAAGATTCCATGTACAAATTAGTAGAAATTTGTTTAAATATAATTGTGACATTTAGGACTATTGATGGTATATCAATGTATATCGTGTGGTTAATGAATTATAAGAACCCATCAAATTGTATATTAGTGCACTCTTGGAAGTATTGCGAACCTAAGAGTATTATGATTGAAGTATGTCCCAAGCAAATCAATGTTATAGATCACCCCTTATGTATTAAGTAAATGCATTTTTAATTATTGCTTTTTCATATTCCTCTGCATGATGATCTTTGTATTTACAAAGGAGAAAGTAACACATATTTCATTAAATTTGAAAGTATTCTATTACAAGGACTTCATCCACATTGAGTTTTTTTGTAAATCTTTAAATATATATTCTATTAAATCTAGAAAAATTAACTCAAAGAATTATTCCATTAAATTTGGAAGAAATTATACAGTGAACTATTTCCTCAATTAATATTTTTTATTTAGTTCAAGTAAAACTTTAGTATTCAAGCATTCAAAAATAAATATTGCATCTCAATTAGAACTAGATAGGTAGGCCATAAATCATGATGAATCTATGAATATCAATAATTTTATAAATGTTAATATCTTTGACATTGAGATATATTATATGGGAATAATCCAATGAAGTTGCACACATAACTACATAATATAACACTGCAAGACGTTCTTTATCTATATTTGAGGTTACCGAATTAGTGGAAAGATTTATACTATCAAATTATGTTATATTATATGAAAATAAGATGGCACAAATGGAAGGTAATTTAACATGTCCAGGACTTCATCAACATTGAGTTAGTTATAAATCACCATATTAAGTTAAGATAAGATAACATAAAAATACTTTTAGTAAAGTCTTGAAACCAACTAGTGACCATGATCATGTCAAACATGGGACTGCTAAGTACAACTAAGTATCAATACACAATAGGAATGTGAAAGAAGCTATAATTATAAGAAATCAATCGGAGATAAAGTCATTAATTAGTAATAGTGTTTGATAACCAACCAAGATATTATAGATGTAGATAATAGATCAATTTAAGTCTCAATGTTTGAATTCGATACCTAACGACTCCAAGCTCCCCCTTTCCCACAACCTCAGGGTGTGGTGTTGATGATCAAACTACACTATTGCGACGATCTCATAAGTGGAGGGAGGGTGCCTCATTTGCATTCTCTAAGTTGAAAATAGTCTACTAGAAGCTTAATAATATGTTTATGTGCTAAATTTTCTATAACCTCTTAGTGCCTTCAATAGGAAGCATCAGGGAGGAGGTGATCATGCAATAGACTAGTGTTCGGTGGTGGTCGAGGTGGTTTGAGAAAGAAAGATATGAACCTATCTCTTAAATATATCATGTATATTAATGCTAGGAATCGTTAATTTGGTTATTTTAAAGCAATGTTGCGTACCATTAATCTATCTCCACTCAAAGCCAAGTTCATCAACTAAGAGTGCTTAAATGAAAATTCAAGCCAATCCATTATGATGGGAAACTATTTCCTCCAGGGAACTAGTTATTTCCTCCCATGTATCATGATTAATCTAGGGAACTAATTCCTCAATTAAAATTTGCTTCACTCTTCTTGTAAAACTTTAGCATTCAAGCACTCAAAGAAAATATTGTCTCAATTAGAACTAGATGGTTATGCCATTAAAAATGGTACATGTATGAATATCCTTAATTTGTTAAATGTTAATTGTTAGACATTGAGATATATTATATAGAAATAATCCAATGAAAGTGGAATCATATTAATTTCAAGCTCTGTTGCAATAGGTCCTTTGTCAAATATATTCGATACAACCAAATAGTTTGAAGTCTTTCATCTATGACACATCTCCCAAATTTAGCATGAATAATCAACTTAACACTCATTATCAAACAATTCTATGATTTTTTTAGAAAAAGTGCATCATAGTAGTTTATATGTAGTTTTATTTCAAAAATTATTTATCATATTTATACACTCATATTCATGCATATAATTAATTAAAGGTCAATAAAATAACTTTGTGCATTGTTGGCATATAAGGGATGATTTCAATTTATTTAAAAATGAATCCCACATTTATAAATTCATACTATGCATATTATAGGCAATTAAAAGTATTTAATTGAGTGTGCCTTGTTAGTTTCAAATATGATATGATTGCAATTACAAATATTGATTGATTTAAGTAAACAAATTTATGAAAAGTTTTGTATTGAGAAATCAAATATCTTAAATAGTTCAAAATGTTCAAATGATTCTAATTTTTTTATAAGAATTGCATCACTATTTCAAAATTTAAATTTCATTTTTATCCAAAAGTATTAATGCATATAAGTAAATAAAAATCAACAAATAACTGTGTATGGCTTAAATGAGATTATTTTAATTACACAATTCACTTAGCAAAACATTTTTTTTAAATATACAATCGAAAAAAAATTGTGCAGTGCAACAGAGTCAATGCAAAAAAAAATTTAAACAATAATAAAAGTGTATATTAATATAACTATCAATTCTCATATATTTCAAAAATATATAAATTCGTACAAATTGATTCACCAAAAGGTATGTCCAAGTTGTACTAAAAAATTGGAATGTTCTTGTGTGTTGATGTATATGTAACTTTGGAATGTATTTCATCTATGTATTTCATATATATTTATTGTACCCTTATTAGAGATGTGTTATTCCTCTATAAGGAAGTGTCGTCATGTGGATTGACAAGTGTCAAAAGTGTGTGTACTTACCGATGGGTTATTAGACCACCATGTGTGGGGTCGGCCCTAAAATATATATTATACTGTGGATGTATCTAGATAGACAAGTCGGCCCCATAGTGTAACTGGGAAAACAGGTTAAGTATAAATAGAGATCGGGAGATCTCTATTTGGATCATTCGAAAACTCACACTTCTCTCACTCAGAAAGTGGCGCACTAGTGAGGAGGAGAATCATCTGCTACGAGGAGACTATCTCAGTGTATTTTGGTTGTACTTTGGTTGAGCCATCGCTCTCTCTATCTCTGAGAAAGTTGTGGGGTTTTTCACCTTAGGGTTTTCCCCACGAAAACTCTGTGTCTCTTGTCTCTCATGCTTTTGATTCTTGTGATGCTTGTTATGCTTATTGTGATTGTTATGCATTGATATACTGTACGTGTTATTCTCTCAGTAAAGATCCTAGAGTATTGTGAATTAATGCTCAAAATTTAACATGGTATCAGAGCTAACCTGAGAAGAAGACATTGTGCAGTGACGGAAACTTGAGTTTCTTGTTTATTGGGTTTCTCTCAATAGATTTTGGAAAATCAGTATAGTAGATTGACTCTACTCATCAAGGAGAATCTATCTGTCCAATCAGAATTCAATTTTGAGCATTTTCAGATTTGGCCTTAAAAATTAGGGTTTCCACAAAAATAGGAATTTCTGGAATCTGAAGACATAGCTAGAATCTCCTTGCAAAAATCAAAGTTTAGAGCTTTGGATCGAGATTTTGGGTTGGGTAGATCTTCGGGAAACTCAAACCCTAATTCAGGGCTCTCCCCAGTGAACCCGGGAGGACAAAAAGACAAATCTGAAGGGAAAAGCTTTGCTGATCTCAAATTCTGAATACACCTGGCTGATCATCTCATCAAGGCGCATCTTTCTATCCTTTCAGAAAGTTGAAATTCACATTTTGAATTTTTAGGGTTTTTCGACAAACCCTAATCCGGGACCAGATCCAGTTTTCAGCATTTCAAGTGGTAAGACCTAAATCTTTCCTATTTCCATTTGAAGTACTCTTTAAGATGTCTCACCACACCAAGCTTGAGGATAAGCTTGAAGGGGCTGATAACTTCTAAGCATGGAAGTATAGGATTGGGTTAATCCTGGAAGAGAATGAGTTGGACTCATATATAAAAGAAGACATCCCTATCCCAGAGGATGAAGAGGCTAAGGTATTGCATAAGAGGAACTTGGTCAAGGAAAAGAGAATGATTGCTGATTCTATCAAAGACCATATCATACCCCATGTGTCTTCTCTAAAGACACCCAAGGAGATGTTTGACTCTTTGACCAAGCAATTTGAAGGGAAGAACATAAATCGGAAGATGACTCTGCGGAATCAATTGAAAGGGGTCAAGATGTTGAATGGAGAAACCATTCAATCTTACTTCTCCAAGGTCTCTCAGATCAAGGAGCAACTTGAAGCTGTGGTTGAAGTAGTGGACAATGGTGAAGTTGTTATGACCACTCTGAATGGCCTACCTAGGTCATGGGACTCCTTTATTCAAGGAATCTGTGCAAGAAAGAAATTGATCTCTTTCAGTAAACTGTGGGAGGAATGCTCTCAAGAAGAAGCTAGACTTGTATCTCGTGAGGAAAAGATGGGAGGTGAAGATCAAGCTCTCCCAGCTTACACCAAAAGAAGCAAACCCAAGAAGGAGCACTCTCGCTACAAGAGATCCTATCAAAAGGGATAATAACAACAAAAGGGATAATAACAACAACTCCAGCAAGAAGAAGAAGGGCAGCAAAATAAAGTTCCATGCTCATGCTGCCGAGGATGATGAACCTCCAAAGAAGAAGGCTAGGGCAGAAAGTGATGATAGCGATGATGACTCATCAAGTGAAGAAGAGTATGTTCTAATCTCTGCTCTCATAGGTACTATCTCCCATGGTTGTAATGATTGGTTGATTGACAGTGGGGCTTCCAAACACATGACTGGGTTTAAGGAATCTTTTGTAAACCTATCTGAACATGAATCACCTCATAAGGTGAAACTTGGGGATGATTTTCAATACCCAATCAAAGGAAGTGGTGAAGCCTCCTATAACCTAGATTCTGGAAAATCTTTGAAGATGAAAGAAGTCCTTTATGTACCTGGGCTGAAGAAGAATATTCTCTCCATCTTTGCATTAGATGCAAAAGGCATGAGGGTTGCATTTGTAGATGGCCAAGTCCTAATGTGGCCAAAGGGTAAAACAATTGATGATGCAGTAGTGATTGGAGAGCAAGAGGGAGGTTTGTATAAATTGAAGGGTCAACCTGAACATGCCATGGTACATGAATCCATGGATCCAAGTGAACTTTAGCATAGAATACTTGCTCATATGCATTATATAGCACTTCCAATTGCAAGCAAGGCTGTAGAGGGTCTTCCTGAAATCAAGACCAAACATGAAGGTGTTTGCAAAGGATGTGCAAAAGGTAAGAACATTAAGAAGGCTTTCCCAAGCAGTGAAAGCAAGGCAAAAGATATCCTGGAAATCATCCACTCAGATGTATGTGGTCCTATGTCATCTAGTTCTCTGAGTGGGTATGTTTACTATGTCTCATTTATTGATGACTTCTCCAGGAAGACTTGGGTATACTTCTTGAAGAATAAAGATGAGGTGCTTGATAAGTTCAAGGAATTCAAAACCTTGATGGAGAATCAAATTGACAAGAATATCAAAACATTTAGATCCGACAATGGTGGAGAATTCACCTTAGGTGACTTCAAGAAGCTTTGCAGTGATTCAGGGATTAAGAGGGAGTTGACTGCTCCTTATAATCCTCAACATAATGGAGTTGCAGAAAGGAAGAACAGAACAATCATGGAAGCAGCAAGGGCAATGCTGCATGACTAGGATCTACCTATGCATCTATGGGCAGAAGCAGCTAGAACAGCTGTATATGTGCATAACAAAACACCCCACAAGATATTGGACAACAAGACACCAGAAGAGGTCTTTTCTGGTAAGAAACCTGAAGTCAACCATCTCAAAATATTTGGTTATCTAGTATACACTCATGTCCCAAAGGAAAAGAGGACCAAACTAGATCCTTCAGGAAAGAAGGGTATCTTTGTGGGTTACAGTGAAAGCTCGAAGGCTTACATAATATACTTTCTAGGGTTCAAGAAGATTCATGTCAGCAGGGATGTAACATTTGATGAAAAATCAGCATTCATCAAATCAAGGAAGGCACCTATTGAAGTTTATAAAGAACTTAAGGAAACTAGATTTCAATCCACTACCATGACTGAAGCAGTTCCAGAAGTTGTTCGTGAGTTTGAAGATCCGCAAGAACCCGTAGATCCACCTCGTGAGGATAACTCTCACAAGAGGAAACCTGCATGGGCTAGAGAGCTCATTCAAGATGCAGAAAGATTTGGCATTCTAGAAGAAGAACACAGAGCAAAGAAGAGAACTAGATCACATACCAGCTATGTTTCTTTACTCCGTGACATCATGAATAAAGAACCTTCTAGTTATGAAGAAGCAGCAGAAAAGAAAGAATGGAAGGATGCCATGGTTGAGGAATACCAATCAATAATGAAGAATGATGTTTGGGATGTTGTCCCAAGACCTAAAGAGAAGTATGTTGTGACTTCTAAATGGATCTACAAAATCAAGCATGTTGTAGATGGCAGTGTAGAGAAATACAAGGTAAGATTCGTAGCTCATGGCTTCTCTCAGAAAGAGGGAATAGATTATGAAGAAACTTTTGCACCTGTAGCCAGGTATACTTCCATCAGAACAGTACTTGCCCTGGCTACAACAATGAAATGGAAAATACACCAGATGGATGTCAAGACTGCTTTCTTGAATGGTGTAGTTGAAGAGGAAGTATATGTGGAGCAGCCACTCGGTTTTGAAATACATGACAGGGATTCATATGTGTGCAGATTGAAGAAAGCCTTGTATGGCTTGAAGCAAGCTCCCAGAACCTGGTATGGTAGGATGGACAATTTCCTATCTAGTTTGGGCTTTACCAAGAGTAACACAGATTCCAACCTCTACTACAAGGTTGAGGAAGGGAATCCTATGATTCTACTCCTGTATGTGGATGACTTATTTGTAATAGGAGATAACAGATTGATTGCAAATACTAAGAGGAAGCTTGCTGCCGAGTTCGATATGAAAGATTTGGGAATGATGCATTATTTCCTAGGTATGGAGGTGTGGCAGAGTGCAGGTGGGATCTTCCTTGGTCAAGGGAAGTACACAGTAGATATCCTGAAGAGATTCGGTATGATGGATTGCAAGGCCATGGCCACACCTATGGCATCGAATCTGAAGCTTCTATGTGATGCTTCATCTGAGCCGGTTGATGTCTCTATGTATCGTCAGATGATTGGGTCCTTGATGTACCTAACAAACATGAGACCAGATATTTTCTTTGCTATGAACACATTGAGTCAGTTCCTGACAGATCCGGGGAGTGTTCATCTGGTTGCTGTAAAGCATGTTCTGAGGTACCTGAAGGGTACAATGGATTATGGGCTCAAGTATGAAGTGAATCAAAAGTTTAACCTACAAGGTTATGTTGATTCAGATTGGGTTGGCATTGCTGCAGATAGGAAGAGCACATCTAGGTGCTTCTTTAGTATGGGATCAGGTGTGATCTCTTGGTTTAGTAGGAAGTAGTCCTGCGTAGCACTGAGTATAGCTGATGAAAAGTATGTTGCATCCTATTCAGCTAGTTGTGAGGCAGTATGGCTACGGAAGCTACTGTCTGAGTTATTTGATCTCCCGTTGGATGCTACTAGTATCTTTTGTGATAACTAGAGTTGTGTGAAGCTGTCCGAGAACCCAGTGTTTCATGACAGGTCGAAACACATAGAGATCAAATATCACTATATCAGGGATATGGTGCAGAAAGGAGCTATGAAGCTCCTGTACATTGCAACGGACGAGCAGATTGCAGATGTGCTGACGAAACCACTAGCCAGAGTGAAGTTCGAGTACATTAGAGAGAGGCTTGGTGTTCTTCGGATTGATGACACTTTGAGGAAGAAGTGATGGACACATTTGTAGAGGCCATTCCAAGCATGTTGGAAGGAGGATCCTTCACATGGCTGTGGATTTAAGCGCTGGATGATGAGCATCAGGACGATGCTCCAATTACTGCTCTATATATGCATCAGGAGGATGCTGGATATGATCAGTTGGATCATTTATATGTATATGTATATATGTATCAAGAGGATGTTGGATATGATCAATTGGATCATTTATATGTATATGTATGTACGCATCATGTTGGATGCTGGATATGATCAGTTGGATCATTTATATGTATATGTATGTACGCATCATGTTGGATGCTGGATATGATCAGTTGGATCATTTATATGTATATGTATGTATGCATCATGTTGGATGCTGGATATGATCAGTTGGATCATTTATACGTATATGTATGTACACATCATGTTGGATGCTGGATATGATCGGTTGGATCATTTGTATGTATTTTGTATATGCATCATGTTGGATGCTTGGACCATGTATCTGTATATGTATCAGGTGGATACATTGTATCATCAGGTAGATCATGTATGTTGATATGTATCATGTATGATCAGGTGGATCATGTATTTGTATTTGTATCAGGTGGATACATTGTATGATCAGGTGGATCATGTATGATGATATGTATCAGGTAGATACTTGGTATGCATCAGGTAGATGCATGATATGATCAGGATGATCGTGGATGACGAGCTTCAGGATGTTTCTCCAGATGACTTGCAGCAGGATGTTGCAGTGATGATGACCAGGATGATCATGTATACATTAGGATGATGTATGGTGAGTATCAGGTTGATACTCTATGGCTGTGGATCAAGTTGTGCAGATGAGCATATAATTTGGCCTGGAAGATTTGCAAATAGTCTTTCGAGGTTTTGCTTATGGCATATAATTTGGCCCTGGGATATCTGGCAAATGCTCTTTCGCGGTTTTGCTCTGGGAGGACATATAATTTGGCCCTGGGAGATCTGCAGATAGTCTTTCGAGGTTTTGCCTATGGCATATAATCTGGCCCTGGGATATCTGGCAGATGCTCTTTCGAGGTTTTGTCCTATGGCATATAATATGTCCCTGGGAGATCCGATAGGTTGGGCTGTGTGCCCGTAATATGTCCTGGGATGCTCTTGCGAGGTTTTTCCATGACCACATATAATCTGTCCTTGGGAGATCCTACAGGTAGAGCTGTGTGCTCGTAACAGCCTGGGATGCTCTTGCGAGGTTTTGTGGTGAGGTCACATATAATATGGCCCTGGGAGATCCTATAGGTAGAGCTGTGTGCTTGTAACAACCTAGGATGCTCTTTCGAGGTTTTGTGATGCACGTAATAAGTCCCGAGGATTCCATAGTGTTAGAAAAACAGGATCGCAGAGCAATAACAATAAACAGAAATGCAAATATAATCACACATACACATTACAAGAGAGACACAGATATATCGTGGTTCACCCAACTTGGGCTACGTCCACACTGAATTTGCCAGTCCTTATTATTATTACCGTCCAGCAAGATGAAGGGATACAACCTGCAGCACAACCGCTGCACTTCCTCTTCTCTGTTTCACAGTCTCTCTCCAGATCTCAAAGATCTTTACAATGCATAAAACCTAATACATCAACCCTAGCCGTATTACAATGTCCTTCTTTTATAAGGGAAATACAATGGGAAAATACCACGGGATACCCAAAACCATGGGCCTGCAAAACAGCTGGCGAAAACAGCCCCAAAAAATTTTCTTCGGGGGCGCTGCCCCCGAACCCCCGCCAAGGGACCGCTGGCCCCCGGACCCCCCAGCCAGGGGGGATGGGCCCCCCTGGAACCCCATGGGGGGGCGATGCCCCCCCACACCCCCCCGCTGGGGTGAGTGTATAGTCCACCTACACATCATATAGAACTGGGGTACAAACACGGCTAATACAATATCATCTATGAGACTAGAAGATCTGGCTCCACAACCAACAATCTCCCACTTGGAGACTGATCACAACAACTCCACTGCTGCTGGACTTGGACTTGGCAAATTTCTCCTCTTCACCTTCATGCTAGAAGGCCAACTGAAATCGAGCACGAACTCAGTTTCTCTCTGGTCACTACCTTTGTTAACATGTCTGCAGGATTCTGGCTAGTATGTATCTTTTCCAACTTTAATAGTTCATCTTCCAGAACAGAGCGTATGAAATGGTACTTGAGCTGTATATGTTTAGTCCTGGAATGGAATGCTAAGTTCTTTGCAAGATGAATGGCACTCTGGCTGTCACTATACAGTCTGCTATCCTTCTGCTTCTTACCCACTTCCTCCATAAACCTCTGCAACCAAATCATCTCTTTACTAGCCTCTGTAATGGCAACATACTCTGCTTCTGTTGTTGAAAGTGCAACAACCTTCTGTAGTTTCGAAATACAGCTTACTGCTATTCCACCTACAGTAAACACATACCCTGTGGTACTCCTCCTGCTATCCTTGTCACCTGCCATATCTGCATCAACATATCCCTGTAGAACAGTGTCTGAACCTCCAAAACATAATGCCTCAGTGGTAGTACCTCTCAAATACCTGAGAATCCACTGTACTGCCTTCCAATGTTCTTTACCTGGATTGTTCATATATCTGCTCACAACTCCCACTGCATGTGCAATATCTGGTCTTGTGCACACCATGGCATACATCAAGCTGCCAACTGCTGATTGATAGGGAACCTTGGACATGTAATCTATCTCTTCTTGTGTCTTGGGACACATTTCCTTACTTAGACTGAAATGGCTAGCCAAAGGTGTACTTACAGGTTTTGCATTCTGCATTCTGAACCTCTCCAACACCTTTTGTATGTACTCACTTTGAGACAATGTCAATTTGCGATTTTTCCTGTCTCTCATTATTCTCATACCAAGGATTTGCTTTGCAGCACCCAAATCCTTCATTGCAAATGAATTAGCTAGCTTCCTTTTGAGTACATTTATATCCTGCATGTCAGACCCTGCAACAAGCATGTCATCCACATACAATAACAAGATAATATATCTTCCATTGTCTAGCTTCTTGAAATAAACACAGTGGTCAGAATGACATCTACTATAACCTTGTTCTGTCATAAACCTGTCAAACTTTAGATACCATTGCCTTGGAGCTTGCTTCAAGCCATACAAGCTCTTTTTCAACCTGCATACCAGATCCTCCTTACCTTTGACTTCATACCCTTGTGGCTGCTGCATATATATTTCTTCCTCCAAATCCCCATGGAGGAAAGCTGTTTTTACATCTAATTGTTCAAGATGCAAATCTTCTACCGCCACTAGACTTAAGATAGTCCTAATTGAAGTCATCTTTACAACAGGAGAAAATATTTCATCAAAATCTATACCTTTCTTCTGTGCAAACCCCTTTACAACAAGTCTGGCCTTGTACCGCTTCTTACCTCCTTCTTCTTCCTTCAACCTGTAAATCCATTTGTTTTGCAATGCTCTTTTACCAGCAGGCAATTTAACCAAATCCCAAGTCTGGTTTCCTACCAATGAGTCCATCTCCTCATTCATGCCTTGCTCCCACTTCTTTCTAGTTTCCACCTACATTGCTTCTTCATAACATTCTGGTTCACCAGAATCAGTCATCAATAAATAATACATTGAAGGAGAGTATTGTTCAGGGAGTCTACTTAACCTGGTAGATCTTCTTACAGTTGCAGGAGTTTCGGGTACTTGTTGCTGCTCTTGATTTTCTGGCACCTTCGGAACTTCATTTTCTTTAACTTCATCAAGCACTATGTACTCTGTGCTTTCCTTTTCCTGTTTCTTTCCTTGCAACTGATCTTTATACATGACCTTTTCATTGAATATCACATCTCTTCTCCTGATGATTTTGTTATTTTCATAATCCCATAAACGATAACCAAATTCATCAACCTCATATCCAATAAAGGTACATTTCTTCGATTTAGCTTCAAGCTTTGTTCTATTTTCTTTATCAATATGGACAAATACTTCACAACCAAACGTTCTCAAAAATGAGTAGTTTACCTTTTTATCTGTCCATGCTTCCTCTGGAATACCACCATCCAAATCACTTGAAGGTCCTCTGTTTATTAAATAAACAGCAGTATTTACAGCATCCGCCCAAAACTATAAGGGCAACCCTGCATGCAGTCGCATACACCTTGCACGCTCCATGATCGTTCTGTTCATCCTTTCTGACACACCATTTTCCTGTGGTGTTCCTGGGACTGTCTTCTCTCTACGAATCCCATGGTATGAACAGTAACTATCAAATTCCTTGCCGCAGTACTCACCTCCATTATCAGATCTGAGACACTTCAATCTTTTTCCTGTCTCATTCTCAACCAAAGCTTTCCACTTCTTAAAAGTAGCAAACACATCAGATTTCTGTCTAATGCAATAAACCCAAGTTTTTCTAGTTGCATCATCAATAAATGTAACATAATAATGAGAGCCACCAAGAGATTATACCTGAGCCAGTCCCCATACATCTGTATGCACAAGCTCTAATTTTTCATTTTTCTTCTGTTTCCCAACCCTGAGAAATCTGACTCTCTTCTGTTTTCCATAAACACAGTTTTCACAGAATTCCAAACTTACCTGCTTCAAATCCGGCAGCAACTTCCTTGAGTGGAGAATCTGCATCCCCTTCTCACTCATGTGGCCAAGCCTATGATGCCACAATGCTGTATCTGTTCCTGTGGAAGCTAAAGAGATAGAATGGTCAGTATTATGAGGACATAAATACAACGTACCTACTCTGTCTCCTTTTGCTATCACCATTGATCCTTTAGTGATCTTCCACCACTTTTCTCCGAACGTAGATAGACAGCCGCCATCTCCCAACTGCCCTGTTGAGATCAGATTTCTTTTCATAGCAGGAATATGCCTAACATCTTTCAACAACCAATCAGTTCCATTCTTAACTTTTATCCATACCTTACCCATTCCAACAATTTTACATGGCTCATCATCACCCAATAAAACATGTCCAAAATCGCCAGGAACATACTCATGAAAGTATTTCCTATGGGGTGTAGCATGACATGAAGCTCCTGAATCTACTACCCAATAATCACTAGTATTATCTAATGCAAGAATCAAAGCATCTTGTAACACATCACCTGCTACATTTGCTTCCTGGGTAGTCTCCTTCTGTGCATCTCCTTTCTTCTTTAGAGATTTGCAGTCTTTCTTCAGATGTCCTTTCTTTCCACAGTTCCAGCACTCTATCTTTCCCAGTCTGGACTTGGATCTGCCCGTTTTAGACTTTCCACGATTACCTTGGCTCTTTCCTCTCTCCTTTTGTCTTCCTCTGCTCTCCATGGTCAATGCATTACCTGATGTCTCACCTGTGCTTTTTCTTCGCATTTCCTCGCTAAGAATAACACCAATAACATCATCAAATTTCAAGGTGTTTGAACCAGAGACAGAGTTACTTACAGCCATGACCAAGCTATTCCAGCTTTCTGGAAATGAACACAAGATTAGAAGAGCCCTAACCTCATCATCAAAGTTCACACTTACAGAACTTAGCTGATTTGTAACCGTATTAAACTCATTTAAATGATCAGTAACAGATCCACCTTCAGACATCTTCATATTAAATAAACGCTTCATTAAAAATACCTTGTTCGAAGCCGAGGGTTTTTCATACAGCTTACCCAATGCTTTCATCAAACCCTCTGTTGTCGTTTCTTTTGAGATATTGAAAGCCACCAACGAAGCCAAGCTCAACCGTATTGTTCCCAGAGCCTTTCTGTCAAGAACCACCCATTCTTCGTCCTTCATAGTCGTCGGCTGCTTTGCTTTTTCTCCCAACGGTAAGAATAGATCCTTCTGGTACAGATAGTCCTCCATTTGCATATTCCATAACCCGAAGTTTTGGCCGTTAAACTTCTTGACCTTAAACTTTCCTTCTTCTGCCATTGCTCCCACTCGAACCAGAAACCCTAGCTTCCTGCGGGTTTAACTGCCAAATAGACCTTTGGCTCTGATACCAATTGTTAGAAAAACAGGATCGCAGAGCAATAACAATAAACAGAAATGCAAATATAATCACACATACACATTACAAGAGAGACACAGATATATCGTGGTTCACCCAACTTGGGCTACGTCCACAATGAATTTGCCAGTCCTTATTATTATTACCGTCCAGCAAGATGAAGGGATACAACCTGCAGCACAACCGCTGCACTTCCTCTTCTCTGTTTCACAGTCTCTCTCCAGATCTCAAAGATCTTTACAATGCATAAAACCTAATACATCAACCCTAGCCGTATTACAATGTCCTTCTTTTATAAGGGAAATACAATGGGAAAATACCACGGGATACCCAAAACCATGGGCCCGCAAAACAGCTGGCGAAAACAGCCCCAAAAAATTTTCTTCGGGGGCGTTGCCCCCGAACCCCCATTTCTCGGGGGCGCTGCCCTCGAACCCCCGCTGGCCCCCGAACCCCCCAGCCAGGGGGGATGGGCCCCCTTGGAACCCCGTGGGGGGGCGATGCCCCCCCACACCCCCTCGCTGGGGTGAGTGTACATTCCACCTACACATCATATAGAACTGGAGTACAAACACGGCTAATACAATATCATCTATGAGACTAGAAGATCTGGCTCCACAACCAACACATAGTATGGCCAGTGATGACGAAGACCTGCAGGTGGTGGGCCTACATGCAATATGAAAAAGGACTGGCTTTGCAGAACTTCCTATGACGAGTAGAGTCAGAGATTGGTTGAGATAGCAGCAGCAGTGACAATGATGATGACGATGCATTGATGACGATGATCCTAAGAAGAAGACTTGTCTAACAGATCTGTGTCGAGAAATACCTTCCTAGTTAAGAGGGAATGTTGATGTATATCTAACTTCGGAATGTATTTCATATATATTTATTGTACCCTTATTAGAGATGTGTTATTCCTCTATAAGGAAGTGTCGTCATGTGGATTGACAAGTGTCGAAAGTGTGTGTACTTGCAGATGGGTTATTAGACCACCATGTGTGGGGTCGGCCCTAAAATATATATTATATTGTGGATGTATCTAGATAGACAAGTCGGCCCCATAGTGTAACTGGGCAAACAGGTTAAGTATAAATAGAGATCGGGAGATCTCTATTTGGATCATTCGGAAACTCACACTTCTCTCACTCAAAAAGTGGCACACTAGTGAGGAGGAGAATCATCTGCTACTAGGAGACTATCTCAGTGTATTTTGGTTGTACTTTGGTTAAGCCATTGCTCTCTGTATCTCCGATGAAGTTGTGGGATTTTTCACCTTAGGGTTTTCCCCACGGAAACTCTGTGTCTCTTGTCTCTCATGCTTTTGATTCTTGTGATGCTTGTCATGCTTATTGTGATTGTTATGCATTGATATACTGTACATGTTATTCTCTCAATAAAGATCCTAGAGTATTGTGAATTAATGCTCAAAATTTAACATTGTGATCATATTTCTGAAGGAAAAAAACTTCATCTACTATAGTGAAGTTGTTGTTCTATTGAACATTCTAATGTACTCACATTTATCTTTGATACGATGAAGTGTCTTAAACGGGAATAAAACTTGCATAAGCCAAGTATCTTACTCTTGTCCTGTATAGGCCTATAGATTTTATAATCTGTAGATACGTGGTGAAGAATTAATGATATCAACATAACTTTGAAATTTGAACAATTCACACAAGGAAAATAAGTAGAACATTTTGCTTGGAAATGTTCAACAATTTAAAGCCATGAATTAACTACAAATCAATCGCATAGTTTCATCTAAAAACCATCTGTGAATGCTTGAGACAAGAAATTCCCATCACTTGCACTGAATATTAACTGAGTAGTCACTAACTTGTTCTGCACTTCAGGGATCCTTGAAAAGCATTTCAATTTCTGCTTTATCCTCATCAATCAACTTATAACTTATAGATAGAAAATAAATCTTTTTCTTTGTAACATTTCTAGCTTCAAGACTAGAAATCCACTCTTAAAATAAGTCTTTTTCTTTGTAACATTTCTAGCTTCAACAACTATTTCAAGGACTAGAAATCCACTCTTAGTGTTTAGAGACATCAAAATATTTTGTTTATGTCGTCACTTCGTGCTACATGATGAACATGTTTTAGATTTTCATGTTTCTATCACATCTGCCGAAATTTGAAATATGAATGCTTTTGCAAATAAACTCAAGCACGAAAAATAACCGCAATGACATTGCCACCTAGTTGCTCTCGTAAAGTTAATGAGTCAATATATAATATAAAAATTTACTTTGTTATTTTTAAGATAGAATACTTAAAAGTTATATTAAAAAAATTATAAAGGGGAAAATTAATATTATTAAAATAAAAATAAATTATCGTGAGTTTTATTGTGAAATAGGATGTTGGATCATTTTTAAATCATAATGGATTTAAAGAATTTGAGTTTTTAAGGAAAAAATTAATATTATTAAAATAAAAATAAATTATCGTGAATTTTATTGTGAAATAGGATGTTAGACTATTCTTAAATCATAATGGATTCAGAGAATTTGAGTTTTTAAAATATTAAGAATGATTAAAAATTTAGTATCTTTATGATATTTAAAATATTTAAAATGAAAATAATTTTTTCTTTAAATGTTTTGAAAATTCACATTAAATAATAATTTCAAAATATTTATTATAATATCTAATATGTTAAATAAAATTATTAAACAAACCAAGTTATTTGTTAGCTTTCCCAATTGAGTAACGAAAAATACATAAAAAATATATATATATATATCCTACACAATAACAAACATTAAAACAAACTTTGATAAACTATATTTATATGATTTTAATGATTTTAGTACATTAATTATATATTATATTTTTCTGAAATGATAAATTGAATTTAATAACTTATTATATAACAAATGAGAAAAACTATTATTATTTTTAAAATTTTTATATATATATATATTTATAATAATCAATTTGTAACAATTTCACTTAAAAGCTATAAAAAGATTTAAATGGAATAATTTACAAGCTAAATTATATTTAATAATAATTAATTTAACCGTCATTATTAATAGAATTTTTTTTTTATCCATGAATAATTTAAGAATCAATATGTATGTGTCTTACATAAAATATGAAGTTGAAGTGTTTATACAATTACATGTCATTAAACCAGTCGTAATCATTTGGTATTTTATTATTAGACTTCTCGTAATCATTTGTGTTGGCCCTTTGGTACTTTATTATTATTATGGTAGGCATTTACATATGGTAAAATCACACTTTAAGTGCATAACTATACTACTCCTCGCAATCATTTGTAGTTGGTCCTTTGGTATTTTATTATTATTCTGGTAGGAATTAGGAACTTACATATGGTAAATCACACCATTGGATTTTACATCATATGAATAAGAAAAGTTTATTTTTCAAATAAATTTGTATTTAAATTTAAATTTAAATTTATTTTAAAATACCTTTAATTTTAATTTGTAATTTTACTTAAGAATACCAATAAATAAAAATACAGATTGCGCATATTACCTTTAATTGTGGTTCTAGTTAAGAATCCATGTAAAGAGAACTATCCTAAAATAGAGCTCATTCCTGAACATGAAAATCTTTTCGGGTTTACCTGAATGGGAGAGTTATGCACAGCAGCTAGGAGAGGTCTAAATATGAATTAAAAGGTATTAACCAAATTAATATAATATTAATTATTTTTAAAAATATAATTTAAAAAAATCTAAGTTAAATTATATTATATATTATGCATTTTATATATTACAAAGAAAGTAGTATATTTCATGTTTAAAATATTTTTTTTAATATTCTCATTGTTATTTTTTAAGTGGTAGTTTATGCTGTTAAGAGCTATATTTATTGGGAAAAATGTCAATATCAACATCTGTTATTACTACTATTTTTTAGAATAAAGGTATGCTCAGAATTATATATTTTACACAATCATTACATAATCAATATATATGGAGAATATAATATCACTTATAAAAGAACCTGGTTGAAAAAGGTAAAATCATCCTTTCACAACTTAAAGTATATCTATAGACATTTCTTTTATTTATAATAAAATAAAAACTATTTTTAAAATAAATAAATAATTTTGTTATTATTATATTAACCATTTAAAAACGTATTATCTATTTCAAATATTAAAACCCATATAACCATTGCAATATGGCTTGTGATAACTGACACTCAAGTTGTTCTGGCCAAAAATTTTCTGGCGAAGCACAGTGCCATTGCTTCTAGTTATTTTTTTGGAATTTCGACGAAAATTGGAACTACAATTCTGCAGATTTTTATAACCAAATCTAGAAAACAAATCGCCGGAAAAACGAGACGACTTAAGTGCCAATTATCCCACGTCTTCCAGGATATATTTGTTTTAATAAGTTTCTAACTAATTATAAAATTATATGTAGGTTTTACTTGTCGTTTCCTGTCAACGCACACACCTTCGACGAAACTTTACACCTGACGTACGTCGTACAGACAAGTATTCTCACCATTTTGGAAAGAAAATAAAAGAGAGGACAACGAGAATTTATCATTTTGGCTTTATATGGTAATGTGGGGGCCGGGGCTGATTAGTAATTTTATGAAACCTCATTCCACAAGCAACACCATGGCATGAGGCATATTCTAAACTGTTTCTTCAGTACAACCCAAGTAACCTTGTATCCAGATGCCAAGCCAAGTTTCCCGTTCTCTCTACATTATTCTATTCCTCGCCTTTTCTGCCCACACTTTCAATTTTGTTACCGACTGGAACATACCCGTCCACACGCAATCTATAACAGACCTCCTCGGAATTGCAAATCAATATATTTATATAAACGAACCCGGAACAGAGCCATCTTAAAGAGCCGCAAATCGTAGGCCAATATTTGCAGCATTTATATTTTCTTTACATTAATCTGTAGTGTGTTAAGGGAGTAAAGTTCTCTTCAGGATGGAGTCTGTGTTTGAGCCTGCTGTACACACGGAGGAGACTCCAGAAGCTCGCATCCTTATCCTTGATCTCCCAGGTAAGTGTTTCCATGAATATGTATAGTTCGACCCTTTTGAAATCTATTTATTTCGAAATGTGTATATTTACTTTGGTCAGTGATTCAATGATTTATCTGTGCAGGTTTTAGAAGAGAAGATCTGAGAGTGCAGGTTAATAGCCGGCGTAATCTCATCATTAGCGGCGAACGGCCTGTAAAGGAAATGGAAGAAACAACAAAGGTGGGAGGGAGATCGGAGAAAATACGGAGTGGGGGACAAAAATTCAGAAAAGTTATCGACGTCCCGGAGAATGTGGATTTAGATGACATCACTGCCAAGTTAAAGGATCAAATGTTGCGTGTCTCCCTGCCTCTCCTTCAAAAGAATCAGCAAGACGATACTGGCGGTGCCAAACCGCATGTTGCAGATCTCTCGGATCAATCAAAGCCGGACGAGAGGTCGAGTCCGGTAAAGCAACCTGCAGCAACACAAAACATTCAAAGCGCAAGTCTTCCAGAAGCGATTCGACAGGATGATTATAAAGCAAAACCGACTGCAGCTGCGGAAGAATCAAAAGCAGAAGCACCTATGCACGCCCAGGACTTTGCTCATGGGAAGCCACCAATATCGACTCACACGCAGGCAGTATCTGCGCAGGCCGGGTTCGATATTGGAGACCATTCCCAAATTATACAGTCGAAATGCGAACAGGGAAAAGACGATGAAAGCTGTTTGCCTTCGCCAAATGATCAATTTCAAGGGACACTATTTCAGTTTGCTTCTTCCGCTAGACGTTTAATGTTTTCCAATCGTGGGGTCCTAATAGCATCGACTGTGTTCGTTTTATGTGCTTCCATGTACCTCTCTTACATTATAGGGTCCCGATCAAAAGCAGATTGAAAGCCTATATAAAACTCATCCCTAGAAGCTTTTAAAGATCATTTAGTTTATAGTTATCTGCATAGTATTGTATAGTGACTACAGTCCAGCCTCTATCTCTACTCCCTGACGTTACATAGAAAGTGTGCAGTGTGGCCTGTGTGTGTTAATAAAATTCAACTGAGCAGCTTTTATGTCTTCTAATATTTTTTATTAAAGGTATTATAAATAAAAGAGTATCATGTGGTTTCAAAATCTTGATTGGAGTATTCTCATGAGCACTTATGTTCACAAGATTCTTTATTGAACTTAAAGAGAAGGCACCGTCTTCTCTGATCGCAAATTCTAACATCTAAGTGAGAGGCATAAACCATTTCTTTACTGTGTCTATTGGCAAAACTCTTGTTATAACGATGGAATGTTTTAATCAGTGGGAAGACAATAAAAGTTGTTTTCATCCGATAGTAATCAACCACAAGTTAAGTGGTGGCTACAAGTTAAGTGATTGCTATATTAGTAAATATTTTTATGATTTTTTTATAAATGATTTGATTACTAAGTTTTCATATCTATATATAAATATTAATGAAACATATTCTTAACCGTTATGTTTATATAAGAATATATGTACATTTTTTCTTTTAATTTTAAAGTAATAATTCAGATTTTTAGTTGAAACATACTGGAGATTTTGTGTTGCTTTTTAATAACAAATTTATGATGAGCGACCACATTATGGTCCTCTTTGTCTGTGCATCCTTGTACGGAGAAGAATGTATATTTACAATAGCGTGCAGGTCATCTTAATCCAAGAATTATTATGTATTTTAACCAAACCTCTTGGCTGTCATCATATGAGCGGTTAATTGGCATTAACACTTGGGGTTGATAAGCAGAGATAACTGTGCTACATGGAATTTCGTCCATCAGATTTTCATGGTTTCGATTCATCCAGTTTCAGGTTTTTATGAGCTGATGGCTGCATTCACTCACAGACCTTGAAACAAATTGGCAGGATCAAATCGTGAAATCATGTAAAAATAGTAAGAACATACTGAAAGTTTTTGAAATGTGTAATACGTTTAACAATTCTGTTATGATTTGACGAATGCCATTTATTTGAAATTCCAACCAGGCACCAAAATTGAGTTCTTTGTCCGATGTTTATTCTACACACAAGCCCGCTCATGTTGATAATTAGCCCCGACCACTGATCAAAGTTGATAATTAGCCCCCACCACTGATCAAAATTGAAAGGTTACTCTTAATTCATTCAACTCTTTAGTGATGAAAAGTTGAAAAAATATTTGTATTTTAATGGACAAGAGTAAACTAAGTACATATTTTAAGAAGAAATATTTCAAATAAAATATTTCTCTTCAAATTCTTTACAATGTTTATTGTTTACAATGTCTATAATGAATTGACCACTAGATACATATGAGTTAATTTCAATAAAAAATGATAATATATATACTTTATAATCAAATCATGCAAAAATGTGTACCATAGTGGAAACGATTAGAGCATAATTCATAATGCATACGTTTAATTATAACAAGAATCACACTACTTTTTGGATAATTTTCCTAGGAATCCCACACATACATCAAAATGTTGTTCCAATCAATAATGTCAAAAAAAGTATGTCTTTTTTACATTTTTTTTACATTGGTATGGAGATGGGTAGAGGGAAAGAAGTTAATGTGAAATTCCCAAAATATTGTACATGTAAAGTATTCACACTGATGTTAAAGTTACAAAATTAAATGAACAAAATCATATTTTGAATGCTATAATCCATATAAATAAAATCACTAGCTTAATAGAGATTTTGTGCCAAACAAAAACACTGAATAGTTTTACTAAAAATAAAGAAAAATCTATGCATTATCTTTATGATGAAGCTGGCCAAATTTCCTCAAGTTTTGTGAATTGCTAAGAGATATATATTTAATTATTAGTTATATGTTTCCCTTTAAGTATATATTGTAATAATGAGAATTCCATTAATTGCAAATGAGTGATACAAAGGCCAAATAATTTAGTCATATAATAAACAAATATTAAATATTACAAATCAACATGTTAGATGCTTTTAAAGAGATGAATATCTAGAAAAAGAGAGATGCCCAAATTTTCTTAGGTTCATTAAATGCTTTTGGTTTGCTTTTTGAAATTGTCATCAAGCCACACATTTGCAATTAATTTTACTAATAAGTCCACAATGCCACTATAATTTACACCATAATGTGTGACTAATAATTGTGTTAATGTTTTACAAAACGAAAGGGGGAGGGAAAGATAACAAAGATAATGAAATTATGTTGATGCTAGGATCTCAAAAGATTAAGTATGGAAACAAAATGTGATGTCAATTCTCATATCAACAAGGATCAACAATGCTCATAACGCATGAATTCAAGTGAAGATTTAGAAAGACAAGGTGTCCAAGCTTCTGTGGGAAACTTTCATTAAGTGACACTAACAATGTTGCATGCATCAATGTGATGGTAAGATTATCTAGAAGTGAGTTATGTGCCAGATTTAATGTTTTGGAGTGGTACACTACATTAAGAAATAGATGACAGCCAAAATGAATACAAATTATTTTAGTATTTCTATGCAAAATCCAAGTATTGGAAGATGAAATCTAAATCATGTTTATATTTCACATCCATCCTCATATAATATAGGGGTACAATATTCATTGAGCAACCAAGAATTCTCAATACAGACATTAATGGACATTGATAGATTGTTGAAAATATGATCCTTCTTTACAAATGACAAGTGATTTAAAAAACTACCTTTTTTTAATGGTGATTTTTAAATCATCCTTTTAAAAAGGGTTTGAACCCTTGGAAGGGCTTGGAAGGACTAGGAAGAGTTTGAACCCCATGAAATGGCTAAGAAGGGTTCAATTTTGATCACCGACCTCGATGCCTACGATAATTGCACCCAGCTTCAGACCGCAGTTTTAGCCACAACAGAGAGTTTCTTGCTTGCTCGAGGCCAATAGAGACAGCAAGGATTCCATGGGTGGCGCTGGCGGAGAAACAATGAGCTGAGATGGGCTTAATACTGGAGGGAAACAATGGAATTAGATGGGATCCACACTGGTGAGGAAGGGGAAGAAATCGACATCGAAATGGAAGAAATCGACTTTTGAACAGAAGAAACAACACAAACAAGCCGACGGTAGGAGCCAGTGCTGGAGCAGGAAACAGAGTGTGAGGCAGAGCAATGAGGACAAAAATATCCGGCAGCATCAAAACCTTTGAGAACACCATGCCCTATGCGCCAAATATCAGATTTTTCATAACAATGCATTAATTAATTAATGCATTGAGCAACTTGTTTCTATGTGTTTTCTTTGGTTTTTTAGGAATTTATATTATTTTAAATTACTCTTGGAATCCCATAATTATTTTTGGGGATATATGTAATATCCTTGTATCTCTCAACCAATTTATAAAATTTAAAAATTATAAAAATAATTTTCAAACATTTATTTAATACAACATTTTTAAAATTTTGTAAAACTTCATAAGGATTAATACAACATTTTTTAAAATTTTGTAAAACTTCATAAGGATGTGATGAAAATGTATCTTTCAACTAATTAAAAAATAAAAATTTGAACTTTAAAAATTATAATTTTGTTTTTTTAATTTTCAAATCTTTATTTATATTAATATTTTTAAAAAATTTTGTAAAACTTTATAGAAATTTAATTTGATGAAAATGACCTAAATTAATTTGAATTCAAAGTGATTTAACTAAAAACCATTAGTATGATCTATGCCTCAGCAAGAACTAATAGTGAGTTTTGGACATTCAATATTGGTTAAAAAATAAGAATAAAAGTTGATTTAACTAAAAATCTATTAGTATATTCCATGCTTTGGTAGGGATTAATAATGGGCTTTGGACACTTTATTTTGGTTACAAAAATGAGAATACATGGAAGTGTTATTTGACTTGTTATTCTAATTTATAGAGATTTGGTTGAACATAGCTTAATTATATAATAATACAATTAAAAGTAAAATACACCATATCCAATCTTCTTTTTAGAAGTTGGGTTGACACTCATTGAAAGAAAGTTTATGATTAGATACCTAATATATAAGTACAATATAATTAACATGAAGAACAAGAGGATAAAGGGTCAATCCGCGAAAGAAGGACCATTCGCGGAGTTCGCGAAAGCACAAGAATAGTTAAATTAGTTAGAATTGGTCATGTGGACCGTTTTGTAACCGAATAGAAGCATATAAATAGAGTGGGATTTTAAGCCTAAGGGCATCCAGTTTTAGGGATTCATTCTATTTTTTGATCTGTTTTGTATCTGCTACATGGTGTATTGACTGTTTCTGCGAGGTTCATTCCGCAGGGTTTAATGAATGCATGAAGATGTTCGATTATGGTGCAATCTCTGTCTCTATCTTTATGTGATGATGAATGTGAATGTTTGGTTTAGTATGTTGTAGAATATCTTTGATGCGAATATGCTATGGGTTTAAGAATTACTATTGATGCGAATAAGTAGATTGAATATGTTGTTCGAATGTTTGTTATCTGTTGAAATCTGCGAATGACTTAATGTGCGAATGGTGAATTGATAATATGTTGCGGAAGTTATAATCTCTGGTTTCTACAAGGGTAATGTGTGTTGGAAGCATATCCTCAACTCCACTGCAGAAACTTGGTTCCTGCAGCCCCCTTATCCATCTCGGGTGAGATTACAGTTGCTCTGCAAGTGTTGCTGGAAATGGTTACACCTTTCCGAGCCGGTGTGTAAGGGAGTTTGGGTTGGTAGTTTGTTGATGACAGTGCGAAGTGAACCATTGTCGATAGATGCTGCGTCAACAAATGGTTTCGTTGCTGGGACCCTGAGGAAGAAAAGAAGAGGATATGTTGTGGCATCCGATGAAACAGGAGATCCAAGAGTGGTTTGATAAGAAGGTGGAGGAATTTGCAGGAAGTGAGAAGCGAGACCCTAAATAGATAGCAACCAATTGGCTGCAGAAATACATTTATTTAGATATCCATGAGATATTCTTCTATGAATTCCCAGTGTTGCCGAATGAGTGGCTAGTGTAGTTGACGTTCCGAAAGAATCACTGCCATAAGACTGAACCTGAGTGTTGGACCCCCAGAGTTGATCCGATAACTGAAGCAAGTCGATAACAAGGTGTCACGGGCTATTGATTTTTGGGTGGATAGTATCCTTGGGGGATACGTAACTGAGTTCGCAATAGACACTATCAAGTCGTATAGTGACGCAAAGAGGAACTTCTTCAAGGGACCGAGAGGAAGGTTCTTGTCATTGTTAAAACTATGGATTAAGATGTTTGTCTGCGAAAAGGGAATATTGAGGATGTCTTCCGATGAGTAGAAAAATCAGTGTGTGGAGGTTGAGCGTATTGAGTGAATGCAGATCTGACAGAAAGATGTGGGGTAGATGGACATAAGAGACGACGAGTATCTAAGGGAGGCTTACGAAGAGTGTGGTACCTTGAGGAGTGGAGCGATATTCTGACGTCCTGAGAAGAAGAGGAGGACTAAGAGAGAGTCTCCTGAGAGGACCGGAATGGCGGACTGTGAAACAGGACCACAAGGGAGGAAGCGACCTTATTGCGAAGGAGACATTGACCAGGCTACCCCAGAAGCAAAAGAAGGACAAATCATAAGTTACAACATACCTTCAACCCTGCGCACTACTCCAAATTTTATAGGAAGAAATACAAACTATTCGTAGAGTTTCCCTACGTTCAGCGGTAAGAGTAGCACTTCAGTAAACAATAGTAGTAGCAACGTTAGGATGGAAGCACTACTCCAAATTTTATAGGAAGAAATACAAACTATTCGTAGAGTTTCCCTACGTGCAACGGTAAGAGTAGCACTTCAGTAAACAATAGTAGTAGCAACGTTAGGATGGAAGACAAGGCAAAGATTCCTACTTTTCAGGGAAACGGGATCGAGGATCCCAAACAATATTGGTTCATATGTGAAGCAGTCTGGATTGTGAAGCAAGTCCAGGACAAATCCATAAAAATGGGACAGATAGCGACGACCCTTAGGGGCCAGGCGTTGGTTCATGAAGTTTACAAGGGTTCCGACGGGAACACCAGCCAGGACGTTGGAGCAGGTCAGAATGGCGATGATTGACGAATTTAAAAATCCAAAATCAGAGTCGCAGTATGTTACTGAGCTCAAGGAAATTAAGCAATTCCTGAATGAGCCGGTGTGGGAATTCGATCAACGGTACAAGACGTTGATAGCAAAAGTGAGATTTCCGATAAATGAGATGCAACACAAAGAGTGGTTCATCGCAGGACTGGTACTGCATATCAGTGGACCACTGATGCAACAAAAAGTAATGACATAGGCGAAAGCATTAAAGATTGCAATGAAGATGGAGGCTTCACCAATCGATGAAGAAGAGATAGGAATGGATAGATTCCAGGCGCAATTGGCCAATCTAGCACTTCAATTGGAGGATATCAATAAGGGAAAGGAAACCCGTGGAGACATATGGTGCATCAGGTGCAAAGCTGAGGGACACCATAAGGACAATTGCCCAGAGTTTCGTGATTATTTACAGTCGGGGCACCAAACCCCCTTCGTCAAGGAGGCATGCCGTGGTGTCCTATCTGTCAGACCAGAGGGCATTGATCGGAGGAATGTGTATATATGCAAAAGATGGTGTCGAAGCCAACAAACTTGTACTACAAATTCTGTCGATTAGTTGGCCATGATGAGAAGTACTGCAGGGCCTATGACCTGTTGCAAGATCGAAAAATTGACACATATTTTATGAAGGGAGAAGAGAAACCAGCAGTGTAGCAGCAACTGCAGTACAGCCAGCCACAGTCGCAGTTCAACCAATCGCAGCAATATGATTAGGGGCAATACGAGCAGTCGCAGTATCCGCCACCGCCATATGTCCAAATATAGTATGGGCAGCCACCGTATCAGCAAATGCAGTATGGGTAGCCGCAGTATCAACCATATGGGCCACTACGTGGAGGTTTCAGGGGAGGGTTCCGCGAAGGCTGAGGCACTGGTATGGGATGTGCAGGAGCTACTGGATGGGGAAGAGGGCTAATCAACTATTACAATTGTGGACAACAGGGGCACTACCAGAGGGATTGTCCAAAACTAGCGTCGTATTGTAGTTATTGCAGTGATGTAGATCACAGCGTAGAGGACTTCCCTCAGCTCATTGCAAAATGGAAGACTAAGAATCCACCCCAGAACCAGAACCAAAATAATCAGAATGCACCACCGGCTGTGCAGATGATATTGACGGATGCTAGAAGTAGCCATGTGACAGTTGGAATAGTGACACAAGGAGGAGCGATGACAGGAGGCGATAGGTCACACACCAATGTTCGACCAACACAAAAACAACGGAAGCAGGTCAACTTTAACATGGAAGCCGAAAGGGATGTCTTCTTGAAGGCACATGAGGCAATGAGGAATAGGAGGCAGCTACCTCTTCAGGAAGAAATCTATGACATGCCACCGACGTTCAACTCGACGAAGTCATGGAGGAAGGAAAACACTCTAAAGGCCTTCTTGGAAAGTTTCCTGGAGTTGGCGAAGGACCTAGACGCACTGGAAGAAATAGCTAGTCTACTGCATCGACGGGAAGGTGCATGTCAAGAACAAAAGGTTAATCGCATACACAAGAAGAAGAAAGGAAGGGGGATGCGGATGTAGGCACAAATTGGAGCATTTGATGTCGACTCCATCATTCTGGATTTGGGTTCGGATGTGGATATTCTGACCAAGAAGAAATGGGAGACAATGGGAAAGCCGCAGATGACCTGGTCACCAGTACAACTAAGACTGGAAAATCAGAGTAAGGTCACTACGCTTGGTCGGGTATGTCAACTCCCAATTGAAATTGAGGGGCTCAGGAGGTATGCTGATTTCGACGTCATTGAAATTGTGGATGACACCAGTCCTTATCTGGTACTGTTGGTGATAAACTGGGCCATGGAAAACCAAGCAATTATCAATTTTAAGAAGAGTACGATGTCATTCGAGAATCGTGAGATGAGAGTCATCGCACAACTGGATCCCATGGAAGGGCTGCACTATACAGAACCAACCAGAGACGAGTTTGCAGAAGGGTGGGACAATTTGTAAACATATCTAAGGATTATATTAATCCCACCGTGGATGGAGAATTAGGATGGTGCAGCGCCATCTCGACATCATCAGATTCAGACGAGGCCCTCAAAAATTGGCATAACCGGTTACATGACGTATCCTTTAGAATATGCGCACGGGTAACACAGTCACTGCGAACGGTAGCCACAGAGGAATATATGTTACCTACATATGAGGGATTTCCTAACTTGAGCAAGTTTCTCACGGAGTTCGAGGAAAAAGTGGCAGAACAGCAACGTCTACTGGCCCTGGAGGAAGCCTTGAAGGCTACTCCTGTGCGATGGTGGGCAACGCACAAATCAAACATCACAACTTGGCCACTATGTCGATGCCTTATGGAGGTTCGGTTCGGTGAAGCTGTGGGGTATGAGCAAACAAGGTATGACGTACAAGGAAACCCGAAGGAGCATCTGAATTCTTGTCATCACCAATGGGGATCGAGAGCAAAGCAAGAGTGGGTACATGCATTCGTACACATGTTGGATGAAGTACTGCGGAGTTGGTATGTTGTAGCAGAACTACGACACGGGACGACTTCTTGGGAACAACTTACCATTGGCTTCAGCCAATCATTTTCTTTCTCAGACAAAAACCCTTTCATCCACACTGCACTACAGGTGATCCGCGGAAAGATATTTGAGGCAGTACCGACAGGACAACCATTGGCATTTCAATGGACTGCAACACCAGAGATGTTGATGGAGTGTTACAATGTCACCGGAGAGCCCGATGATGAGGATGATCCTAGGGCTATATATACGTGCAAGAATCAGAAGGTAGTCGCAGTGTTGAGGAACCAGAATTACCATTGGACAAATTTCAACAACCATTAAAGATAAAAAAGGTGAACATTAGATCGGAGGAGAACTGAAAGTTCGCAAGCATTGGTGACTACTAGGACGAGTCAACCATCGCGAAGATGACCAACTTGTTGCATGAGTTTTAGGATTTGTTTCCAACGAAATTCTCAGAGATGAAGGGAATTTTTGGAGACTTAGGGGAAATAAAGATCCCCCTGAAACCCGATGCGAAGCCAGTCAAGTAGCGGCCGTATTGATTGAATTCAAGATACAAGGAATGTGTGCAAGCTGAAGTTGAAAGAATGCTAGAGGTCGACATTATAGAACTGGTGGAAGAATCAGAATGGATCATCCCAATGGTCGCCCAGGACAAGAAAACTGGCGACGTATGAATATGCGCCGACTTGAGGAAGCTGAATGATTCCTTCCTACATGATCCGTTCCCAACCCCATTCACGGATGAGGTGCTCGAAGGAGTAGGTGGTCAAGAGATATATTTGTTTATGGACGTATTTTCTGGCTACCACCAGATCAAGATCGCGAAAGAAGATCGACACAAGACTACATTCGTCATGGAGTGGGGATGTTTTCAGTACATGGTGATGCCGTTTGGATTGAAGAATGCTCTAGCAATTTTTTCCAGACTAGTGGTTGTGGCATTCAAAGACTATATTCATAAGTTTTTTGCTGTCTATATGGACGACTGGATAGTATATGGATTAGTCAAGGATCATGTTGCGAACTTAAGACTAATGCTGGAGTGATGCCCACAACACCAAATTTCCCTAAACCTCAAGAAGTGTATCTTTTGTGCTCCGTTCGGAATCTTGTTAGGACACATTGTCTACAGAGAAGGAATGTTGGTAGATCCGGTGAAGATTGCCATCATCATTGACCTCCCACCACCAACGATAGTCAAGAAATTGCGAGTGACGTTGGGACATACATGCTACTACAGGAAATTCATTAGAGGATATGCAACCATTACGGCACCCATGGAGAAGTTATTAAAAAAGGATGCTAAGTTTGAGTGGAGCGAGGAATGTCAGAAAATCCTGGACATATTGAAAGCAAAGATGGTCATAGCACCCATCATCGCATTTTTGGATTGGACAAAGGAATTTCACGTGCACATCGATGCATCGTCAGTCACACTAGGTGTTATCTTGGCCCAACCAAGAACAAGCAACATCGACCACCCGATAGCCTTCGCAAGTAGAAAGTTGTCTACTGCGGAGAAGAACTATACGACCACCAAGCGAGAAGGGTTGGTGATGGTATATGCTTTGCAGAAAATCCGGCATTACCTCTTAGGGGGCCACTTCAAGATGTTCATAGATCATTCCGCGCTGAAATACTTGGTGAACAAGCCTGTGTTGGGGGAGGGGGCATTTCTCGCTAGTTGTTACTATTTTAGGAGTTCGATTTTGAGATCATCGTAAAGTCGGGACGATTGAACACAGGAACCGATCACCTTTCATGGATAGAGTCAGGGGAAGAACCAAGGAGCATCGACGAAGGATTACCATTTGCTCAGTTATTCAGGGTTGGCATGGTCGATAACCACTACGAGCAAATCATTCAATTTTTAGCAACAGGGAAGGCGTCAGCTGATTTCACTACCAATCAAAAGAAGCAGCTAGTTGTCTGAGCTAGATACTTCCAGTTAATTGCAGGGGAATTGTACAAAATGGGCCCATATGATATTCTGCGACGATATGTCCTTCTGCATGAACAGGAGAGGATTCTGTCGGAAGCTCATGACGGGATTGCTGGGGGACATTATGGCGGGTGAGCAACTGCTAGGCAGATCCTTTGAGCAGGGCTATGGTGGCCAACCTTGCATGGTGATGCTGTGGATTATGCCAAGAGCTGCGACGTATGTCAACGAACCGGGAAGCCCTCACGACGGGACGAAATGCCACTAGTGTTAGAAAAACAGGATCGCAGAGCAATAACAATAAACATAAATGCAAATATAATCACACATACACATTACAAGAGAGACACAGATATATCATGGTTCACCCAAGATGGGCTATGTCCACACTGAAGTTTCCAGTCCTTATTATTATACTATCTAGCAAAGTGAAGGGATACTACCTGCAGCACAACCGCTGCACTTCCTCTTCACTATATCACAGTCTCTTTCTTCTGATCTCAGAGATCTTTACAATGCATAAAACCTAATACATCAACCCTAACTGTGTTACGATGACTTTCTTTTATAAGGGAAATACAATGGGAAAATACCACGGGTTACCCAAAACCATGGGCCCAAAATCTGTTGGCGAAACAACCCAAGGTAGGGGAATGAGTGTAGAGTCCTCTGGGGTGCATGGCTGAGACAATATCATCTATGAGACTGGAAGATATGGCTCCACAACCAACAATCTCCCACTTGGAGACTGATCACAACAACTCCATCGCTGCTGTACTTGCTGGACCTTGGAATTGGCAACTTTCTCATCTTCACATTCATGCTAGAAGGCCAACTGAAACCGAGCATGAACTCAGTTTCTCTCTGGTCACTACCTTTGTGAACATGTCTGCAGGATTCTGGCTAGTATGTATCTTTTCTAGCTTCAACAGTTCATCTTCTAGAACAGAGCATATGAAATGGTACTTGAGTTGTATATGTTTAGTCCTGGAATGGAATGCTGAGTTCTTGTGGTGTTCCTAGGACTATCTTCTCTCTACAAATCCCATGGTATGAACAGTAACTATCAAACTCCTTGTCGTATTACTCACCTCCATTATCAGATCTGAGACACTTCAACCTTTTTCCTGTCTCATTCTCAACCAAAGCTTTCCACTTCTTAAAAGTAGCAAACACATCATATTTCTATCTAATGCAATAAAACCAAGTTTTTCTAATTACATCATCAATAAATGTAACATAATAATGAGAGCCACCAAGAGATTGTACCTGAGCCGGTCCCCATACATCTGTATGCATAAGCTCTAACTTTTCATTCTTCTTCTGTTTCCCAACCTTGAGAAATCTGTCTCTCTTCTATTTTCCATAAACACAGTTCTCACATAATTCCAAACTTACCTGCTTCAAATCTGGCAGCAAATTCCTTGAGTGGAGAATCTACATCCCCTTCTCACTCATGTGGCCAAGCCTATGATGCCACAATGCTGTATCTATTCCTGTGGAAGCTAAAGAGATAGAATGGTCAGTATTATGAGGACATAAATACAACGTACCTACCCTGTCTCCTTTTGCTATCACCATTGATTCTTTAGTGATCTTCCACCACTTTTCTCCAAATGTAGATAGATAGCCTCCATCTCCCAACTACCTTGTTGAGATCATATTTCTTTTCATAGCAGGAATATGCCTTACATCTTTTAACAGCCAATCAGTTCCATTCTTATCTTTTATCCATACCTTACCCATTCCAACAATTTTACATGGCTCATCATCACCCAATAAAACATGTCCAAAATCGCCTAGAACATAATCATGGAAATATTTCCTATGGGGTGTAGCATGACATGAAGCCCCTGAATCTACTACCCAATAATCACTTGTATTATCTAATGCAAGAATCAAAGCATCTTGTAACACATCACCTGCTACATTTTCTTCCTGGGTAGTTTCCTACTGTCCATCTCCTTTCTTCTTTAGAGATCTGCAGTCTTTCTTCAGATGTCCTTTCTTTCCACAATTTCAGCACTCTATCTTTCCCAGTCTGGACTTGGATCTGCCCGTTTTAGACTTCCCACGATTACCTTGACTCTTTCATCTCTCCTTTTGTCTTCCCCTGCTCTCCATGGTCAATGCATTACCTGATGTCTCACCTGTGCTTTTTCTTCACATTTCCTCGCTAAGAATAACACCAATAACATCATCAAATTTCAAGGTGTTTGAACCAGAGATAGGCTTACTTACTGCCATGACCAAGCTATTCTAGCTTTTTGGCAATGAACACAAGATTAGAAGAGCCCTAACCTCATCATCAAAGTTCACACTTACAGAACTTAGTTGATTTGTAACCGTATTAAACTCATTTAAATGATCAGTGACAGATCCACCTTCAGACGTCTTCATATTAAATAAACGCTTCATTAGAAATACCTTTTTGGAGGCCGAGGGTTTTTCATATAGCTTACCCAGTGCGCTCATCAAATCCTCTATTCTCGTTTCTTTTGATATATTGAAAGCCACCGACGAAGCCAGGCTCAACCGTATTGTTCCCAGATCCTTTTTGTCAAGAACCTCCCATTCTTCGTCCTTCATGGCCACCGACTACTTTGTTCTTCCTCCCAACAGCAGGAATAGATCCTTCTGGTACAGATAGTCCTCCATTTGCATCTTCCATAACTGGAAGTTTTGGCCGTTAAAATTCTTGACCTTAAACTTTCCTTCTTCTGCCATTGCTCCCACTCAAACCAGAAACCCTAGCTTCCTATGGGTTTATCTGCCAAATAGACCTTTGGCTCTGATACCAATTGTTAGAAAAACAGGATCGTAGAGAAATAACAATAAACATAAATGCAAATATAATCACACATACACATTACAAGAGAGACACAGATATATCATGGTTCACCCAAGATGGGCTACGTCTACACTGAAGTTGCCAGTCCTTATTATTATACCATCCAACAAAGTGAAGGGATACAACCTATAGCACAGCCGCTGCACTTCCTCTTCACTGTCTCACAGTCTCTCTCTTCTGATCTCAAAGATATTTACAATGCATAAATCCTAATACATCAACCCTAGCTGTGTTACAATGACTTTGTTTTATAAGGGAAATACAATGGAAAAGTACCATGAGTTACCCAAAACCATGGGCCCGAAATCTATTGGCGAAACAACCCAAAAATTGTTTAGGAGTAGGGGAATGAGTGTACAGTCCTCTGAGGTGCATGACTGAGACAATATCATCTATCAGACTGGAAAATCTAGCTCCACAACCAACAACTAGTACCACAAGTGACGCTACAGGCCTTCGAAAAATGGGCAGTTGATTTTGTGGGACCCATCAACCCACCTGGGAAGAGAACAGGGTCACGCTACATCATCACTGCGACAGACTACCTGACACGTTGGGCAGAAGCTGCACCAGTAAGAGATTGTTCTGCCATGATTGCAGCATGGTTCCTATTCGACAATGTGGTCACTAGGTTTGGGTGCCCAAAAGTATTGTTTAGTGACCAAGCGATGCACTTTGTTAACCAAACGGTTGCAGCAATAACAGAATAATTTCAGATCCAACACAAGAAGAGTACTCCTTACCACCCTAAGGAAAACGGGATAGTTGAGGTGTTTAACAAGGGATTGGAGAATGCACTCACCAAGGTGTGCAACGCGAACCGCAACGACTGGGACTTAAAAATTCCAGCAGTCCTTTGGGCGTATCGCACTACATCCAAACGATTGACTGGCCAGAATCCATTTAAGCTCGTTTACAGCGAGGAAGCAGTTATGCCGATGGAGTACATTGTACCAAGCTTGCGCATCGCAGCAGCGACAATGATGAGTGATGATGGCACAATGGAGGAACGGTTGGCACAACTGATACAACTCGATGAAGATCGATTCATTGTAGGGTTCCATCAGAAAGTGGAAAAAGGCCAACAGAAGGTGTGGCATGACCACCATGTCAAATCGAAGCACTTTTGGAATGGGGATACAATTCTGTTGTATGACAGTAAGTTTGTGAAACACCCGGGTAAGTTGCAAATGCACTGGTTAGGACCATACATCATAACTTTTGTCACCGACGGAGGTGCGGTGCAGTTACAAAGTTTGGATGGAATATTGTTACCTAAATTAGTCAATGGGAATAGGTTGAAGCCCTATCGCCATGATCCAACATAGAGCGGCTGAGTACTAGAGGTGCCGAAAAAAAATGGTCATAATGAAAAAAATTGGAAGCATGCTAGATGCTCGCACGATTGGCATGCAGAAATGGAAGCATGGCCAGCTAGGCTGCGGTCGGTGCTTCCCACGATTGGCACGTGGGGAGTCAAGTCCTCCCATGAGCACTGTAGATTAGCCTCACCAGAAGATGGTGAAAAGATATGATGGCAGGATCAGACGATTATGCGTAAGGATTTGTCAATGATTTCAAAGTCAGGCGTCAAGGACACAATGAACAAGCATAAAAGCAGGTGTAGGAAGCTAGCTGAGCAAGGAAGTATCTATTGGTTGAGAGGAACCCATGCTGCAAAATGATCTGGAAGAGATTTAAGTTAGGAATTCCAAGGAAGATGTGGAAATGATCCATTTCATTTCGTGCAGGAGCACCCCAGGGGCGTTGAGGGCCAGAACGACGAGTGTGTATGAGCAACCACAGAAGGCAGCGTCGTAGACACTTTGGAGGAACAAAGACGAGGCCTCAATCAAGATGTCTAAGTGTGTGGTGAGAGTTAGAATATTCGCGGTCTCTGTGAACACCAAAATGCCGGGGGTGGTGGCCCTTTAGCCCTAGTAGTAGGCAATCCAGGGTGTGAAATGGATGTGCCGGAGCAGTCGGCCTATTTCCCACCCTGGCGACGTCAATGAATTTCTTCCCAGTTTGGAATGAGCGTGGAGTGAGCCAGCAAATGCCAAAGAGGTAGATGATCAAGGTTTCCAGAGACTGGAGGATGAGATCAAGAAGTACATGACAACGAGCCAAAGATTGATGTGAGAAGTTGAGAATTACATAGCAGCAAGCTCCATATGACAAGAACAGTTTCAGAAGCAGAGCACAGCGAAGGATGAGCACCAACCAGCAGTGTCCAGCTGCGATGGCTCGAGGACGAGCCACAAGATTGTGTTGGGGGAATGTTGGCACGGGATAAGTCCGCAGGAAGTGGGGAAGCCGACAAGTGCGAAAGGGTCAATCCGTGAAAGAAGGACCATTCATGGAGTTCACGGAAGCACAAGAATAGTTAAATTAGTTAGAATTGGTCATGTGGACCGTTTTGTAACCGAATAGAAGCATATAAATAGAGTAGGATTGTAAGCCTAAGGGCAGCCCGTTTTGGGGATTCATTCTATCTTTTGATCTGTTTTGTATCTGCGACATGGTGTATTGACTGTTTCTGCGAGGTTCATTCCCCAGGGTTTAATGAATGCATGAAGATGTTTGATTATGGTGCAATCTCTGTCTCTATATTTATGCGATGATGAATGTGAATGTTTGGTTTAGTATGCTGTAGAATATCTCTGATGCGAATATGATATGGGTTTAAGAATTACTGTTGATGCGAATAAATAGATTGAATATGTTGTTTGAATATTTGTTATCTGTTGAAATATGCGAATGGTGAATTAATAATATGCTACAAAAGTTATAATCTCTGGTTTCTACAAGGGTAATGTGTGTTGGAAGCATATCCTCAACTCCACTGCGGAAACTTGGTTCCTGCAACCCCCTTATCCATCTCAGGTGAGACTGCACTTGCTCCACAAGTGTTTCTGGAAAGGGTTACACCTTTTCGGGCCGGTGTGTAAGGGAATTTGGGTTGGTAGTTTGTTGACAATAGTGCGAAGTGAACCCCTGTCGATAGACGTTGCATCAACAATGTTATTTATTCATTTATTTATGGTAATATGTATTTTATGTATTATTTTTTTAATATTTTATTTATTTAATTATTTATGGTAATATATATATTAATATATATATATATATGAAAATCAAAACAAAAAACTAACCTTACTACTTCCCACACGCACGAAGAGGGAGAGAAAGCCCTATTAGCCTTCTATTTCGAACCAGTTTAGCTTGGGGATCAACATCTATCTATCATAGAGGTTGTAGTACGGAGGTCGTAGAGTTTGCAATCTAGAGGTCACAAAGGAGGATGCATTCACCAAGCAAAGGAGACAATGCCCCCTAAATTGGTGAGAAAATCGAATCCCTATTTTCCTCGAACCTTCTATTTCCATGTAAATAAAACTTGCCTAAGGAATTTGCAGGCTATAGACGTGAGGGGAGATGTGCGTCTTGGCTGCAATTTTAGCTCCATTTTTTTTGGTATCCTTGGAGGGGTTATTCCTTGGGGGTATCAAGATAATCTCAGCCAGGGACGGTGGTCGAAATCGAAAGTGTAAACAAAAATCTGGCCCTTATGTTTTTCTATGTACATAAAGACACCAACACGAACCTCTGTTACGGCTGAAGGGTTTTCCCAAGGGTCACCATAGTCAACATCGAACAATAAATCCCTTACCTAGCCCAATCAATGACTATTTGTTGTGGTAAAAAATTCAATTCCCAATGCCATATAATCCACATATACATCAACAATACACTCGGTGTGATGGTTAATCCCTATTTCAATTCACCAAAGCTTTGAAAACCCAACTGCCAAGAAATTCAATTGAAGTAAGCCTATACACAACAATTCATAAATTTTGGAGACTATCCACTGTGTCCAATGCAGAGTTTGAAGACACCATAATTGTTTTGTACCAATTGAATCAACATCCATATAGTTGGTTGCTTGCGAACAGTTGTGTCCCTAAATTAGGCTGTCATTTAGTTTTAAATTCTATTAATATCATTATTATTATTATAATTTTTATGTTCATTGCATTGCCTCTTCCTTTAAGATTCTTTGTCCTCAGCATAACAGTTTTAGTCTTTGTTCTTGCCTATAATGCCTTCATATGATACACTACTCATGATGTTGTCATAGTACTTAACATAATTGTTGTATTGTTGAAGGGTCAATCCACCCTAGTTCAATCTTCTATGGAATTGTGTGTTTAATAAAAGCATAGCTTATCATTAGGGACAGGAAGGGTTCATTCGGCCCTTCTCTTGACATATTTTCATTCAAACCCTCAACCCCACATATATTTTTATTAACCCTCAATCCCACACATTTAATTGAGACCCTCACTCCCACATGTAGTATATTTCTTCTCTAGGGAAGAATAGAGAAGAGTCAAACAACCCTTCTCCATAAAGTTCATTGGGGAATAATGGAGAAGAGTCGACTTACCCTTCTCCATAAAGTTCATTGGGGAATAATGGAGAAGATTCGACTTACCCTTCTCCATATTTATTTTTGTTTAAGCCTCCTATCACACATAGAGCATAGTTAAATAATTCTTGTCCATAAATAGACCATAAATTTGTCAACTCCCAGTCAAGGATAGTGAAATCAACACTCTGAAACTCAACGTTGTCTAAGGAAGGCCAAAATTAGTCAAAGCACAGTCAAACTCAGCAAAATTAGTCAACTATGTGGGAGGTTGAATCTATGGTCAGGTTGTTTGTCAATGGCAGTCATCGCTTCCTAACAGTCTTGTTTGGTGTTAAATGTGGCATCAATTAATTTGAGGACATTGTGTTCATGTAAAATTAGAGCCAAAACATGAGATGTTAGGGACAACATGCTATTATCCTTTCCAGTATCCAAATTACAATGTTTTAGTTGTTCTACAAGAAATTATATAACTTATCAAGGTTTGTCCCAAAACTGTCTTTATCAATAGTCAGAGATTGCTCCAGGTAGTACAAAAGGTTCTCGTAGTATTTTTCACGAACCCACTGTAGATGCAAAGTGACTTTGGATTCCTTGATGACATATTTATTGTGGATCCATATGCCTTTCTTCGGATGGATTTAGAAAAGGATATAGCCCTAGGTCATTTGATCATACCTTCGAATTCCTTAGGTAAATGCTTGAGAGAAAAGATCAACCATGACACTTTAGATACCTTCAACAGAGATCAAACATTTAATTTTCCAATTGTTCGATGCCTCTTTAGATTAATTCTATAGAAAAAACGAAGCCAGAGAGTGAATCTAGATCAATTTTAAAACTTCATTTACTCCTACGGCTTCTAATATACCCGAGTTCAAAAATACTTTCTTGTTTCTCCTCTAGTACACTACGGCTACTTCAAAACTCTACCCTTTAACCCAAAATTCAGAGGTGATGTCGAACTTCAAAACATACCCTTTGAGAGTCGAATAATTGATATATATATGCATTCACGTCGAGGAATTCTTGAAGCTGACTTGTCATTTGCTTGTTCAAAATTAAAATTATAATATGTTTGGAGCCGACTTTGCACTTTGATTGAAATGCTTGTTTTAAATTGATTTTTATTGTTTCACAAATTTGGTAGCCGACTTACTTTACCCCCTCCTCAAGCACGTTTTAATGTGGTCATTTTATTTTCCTCAATATGAAAAATATTTGAGAAGGGATGCCACATCAAGATTATATTCAAATATCATGCATATCCATGATCATCATAACTTCCAGTAACAAACCACCAAATGTCTGCAAGGTTTGTCCACATCCTACTTCTTTGGCTTAAATATTTGTCTTTGGCTTAACCCTTTCTTTCTTGAATGATAAAGATGAGTGTGTGGGTAGGTATCCTATAGGTGACTTGGTTGTTTATAGTTCCACCATCAAAAATATGTATTTTCATAATCCAAAATCTATGCCCACCTATAAGTTTCCCACTTTAATATCATTTTATTTGGTAACCATCTGCCAAGATCCACCTCAACACAAATATGAGCATATGTTTCTAAACCCACCTGATCTCTCTGAACATTTGTTTTTATATATCTACTCAATGTATTTCCAATATCCTCCAAAAGTATAAGTTAAAAATCAACAAATGGACCCATAGAGGAATTCTAGTACTAATAGAATGTTAGGATCAAATTATGGAAACCATGGAGTTAAAAACAATTTAGTTTCCACTAAAAACCAAGGTCCTTCCTCCATCAATTTCTGATATACATCATGTTTGTAAAAAAGAACAATAAAAAATGCTTTAGAGTTGATTTGTATGAATCCACATATACAAAATTTTAGAAGGAGGTCAAAACCATTAAACCTACATATGATTGCTGCTTTTATGTAATTAGAGTAAATATAATTGATTTCATAGGAAGACACTTCCAAATATGAAACCTCTTCCACCTTATCCATTGTATGTGCACTGAGCATATATAGAAGGATTCAAATCAGATGGAGATGTTGTTTTATTTTTTACCACATCTTTGAATCTAAGCTAGGATAATGAGGTAGTACCCTTACCAAAAATGTATCCACACAAATAAGAAACCAAAGAGAGGTAAAATCACTGCAAATATTATATTCATACAACACAAGTGAATTCACTAGATGCCTACCATCAAACATTATTATATAAGATGCCATAGTAGTCCCCATTGATATTGGGTCTACAAGGCTTAAGCCCCTCATGGAGAAAGTGCCCCCACCTCTTAAGTTTTGTCTAAATATACAACTTATGAGTCTTTGTACTACTATCATAGATTCATTAGTGATTGATTATTTTTCCTAAGTGCATTATATCTCTTCTGTTCTAGTTCAAAAGTTCACTTCTCTTTATGTGATATGTTTCAAGGTTTATGTTGGATTGGGGTTTTTTGAAGTGTTCACGATAGATCCATGATATCCTTATCATTCCAACACTTCCTTTCTACAGAACTACAAAAAAAGTGTCCTAAAGTATAGTGCCCTATCTACTAGTATAAACTCCTTGAGATTGACACCTCCTTTATTCTAAACTTAGCAATGGAAACAAACAACCAAATTAGAAAGGAAAAATATACTCTGGTGTTCATGAAAACAACTCTATCTTCACAAAAATATAGTGGCCTCTCATCCAAGAATAGAACCTTTCTCTTCAAATTCAATTACATCAATTAAGACAAATAAAGCAATGGAGAAATAGTCTTGTTTTTTTTCAAGTTGAGAAAACATTGAACTTAGTTTTGTTGTATACTATATCATACAAAAGTATTGTCTTCAAACGTTGAGGATACTACAATCTTTGACATGCTGAAATCAAGATCATCTTCAAGTTTATTGCTGCAAGTTTTGCTATGACATGGTCCACTTCTAATTCAACAACAACATCGTCAAGGGTTTAATCCCATGACCAATCAACCAATTTGGTAATTAGTTTCTCCCCCAATTCCAATTGTTAAACTCTTTGGAAATTCATTATATGCATGAAAATCCTACCCTCATGACCAAGCATGAAATGGATGTGCCAAGGTAATTAGAGTATTCATATACAAATGGATGCACATACATATTGCTAACTCTTTTTCCTTAATTACATATCAGCCTCCCGAAACAAGAACATCAACCATGCCATATATGCATCAAGATCACAGCCAAGTCATGCTCACAAAGCCACCCTGTAACTTGACCTCGAACCTTGCATTTATAGAGTTTGCAGGCACAAAAAAAAGTGTTAACATTGGCTCCATTTGGGACAACATCTCTTTGTGGAAAGATGAGAACCTCAAAATCTCCTTATTAAAACTGCTATGTACAACCTATAAGAGAAGCGAGAAGTGGACTATATTTCACTCTAATTTCAACATTAAAACTTTGTCATTTCTAAATTTTGATCATGAACTTCTATCATGATGACACTTATTGACTCAACATGTAGACTAAAAAACTCAATTGATACACCTATGTAGACTCTACACTGAACTAGCCTACTTGACAAGTTTATACAAATGTGCCTTACCGATGCTAAAATTTCATGACTAATAATTATACCCAAAAAGGATACAACCAATCATGTAAGCAATCCACCTTTCAAAATTTCTTCACAAAGTCAATTACTTGATAAACCAAGAATACTTATGATTGCAACCAAGGACATGACCATTGACTTGTCTTATTCAATGAAGAAGCAAACAAGATAGAAGACTCAATACCTTTTGAAATGACATCATAAATTAATATTCCATCCATAATCAATGGGATCAACATAAGAACCTATACCTAAGCAACTAGTGGGCTCAAAATAAAATCTAGGAAGGACTTTAATATATCACTCATTATCAAATAAATAAATTACTCCCACAATTCAAGAATGATAGTTGATGCTATCACCTCTTTATCATTAGAAAGATTAGTATTTTCTCAGAATCAACCGATGAGATTACCTATTGAATCTCCTCATGGCTAAACCTCCACACATTGGTGCCAACACATTAAATTTGCATTGTTAATGATCATAGCCCCTTTTCTGCCTTAAATTGTCAATGATCGTTTTCCATGTTGTAAGTTTTATTCTAAAGGGTTCCTATATCCAAACATAGGCTAGAGTATTAAGAGAAAATGTAAAACATATGAATGAACTCTAGAGTATGTTACAAAACCAAGAGGAGGTTTGTCTTATGTGTGTATTCTTTGAAAACTAATAGGAATATTAAGTTGACTAGAGCTTCCCCATTGAACCTTCTTCAACATGAGAGAATTTTAGTTATGTGGACCTACAAGTCAAATTTAGGGATGATTAAGGAGGATGAATGTACCATCCAAGCCTACTTATATGTTGTCATTGAATCTAAGCCATGCATTTGAGGATTTGGAAGGTTTATTTGTTGGGAGAGCTCACATTATTTCTTTATTTGGAGGATTTTGTTTGTCTCTAGGTTTCCTATTTGAATAAAACATGCATGATTTATTCACTCGGAATATTATGGAATTCACTCAGAATATTATTTTACCCCTATAACGACTCAGGGTTTTCATACTTGCCTCATGGTTCATTTTAATTTACACTTGACTTCATGTCATTGACTAGTAATTGTTTTAATGTGCAAACCATTAGTGTTTATAGAAGATATTTTATACATATATATCATTAATATAGGGTAGATAAGAATTCATGAGAACGTAGTTATAAGAACTGTAACATGCAGGGCCAGTTTTGCATCCTTCATGTACCAAAAATCTATAATACCTTTTGTGTTTGTCAGAACTCTCCCCTATTCCTTGATATTTATTTCAGTGCTTCATATTGCGTAAAGAATAAGAAAATAACTACTAAATCCTTCCTCCCAATTTCACTACTTTAGATTTTGAATGAGATAAGATGTACATTTTTCTTGCAATTTTTATATTATGATATGTTGGCAAAAATATCACATTTTGCATGCCTGCAATTCCTGAAGTTTTCATCTTTTGGTGACTATGCACAATATCACAATGTCATGCTTAGGCTTGCTAAGGTTTAAACAATGTCATGAATTTTACTCATTAGAAGTAGAAGAAAGTTATTGTTGGATTCATTTAATTTGAAAGAGTAGTTCTAGTTTGGCATAAAAGGAAAAAATACAAAAATGTGTAGTTTTTCTCTTTGAAAAGTTGTGCTTGTGTTTTTTTTGCTTTTTGGATCGAAGAACTCTCCTTCTTATAGCTAGTTTTTCATCGAAAAGAAAATTAGTGCATTGATTCATTCACTTATGCATGGTTTGAGTCGAGTCATAACACCATTGAGTTGCACTCCCACTACCCGATTGAGTAAGACAACAAACCATTAAAATTTATCTCCTTAACTCAACACATTTTAACCTCACTTGAGGATACAAAATAAGATGTTAGTTAGGTAGGAAACTAGGGATAGGAATCCAAATAATTCCCCCTTGTCGCTTTTCATCTGAGACATAGTTGTTGTCCTTTAGGGTACTAAAATCCTCTTGTATTTGTTGACATGGTCATCAACCAGTTTGTTGAGAGGCCCCCCCGCTACACGGGAGCAAGCAACGAGGACTGGTTCTTGATGGAATTTGTGGAATGCTGCACTCCACTTAGCGCCTACGGCTACCTCTCCATTGTCTTCCTTCTATTTTTCGTATAGGTGATACAAGGGATCAAGGACATAAGTTTCGGTTAACCTTCTCGGACGTGTCATGAACGAGGTAGCTTAGTGGATTTTCTTCTAGGGCTATTTTACCCAGGATCCCTTTTGGTAGAGGGATATCCTTCCACTTTGGTCTCTCACTTTGTATTGTTCAACTTGGATTTCATCACCTTGCGGAGGATACGATTTGCTGAGGTCTCCAGATCTTAGTTAGGAAGATTACTTGCTATCATACCTTTTAGATGGTTTTTTATTTTATAGTGCTGCTTGTTGGAATTCTAGCCTTTTTGTTGTAACTTGCTTGCTGTGACATCGGTCTCGGTATAGTTTTAGAGAATTCTTTTGGCCTGCGTGCCTCTTCTTTTTCTAGCTCCCCTTCTGCACGCTTAGTTGCTTTAGGGTTTTTGATTTCTTACACGATTTGTTACCAATTATATGATGATGTGTGATGTCCTCTTCTCCCATGTCTTCGAGATGGTTGAGTTAGATGGTATTCTCAAGGTACTGGACACTCCTTGATGGAGCCACTAACACTTGAACTTAGGAGTAGTCTAGAGGACCACATGATCACATCATCCGTGTGGAATTTTCCTTTTACAATGATGAAGATTACTCTATATTAATCTATATTACTGATAGAAGATTACTCTATATTACCGAAGAAGAGATAGAAGATTACTCTATATTACTGATCTCTGGATTTTAATATCGAGCCGAGATCTGTTCTTGCTCGCCGGTGTTTTCAATTTTAAGGAGTCTGAAAAACTTAAACAATAACTCCATATATTTGCTCGTGGATTGTAGTATCGAACCCAAGCAGATTAATGCTTGCCGATGTTTTCCTTATTTATAGAGTCTGAAAAACTTAAACAATCCTCTTTACACCTATCCGTGGATTTTATATCGAGCCCGGATTGGTCTGTGCTCGGCGGTGTTTTCTTGTTTATAGAGTTGAAAAACTTAAACAGTCCTCTACTTACCCTCTCGTGTATTTCACATCGAGCCCGAGTAGGTGAATGCTTGCTTGGTATTTTCATGTTTAGAGAGCCTAAAAACCCTAAAGAAAGGCTCCAAAAGGTCATTTTTCATTCAGTTAGTCTCCTCCCCCGAAAAAGTATAAAACAAAGGAAGAAGAACTCTTCTAGCGCATACAGAAGTATACCTAGAGTATACCTTTTCCGGTTAATCCACCTAGGCCCGGAAAAGGGGTAATTCTATACCTGAGTGGATGAGATTTCAAATACTTTAACGAGCTTGAAAAGGACAAGTCTGCTCGGCAATCTCGTTTAGGTTTAAATAGTCCAAACAAGAGCTTAAAATGACTTAAAGGTCAGCTTCTGGGATCATAGCTTCATAATCTGCCAAAACTAGGTCTTCAACAAAATATTAGTAACTGCGACAAAAATTTCGAATGATATATGAATTTGAACTATTAACTAGTTAACAAGGTCTAACATTGAGAAATTTAATCTTAGGAGATCGATCCTACAAAAAATTCAGTGAAAAAATGAGAACCGGATGAGTGAAAATTAGTATTGCACCATGTGTATGTTTTAATTAGGTCATTTTGGTAAAATTTGAAACTATAGAAAATTAAACCATGGTGGGTAAAAATTAAAATCCATTTCAATATATATAATTTCATTTTAAAACTCAATTTCCAATTTGTTTTTGTAGGGCAAAAATTTGGGGCAAACTTTGCACTTTCAAATCTCCACGGCGATCAATTCGACCATCCAATCACCGTTCTTCTTCCACCAAGTAAGTTAGAATCCTCCCAACTTGCATTTCTATGGTTTAGTTTTCAATTTTTGAGCCTAAAACTGCTTGCCAGGCAATGCTCACATCATTTAGTGCACGGGTGCTACTGTGTAACAAAAGCAGTAGCGTGTGAAGGAGATGAGCGCCACTATGCTCACATAGAGTAGTGCCCACACGTTACTGTGTAGTGTAGACAGTAGCGCTCAAGCCTGAAAATGAAAAAACAAGTGTCGAGGACTGAAAAATTGTCATTTTTCTTGCAGGATGGTTCTTCAATGGAGGGAGAGGGAACACGAGGACATGGATAGGCTGGCCATGCAAGACCCAGCCACTCTCCATGCACTCAGAAGATGTGGTTTGTTGAAGTTCTACCGAACTGTAAATATGAGGGCCCTAAACAAATTATTTCGAAGACTTATTCAGTACTGGGATGTGGATACCAATAACTTTGTCATCCGCGGGAAAACTTTGGAGCTTACAGTTGAAGACATTTACATCATTACTGGTCTCTCACGGAGGGGAGATGTAATAAATTTGAAGGGGTCTTCACGTGTGGGCATAGGGTCGGTGCAAGAGTACTTGAATACATATTGTGTGGCTGGAGTTGAGAAATCGGGAAGCCAAATCTTGATTTCTACCATTGAAGGCCTCCCCTTGAAGGTGATTGTGAGTATGATTAATCGAGTGGTAGGTATTTCCTCACTACACCTAGCTTCCAGGCACTCTATGCATGTTGGTGTACAATGCTTACAAGGTCATGTATACGATTGGTGTACTAGTTTACTAGCGAGCATGAAAGCTCAACTGACGGGTTGCAAATCCGGCAAAATGAAGAATTTTGGGTATGGTAGCATTTTGTGTACTTTCTTCTTCGAGAGGATGCCTGCTATTAGCTTGGGGATGCCTCTAACTCAGGTTAACCCCCGTGAGCCTAGACTAGGCCATTGGGGTGACATATTCCTCCGCCAGGGTGGTGAGGAAAGTCACTACTGTTATCATACTGATGATTTCTGGGGGTGGTGGGAGAGGCAAGTGCCCGCCTTCGAGCAGTTTCCATATGCTAGATTGGATTCCCGCCATGATCCAGAGCTGGCGCTTCCTCCAGGTGGAGCCTAGGGAGCTATTGGTATGTTTAATTTTGAGAATTATTTAATTTTTTCAAAATTTTCAAGTATTTGATTTTTATGAATGAATTTTGAAGTGCTAAACAAGTGTCATATGCAGAATTTGGGCCTATCTATCCCGAGGGACATCCTACCATCTTCGTGAGGCCAGCTGATATTGCTGCAACAGATGCTATGTTGGGGACCATAGAGAGAAAAGTGAGTTGGTTGATTCATGATGTTCCTGCATGCCGTATGGATCATATACCTATTGATATGTAGGAAGATGTAGTTGGGGTGCCCCCAGCATGGCTTAGAGTGTTGTGGAAGGTAGCTAGGCTAGTCATATGTTATCGCAATGCAGTAGATGATGATGAGGCCCCTCTTTCTCCATAAGAGAGGGATACATTCTATGTATATTTTTGAGGCCACTGTGCCCAATTTTGTACTTTTATGACATGACTTGATAGACTTGTGATCCAAAACTCATATATTTTTTGATACAGTATCGGTTATTTACATGTGTATGTGTTTGAAATTTTTATGTGTGCAATGCTGTTTATGAAAGTGTATGATACAAATGCCAATCTAGAACATAGTTTGCCAATGAATCATCTAATGTGTTTAAATTTCTTGGAATGTGTTCATATATAATAGAATCAAACTGTCTTTCCAATAGTCTAACTCGCAGAAACTGACGTAGCAAACCAAGATCTCTAATCTGGTAGACACCCGTTAACTGAAATACATTTAGATGTGAGTCAAGTCTTACCTCCAAATGTGAAATGCCATGAATGAGAGCATCTCGGAGAAGTTCTATAACTGCATTGTATTCAGCCACATTATTCGTGATGGGACCCAAACAAACCCCCACCGAAGAGACAAGTTGGCCAGCGAGTGAGTAAATGACCCAAGCTGTTGAAGCCAACTAACAGGTGTGGTGACTGGTGCCATCAGCAAATCCTAAGAAGTGTTTGGTTGACATCTGGTACACGAAACAAAAAAACACATAAGATTAACTAACAAGCATAAACGAAAACTAGCTCTACAAACAATATACAACTATGTTACAAGAAAAAGCATGACAGCCTAAGCGTAGTACTTCTTCAGGTAGGGTCAATGCCTAGATACTCCTCGTGAGGTCAAGCAAAGATGTCACGGAAATCACGAAAAATATTGGTATACAGAATGATCTCATTGAGATAACATCCCGTTTCAATCAAAATGTTTCCGGTGACCCCAGGTGCAGTGGAAATGTTGACCAGAAAGGTATTCAATCTATTCTCTTCAACAAAACAACCTTGTGAAGTAGAAGTCAAATCAACATTTCCACTGGGTGTCGGATAAAACTCGCCTCTCTCTATCAAGTTAAGAAAAGGAATCAAGAAGGACCTGGGATCTATATGTTCACGACGATGATCCAAATCGGTCATGGCTTCCAAAATTTCCTCCTCAGAAGGTAAAGTAGTATCCAAATTGTCAAGAGAGTGGGTCGGGTCGGGTGACTGAGCAGCAGCACAATCCATATTTGACTCAACAGACACCAATGGAGTCAATATATGTTCTGTTGCAGTTTGATATGAGTCCAAGTGGGTTACTTCTGCAACAGGAGTGGGCACTGAGGGTTCTGAATTAGTTGGGAGAAACCCAGGATCAGTTGTTAAACTGGTTGTGGAAATTTCAAACGATGAACATCCCTTAGAACCAACAAATAAGGTAGGAGCTGGTAGGTCAAAAATGTGAATTAATGACCCATAAAGTCCTGCTCCTAAACTCTCACTAACCGGGGCGGTTTAATCAACTAAGGGAATTGTGGTCTCTGAAGAAGTCTAGTTGTTTCTCTGAGTGAAACAAAGTTGATCGATTGTAACGACCTTACCTTTAAACGAGAACATAACAACTTGAAAAACTGCAGATGCAATAGCTCACATGGCATATGTCTAGCTCCTGCCTAATAACATGTTGTAATCAAGCGGAGCATCTAGAACTTCTACTTTTACAACAACTATCTTACCGGCCAATGTGACATCAAATGATGGCAAAACCCCATGTGGACGGAAAGTCCTGCCATCAAATGCAGTAAGTAGTGTGTTAGAAGGGGCTAACTCGGGAGAACCCAAAGCTTTCCAACAGGAAATTGACATTACACATGTCGATGCGCCCTCATCTACGACAGCTCGTCTAATGGTCATTGGGCAATGGACGACTTCAATCTGAAGAGCAACGTGGTACGGCAACTGGTATTTGATATCAGCCATATCAAATCGCGCAGACATGTTAGAGGATTCCATACTTCCAATAGCTGCCAGAAGTGCATTTCGTTGTAAAGGACAACTTTGCAAGACTTCTAAGGTAGACATGGCACAAAGGGTCTGGCTAGATCTTCAACCACATTGTAGTTGGAGGTGGCCCGAGTGTTGGGGTTGTGCGATGCCCATTTCAAGACACCTTTCAGGATCTTGGGCATTGGGTCCATATGTATGTGGAGTGGAGTGGAGGATTCTGGAATCTCTTTATCCTTTTTCTGTGCGTCCGGCGTATAATTCCTGGCTCTCATTTGTAAGACTGCATCCGAATTAACCATGTTAATAAAAGTTTGATCAACCGAAGCATGTGTAGTGCCCCCAGTGTTGGAGGTGCCAGAAGCTGAGCTCTTCCCTTTAGGGAATGGATCTTTTAGTATGGCAGGCTTCTTTTCTTGTAATAGCTTCTGGGCTTCTTCAAGCAGAGGGCATTGGTGAGTAAGGTGATCCTGCTTGCAAAGTTTACAAGGGAACTTAACCTTCTTTTTCTCTTTGTTACCCTCCTCGGCATTCTCTTTTTTGGGCTTCTGATGTTTCCCCTCTCCTTTCTTGCCCTTCTTTCTGTTATTGGGCTGCCGAGGGCACTTTTGATTGTTCAGAACCTGGTTGACAGATTCAGAAGTAGAAGGAGAGGTTGTGACAGAAGAAACTTCTGCAGTCGATTGTTTGACAGATAAGGCATGAACCTGTTTGGTCAATGCTTCGAAAGCTGCAGAGTCAACTGAACCCACTATGCCGTCAGCATGTGGTCTAGGTTTAGGTCTACTCAGATCGGTATTCAATCGTGGTGCATCAGGTATGATCTCATACAGTAACCTAGATTGTGCGTAAACGAGATCTAACTGCTGGGTCCATAGGATGGATTCTTCCTCGTTAGACACTCCAGAAGTAGCTACTTCCTTAGAAATGTAAGGAAGGAGTGATTTCAAATACCACTCAAGAAGGAATTCTGGAGGTATGTTGGCTTTAATGAGCCTCTTCCATCTTCGCCACTCCTGAATGTGATTAGATAAATGAGTGTCTTTATTTTTCCTAAATGTAGACAAAAGGTTTGTTTTGACATCATACCGAACAGGAAGCTGGAAGTGATACAAAAAGACAGTCGCGAGATCCCCAAAATTAAAGAATGTAGCTGCAGGTAACTCAATGTACCATTTGGTTGCAGCACTAGTTAGAGTCCTTTAGAATAGTCTCAATCTAATGGAATCTTCATTTAATGAGTTCGAGGAGCACCATAAATGGAAAGTAGTGACATGGTCACCAGGGTCCTCACCTGTTTTGCCTTCAAAATTTGGAATGTATGAAGGTAACTTGGTAGGAACTAGTGGCCATGTAGCATTATGATACACTGGATCGTTGGTCAACTTGGAAAGATCTGGCAAATTTAAAGTTGCCAGAAAAGGTAAACAAGGCCTGCAAGACGTTACTTGATAAGCTGGGGTCGCAAAGGGGGAACCACCCATAGTTTGACCCGTAAACTGCTGGTATGGGTTGCCCCCAGCCGATTGCTGGTAGGGGTTGCCCCCAACCATCTGCTGGTAGGGATTTCCCCCAGCCATCTGCTGATAGGGGTTTCCACCTACCATCTGCTGATAGGGATTTCCCCCGACCATCTACTGATAGGGGTTTCCACCTACCATATGCTGATAGGGGTTGCCCCCAACCACTTGTTGGTAGGGGTTTCCCCCTGCCAATGTTGTTGTGCGAAAGTATTATTGAAATTCCCCCACCCATATGAAAGTGGGTTAGTGCTCTGTGGGTTCGTCCACTGTGGCTGGGTGTTAGCCCCTCCATATTGCTGGTTAAAAATGTTGCCCCCTCCTCCTAAAAATAAGGAAAAAGGGACGTTTCCTGCAGGTATATTACCTTGATTCATGTTGGGACCTACAAAGGTATTAAAACCAGTGGTAGCTAATGTAGACGGTGCAGTCATGGTACTCATGACAGGCACAGTTGCAGAAGCACTTGGCCCTATAGCGGGTGTGGAAATCCAAGTACTGGGTATGTGATATGACGGTTGAATCACAGGAGGTGGCACTAAATTGGTTGTACTGCTAGGTCCAAAAGTAGGTGTAGAGGTAGATTCCATAGTTGTTGAACTCAACATACCTAATGAGCCAGTATTAAAACTGAAGGATGGAGTGGACACAGAGGTTGTCTGTGCCGAACTCAGTGTAGCAGTAAGAGGAGGATTTACCGTATTGGTGTTCATACCTATGGTGGGAGTTTGTGGAACTCCCTGTTCACCTCTCGGATTAGTCATAAAATGTTCAGGTGAGAAATTATATTCACTGTAATCGGGCTGCTGGAAACCAATGGGTAGCAGAAGTGGATTTCTAAGATTAGTCAGAGGAGGATCAAAGGGAGTGCTGTACTCTGCAGAAGTGAGATCTTCAATCTCAACTGAACTAAAATGTCGTTGATCTGGAGTCCCCGGTTGTGGTTCCTTAGGAACCTCTATTTCAACGTTTTCTGTTGTAGTTTGTAGTTCTTCAGGAAACTCAATTCCAGGTGGTAGTTCCTCAGGAATTTCTATTTCAGGATTTTCCGTTGTAAAAAGTCCCTCAGGAAGTTCTATTTCAGGAATGGTTTCCAAAGGAACATTGGGGTTTACCCACTGTCGTCTAGCTGGCGGTAGTGGTTCTGTTCTAAGTGGCGGAAGGTTTTGAAACCTTCTCGATCTACGAAGTCCTTGGTTTTCCACAATTATATATAAAAATAAAACTAGAAAACCTAGTGGCCACTAAGACCAGGGGGCAAACAGCATGCCAACTAAAAAGTCCTAAGTATACAAATCAAGCAAACAAGATGCCTTCTGGAGAAGAGTCTGGGATGATGAGGGCCTAGAACAGATCAACGAAGGATGAAGAACAACTACCCGGGGTCCACAATACAATGACTAAGGGTGCAAGTGCTGGAATCACCCAACTGCCCTCCGAAAGACCTGCAAGGGATTTCCTCCCACGTCTATCCTAGGTACAACAGATATACCCTCCACTGTCACCTATGTATGAACCTATGGTCAGATACTAAGGATACCACAACACCGAAAAATCCTGGGGGAACAGTCTCTAGTCGAATCAGAAGGCGTGGGTAGGGTAACTGAGCCCGAAACTCAAAAGAGTTCCCAAACGTGATCCAATCTTGGTATATGCTTGAAACAGAAAGTAGGAGGAGTATTCCCAACAATATGATCTCACAAGACCTATTGCATAGATCCCAGGAAAGCTTTGAATGAAGTGGGTTTACCTGTGATAGTCGAACTACAATTTTTGCGTAATGTGTGATCTTGGGTGGTTTAAGGTGATTTAAACCCAAGATCCTAACCAAGACTAGTTGGTGTAGTGTATCCCTAAAAAAGAAAAATTGTTGCTATTTAATTATATTAAAGAATTTTAGGGCTGTTATTACTCAAAAGGTAGTGCGTTTGTGTGGCGTGGTTGCAACAGAAAAGCAAAGTGCATAAATTATAACTTTCGACAACAAAACTTTTTATTTTTTCATTTAAAGTTCTTTCCAAATTAAAAACTGAGCAAATCTAATCAATTTTTTTTTTCTTTTCTTTTGAAATTGTAAACAAAATAACCTATGCTATCTTGTAAAAAATATAAGCCTTACTAACCCTAAGCTACCAAATTTTTGCTTTTTCTATTATTATAAACGAAAAAGAACTATAAACATGGAAAGCAAATAAGACTTATGTGCAATGTGTAAGTATGGCTAAAAATGGTTCCTAAGCTTACAGTTGTCAAACACTAGCTCAACAAAGTCTTGTCCTACAGGTTTTTAGCAAAAGCAAAAGCCTTCATACTCGGAAACAAAGTGGGGAGAAAACAAAGGAGAAAGATACTCAAAACTGGGAATCAAACACAAGAGGACTGACCCAAAGCATCAAACCCTAACAAGACCACTATGCCAAGCAAACGGTAGGCAAGCAAGCTAACAACCACCCTACTAACACAAGGACTGAGAAATGAATCAACCTAAAGCACTTTAAACATACTTGATACCGGAAAAGACAAAAAGTCAAGGAAAGTTGGAACTCAACAAGTTTGGAGGACACCCCAAAGGCTCCAAAATAGACCAAACCCTAAAACAAGGGATAAGATAGGTAAAGAGCAAACAAATGTTGCTGCAAATAGTAAATGCAAAGCATACAGGTTTGTAGGTCAACAACACACATTCAGGGCAAAAATAAGAAAAAGTGTTCACTAAAGAACAAAGCCTAGTCTTCAAAAAGAGTTATAAATGGTCCAAACATTCCACAAGTAAGCAAGCGATTTAAAGATGGCAAAAAGACTCAAAGAAAGGTTCTAAGACTCAAAGAAAAGTTACAAACCTTAAGTACCAGTCAAGGAGACCTAAAACAAAGTCAGAAGACCACCCAAAAGGGTAGAAAACTCAACCAAACAACCAATAGAAGGCTACAGGAATGTACCCTACTATGCAGTAGGGAAACTAGCGCTCCTAAAGAGATGGGCGCTACTGTATGTATAGAAGAGTAGCGTATGGGCGCTACTGTATGTATAACAGAGTAGCGCTCAGGTCTTAAAAAGTTAAAAACTGACTTTGAAGAGATGCAAAAAGACTGAGTGAAGCAGAGAGAAGCAAGCAGGGGGTACCTATAGGGTCTCTCAACAAATTAAAGGAGTTAAAAAGGTTCTGGGAAGACAAACAAGAAAGGTTTCCTAGAGCAGAAAAACAAGTTTCCCCAGTATGGTCGCCAGTCTGTTGGTGGGAAAAACTACCCTATAGTAAGGAAATAGATACTATCAACTGAAAGGGGATGACAGGTAAGCATATTAACTATGTTACAGAGATGTTTGTGAAAGGAAATAGGTTCTAGGTCTTGAGAACATACCTTTCGAATGAAGTTCGATCCTAGCTCTTATTTGATTTTGAGCTCGATCCTCAAGTCAACCTCCCATTCGATAAACCTACAATACAAGTACCTTTCTCAACGTATCTTGGATAATATATAATGATGAAATGGACAAAGCAATTTAAACATCAAATATTAACCAAAACAGATCCAAGCAAATACATAACTTCAATGAACACTTAGTTTGGGACAAGAAAGATGCTTCAACCTTTTATTGTCAAATGAAAATTGATGATACAAAGTATACCTGACTTTTCCACATGCTCCTGCAACCTAATCCTGGGCTCCTGCTCTTCTCTAGCTTGGATATCTTCCAGCATAACCTCCTCCAATGCAAGCTTCTCTTCAAAAGTCTTTCAATAGCATTCATGTCTCTAACCCCTCTCTTTATTCTTCCTTGTATTTATAGGACAAGGGAAGCAGTTCAGGTCGAGAGATGGTTATGGAGGAAGTTGGGGAAGTTGGGAAACCAACTGCAACTAATCCTCTTTGTGAAATTAATTATTTTTTAATCATCTTTTGAGGTGTATTCTACTATTTCTCAGTGGAGTAGCGCCCAAGGCACTACTATAGTGTTTTTAAACTAGCGCTCAACACTTTTTAAATGTTGAACGCTACTCTATTGAAGAGGAGTAGTGATCATGAGGCTTGAGCGCTACTATTGCACACTAGAGTAGGGTACAGGCACTAGTCTCTTGAAGTAGAGTAGCGCTCATGTCTCAAAATGACATTTTTTAGGGTTTTGCTAGCTTGCAAGGAGGTGGAGTAAGTCAAGGTCTCATCTAAGGTCAACATGCGCCTCCATCCAAGTTGTCCTTTTGTGTGATCAACAACTCAAAGTGATCACGGATGGAGAGGTGCAGGTTTGACCTATAACAATGGGGCACCTTCGCCTATCGCGTTATGCCTTTTGGTCTCAAGAACGCGGGAGCCACTTTCCAACATGCCATGACTTATTGCTTTCACGATCTGCATAAAATCATATTAGTTTATCTAGACGACCTCACCGCTCGATCTAAGAAACGATCTGACCATTTAGAGGATCTTCCACAAGTTTTCTTGCATTGTCGAAAATACAACATCTGCTTGAACCCAGTCAAGTGTGTCTATTGCGTTCTAGCAGGTCGCCTGCTGGGGTTTGTCATTTCAGAAAAAGGGATCACCGTTGACCCTCTAAAAGTTCAAGGCATAGTGGACCTACCATCACCACGTACATTAAGACAACTTCAAAGCCTCCAGGGGAAGTCCAACTTCCTTCATCGTTTTGTCCCAGACTATGCCACCACAGTACATGGTTTCCCCTATTTGCTACGTCTTCATACCCGCTTTGTATGGGACAACCAAGCAGAAGGGGCTTTCACAGACCTGAAAAAGGTACTGACGAGTGCCCCATTAATTTCTCCACTAGATTTCACAAGAGACTTTACCCTTTTCATTTCAGCATTAGATTACGCCGTCTCTGGAGTTCTCGTACAAGAAGACTCCGCTCGCCAAGAGCATGTCATTTACTATGTGAGCCAAACTTTATTAGGCCCACCATTATGCTACTCGCATGAAGAGAAAATGGCCCTCACCGTCGTATTTTCTATACAAAAGCTACGACATTATATTCTCCTCACCCATACCATAGTTGTGACAAATTCCAACCCAATGGTCTATCTCTTGAATCGTCGCCTTCTACAAGGTCGTGTTGCCAAATGGGTGATTATCTTACAAGAATATGACCTAACTTTTAAAACCCCGAAAAGCACCCAAGCACTAGCACTTGCTCAACTCATTACGAAATTACCATCATCGTCATCATCACCAACTATCCATACTGATATAATCAACAAACATTTGTTCATCATCTCGTTTGATGACCCTTGGTATGGCGACATTTTGGTATACCTCCGCACACAGAAATTTCGACCCAACATCAACCGTGACGGACGCCATCGCATCCGGAACCATGCCCCCCGTTATCTCCTCTTGGGTGATGTCCTCTATCGATGTGGCATCGACACAATCTTACAACGATGCCTTTCCCAAGACGAAGCAGAACAAGTCCTTAACGACTGTCATAGCGGTGCCTGCGGTGGCCATTTCTCCAGAATGGCCACCACCCAAAAGGTAATCTGCGCAGGTTATTTTTGGCCATCATTATTCACTGATTGTATCACAACAGTCAAACACTTCCAAAACTTCCAGCTCTTTTCCCCAAAGGCAAGAACCACCCCCCTCACCCCCCTTCATCCAGTCGTCACTGCTGGACCATTTTGCAAATGGGCCATCGAATTCATGGATTGAAATCCCACATGAGCGAGCAGCCACAAACACATTATTGTGGCTGTTGATTACTTTACCAAATGGGCGAAAGCCATGCCTACTTACAATTGCAAAGCCGACATTGCAACCCCTTTTTTCCTCAACCATGTTATTGCTCGTTTTTGAGTACCAAAACAACTCGTCTTAGACCACGGCTCTCACTTCGAAGACTCCATTTGGAGAGAATTGTCCATAGTCCTTAAGTTTGAACATCATTTCTCCTCCGCCTACTACCCCCAAGGGAACGGCCAAGTCGAAGCTGTTAACAAAATTTTGAAGACCATCCTCCAACGCACTGTCGACAAACATAAATCCAATTGGCATCACATGATTTTTCTTGCATTATGGGATTGCCATACGTCGACCAAAACCACCACCGGCTTTACCCCATTCCATTTTGTTCATGGCATGGAATTTGTCCTCCCCATTGAATGCCAGATACCAACATTACAAATTTCCATAGAACTTCTCCCCGATACTTCACTAATTGAAGAACATCTACTTCTTTTAGAGAAGGCCGACGAAGATCGCTACGCAGCTCTCCAAACAATCGAAGCCGCGAAGAATAGATCTAAACTCCATTACGATAAACATGTTCACCCATGAGCATTTAGTGAAGATGACTTGGTCCTTGTTTACGATCAAGCCCATGAAAAAACAGGCAAAGGAAAGTTCCAATCTATGTGGCAAGGCCCATATATCATACACACTTGCCTTTAACATGGAGCATACATTTTGACTGATTCAGAAGACAATCCCATGCGCAACCCCCGTAATGGGTTGTACCTCAAAAGATTCTACCCATAAAAACTCTTGGACACCATAGTCCATATTGTACAGTTTTTTTTATTTTTTCACTGTAAATTTTTGAAACTTAACATTTCAATTCTTTCCTGCATGAACAAAGATGGATCCTATTCCACTCTACCACATCGGCTTTCCCAATGGCGCAAGTCGTTGGTCTCCAAATCTCATGTCACCAGCTTGGGTAATTTATTCCCCTTCACATGAGTTGATCTCGACGGAGTGTGCATAGGTGCTGCCACCAACAACCAAGCTGAGTACGATGCCTTGACCTGTCTCCTCGCTGCTGCTCTCCAAATGGGAATAAGTCACCTTCGTGTTTTCTTGGACTCCCAGCCCTTGTTTCCCAACTCAACAACTGTTATCAGGTATGCGATCCATGTCTATTTAGAAAATTCCTGCGCACAAAAGAAATGATTCGACATTTTGAATCCATCTCTTTCACTCATGTCCCAAGAAATCATAACACTGTAGTAGACCAAATGGCTAACAACATTCTAGATTGGCACGTCAACCAAAACATGTAGGACATCACAACATGCATCACATATGAATTATAAAATTATCAAAATATTGCATCCACGTGCATAAAATATGCCTCCACGGGCATACACAAAAATCTAAACATTGCATCCAGGTGCTTAACATATGCCTCCACGGGCGTACAAAGAAGTAAAATATTGCATCCACGTGCATAAGATATGCCTGCATGGGCGTACAAAAAATCAAACATGCCTCCACATACAAACAAATAAACTACAATTGCATCCATGTGCAAAAAAATGTAATCAAAACAAGATGTGCATCCACGTGCATACATGACTATATACCAAAACATTTATATATATATATATATCATCATAAAAGTCATAATGTCAGGAGTGCCCTCAGCACCCAAAATATACAAAAAATACACTAGCCGTACAAAATGTGTATCAACAAAATCATCCCCATATGATCATCAGCATTTGGGGGCAAGTATAAGATCACCTAATCACCATGATCACCAGGATCCTCCGGCTCCTCCTCCTCTGGATCCTCTGAATCATACTGATCCCGAGCTCTCCTCTCGGCCATCACCACAGCCACTCTCAGCATGATCGATCACCACTCACAGGAAGCATCGAAACAACGCTCGATAGTAGGCCGATCCAAATCCCTCCAACCCTCCTCTGGTGCTCCCACTAGAATCCCCTCTAAAGTCTCACGTATGCCCTCCAAGGCATCATCTCGAGGATGCACAACTCCTCGAGGACAAGGAGGTGGTGCCACTACAGGTGGAGGTGCCACCACCATCATCTGTCCCCGACGGCCTATATGATCAGCTGGTGGCCTCGGACCAATATCTGCACAGTCACACAAGTGAACCAAGTCAATATCATATAAATATCTCTAGCTATACTCATAACAAAAACATCTAAACATGATATAACAGAGAACCAAAAACAAAGACATATCGTCTAGACCCCAGGCCTGTCCCTAGGCCCGAGGCATCTCAGCATCTGCTCGGAAGTCCATACCAGCATATGGATAATAATCAATAAGTAGGGGCATCTTCTCCCACTAATCATAAATATCTGCGGAAAAGAACTGTCGGATACCACCACCACCCCGAGGCATCATCTCCCCCCACCGCAGCATCCGCGGCTCACTCCGTAACCGCTCCCGAACCGGCACACGTGGCCACAAGGTAGGTACCCGCTCAAAAAAGAAACAACAGAGGAAGGAGGCATAGCTAAACTCCCCTCCCTCCCGACTAAACTTGTTCAGCTCTCCCCGAACACAAGCTAAGAACATCTGCCCCCAGGCAAAATAGGTACCTCTCAAAACACTATCTACCATCATCGTTTGCCCCCGAGACAAACGATGAGGTGCCTGTGCACCAAGAACCCACTGTTACACCCAAAATCTACTCATCATGTGATTCAGTGTATACATCCCTGAAGTCACCTAGACTAAGTACTTTCATTTGGAGGATTTGCACTCAATCCTGCAAACTTTTGAGAGGTTGTCGCAGGTTGCACACTAGCAACATGCAACGTCACATCTTGCTCCACTATTGAGTGCGACGAGGTCTGTTAATGGCAAAAAATATCCTATTCGAGATCCTTCTCGAAACTTACCCATTTAGGGGCTTATCCCTAACCTCTAGAGGAGCTGGTACTCGACCCCTAACTCTCTGGGAGGATCCCCTATATCTCTCCTACCATCTCTCAACCCATCCTATCCATACCCTATCCACTTAGTCCTATATAATTGAAGCTCACTCCCATCCCAAAGGGAGGAAGGCTATGGTATCTACATGCTGGTGAAATCTCTCTTAAGACACCTCCATTCACCTATTGGAGAGCTCATACTTCCTTGGAAGGACATGGCAATCGGCTTGGCCGGAGAAGGGCTACTGCGTTAAGTCTTTGGTTGTAGTTCTATATCTCTATCATGTACTCCTCTATTTGCAGTGATACAAATGCTTTCCACCAATATTGTTCTCATGTGTAATGATATTGTGTAGTTTACGTGCTTAACTATTTACTTAGATCGCTTATTGTATAGATGCTCTTTACTCATTTCTCTTGTTTCTGTGTCTTGACAGGTCTTGCAGCTGTTAAATTTTGAGCATTAATTCACAATACTCTAGGATCTTTATTGAGAGAATAACATATACAGTATATCAATGCATAACAATCACAATAAGCATGACAAGCATCACAAGAATCAAAAGCATGAGAGACAAGAGACATAGAGTTTCCGTGGGGAAAACCCTAAGGTGAAAAACCCCACAACTTCCTCAGAGATAGAGAGAGAAATGGCTCAACCAAAGTACAACCAAAATACACTTAAGATAGTCTCCTAGTAGCAGATGATCCTCCTCCTCACTAGTGCGCCACTTTCTAAGTGATAGAAGTGTGTCATTCCGAATGATGCAAATAGAGATCTCCCGATCTCTATTTATACTTAACCTGTTTTCCCAGTTACACTATGGGGCCGACTTGTCTATCTAAATACATCCATAATATAATATATATTTCAGGGCCGACCCCACACATGGTGGTCTAATAACCCATCGGCAAGTACACATACTTGCAACACTTGTCAATCCACATGACGACACTTCCTCATAGAGAAATAACACATCTCTTATAAGGGTACAATAAATATATATGAAATACATTCCGAAGTTACATATACATCAACACTCCCTCTTAACTAGGAAGGTATTTCTCGACACAGTTATGCTAGACAAGTCTTCTTCTTGGGATCATCATCATCGATGCATCGTCATCATCATCGCCACTACTGCTGCTATCTCAACCAATCTCTAACTCTAATCATCATAGGCAGTTCTACAAAGCCAGTCCTTTTTTCATACTGGATGTAGGCCCACCACCTGCAGGTCTTCATCATCTGTGCGAATGGTCTGATAGAGGTGGCCTCTCAGGACTAATTTTATGTGTGGATGCAATACTGTAAAAAGTATCCCAGGAACATTTATGTGCCTAAGCACGACCAACAAGATCTCCTAGAACTGATTACATGCATCTCCTCCACAATACCTTTAAAGAGCATCCCATGAACATTTATGTGCCGCAGCACAATCGGCAAGATATCTAAGGAGCATCCAAGGACTTATTATGAGCATACAGCTCAACCTCTCGGATCTCCAGGATTGATTACATGTGGATAGAGAAAACCTTTAAAGAGCATCCCAGGAACATTTATGTGCCTCAGCATGTTGTAGAAATTTCTCCCTACGGACAGGTAGAAACTCTCTTAGGATAAAGTAGACTTTAACTGACTTTAAACTAAGATAAAAAGATAACAAATGCTACCTTGAATTCCTAGATCTAAACAGACATTTCAAGATTAAACTGTTGAAAGAAACGGAAGAGATATAACTGACCTTTAATTCAATTGCTCGTCCTAATGGTCGCTCCGATTTCCAAGTCCTCGCGAATGAACTTGTCAGAATAAAACCAAGATACAAGCATATACGATTCTCTAGCAATTTGAAATACGAGTTAGGATCTAAATCTATAACAGATACAAATCATATAATTGAAACAAAATCAACACACATGATTTGGAAAACAAGACAAGTTATGTTTTATTACCAACTTGAAGTCACTTACAATGGTTGCTTGATATCCAAGCCAACTCCCAGCTCCAAGTGCTTTCTCCTCTAGCTATCTCCACAAAGATTCAAGATCATAAGTTTGATGTCTCCAAGAGTCCTCCCCCTTGCTCATGGAAGGCCTCTCTCTTATAGTGTGTAGTAGGGTTAATCAAAAAGAGAGAAGGATGGATCTTGGGAGTGTTTAGTGGATCAAGCCCACTAATATGAGTAAGTGAGTTAGGATCGAATCAGGGATACCAATCCTCCAAAATCTCTCGAAAATCAAGATCCCACAAGCCATGGAAAAAAGGCTAAAAAAGGAGTATCACGCCCCTTCAAATGAGCATAACGCGGTAGTACCGCATGGTAGAGAAGAAGCATAGCACGGTAGTGGGGACTACCACTCCGTCAATGCTAAGCAAGGTGCGATAGTGTAGGTATATGAAGTCTCAGGTGGGTTGATTCTTGACAGGACAGGTTTGTCTTCAAGGATCATTCATCACACTTCTCTTCTGGGTGTTTTAAGCAGTAGGGGAAGTGTCGTCAAATTTTTTTGTGGTGATGATGTGACACTATGAAATATGGAGGTATAACAGATGCCCCCTAAAGTGTGAGGTTAGAAGGGACTGATGGCCGAAAGACTTTACAAATACTGTGCGGAGATAGCATCGAGGAGAGCAACAAGGAGCTGAAACAGAAATAAAATGTTAGATATACCATCGAGGTGGGCATTCCCATGCTCGGAAACAATTGACTCAAAGCATGGCTGCCGACCAATACATTGCAGATCCATGAGTACTGAGATGATACAGACTGTAGACAAATCATGGCTACTATGAACAAGCATAGATCCATGGGATAGTAATGACACAGCCACGACCAATACAAAAAGTGGATCTGTGTGACAATCCAAAGGACATCTCCATCGCAGCCTGGACACAATCAAAATACAAAGATGTGCCTAGGGTATTCTACTCAATCGCAAATGATATGAATCTAGCCATGTGATTACAAGGTGTTGAAGTCGAACATGGTAGAAACCATTTGATTACTGGTCAATGATGTGAACTGTTAACAAATGAGAGGGAAATCACTAATGATGATGATGATCCCCAAGGTATCTATAGTACATCTCAAAAAAATGCGAATGAATGAGTTGATGTCGAGCATTCGAGAGATCGTTTGATTAGAGGTCAATGATGTAAACTTACTGTTGAACACGAGGAAACCTGCCATTGAGGCATGCATGTACCAAGTTACTAGTGGTTGATTCCTAAGTCCAATTCCCGGATAGTGATTTGGCGTCGACGGGAATAGACTCGTCGAAGGTGGGCCATAATGATTCCCACATCATCGACACGAAATTGAAACGAAAAGATAGTATGGGACAATGAAATGATAGAACATGTGCTGACACAATGGAGGTCTGACAAAATGAATGACTCTGAACAATGCAACCCTTTGAACATATAATGGCATGTAAAAGGACTTGGCAGCAGGGATTATTGATAGCAGAGGATAGACACCGAACGAGTAGGCTCGTGGCCAGAGAGACGACTCAGGATGATGACCATAACTCAACAAAAATAGATACCCAAAATAGACAAGGGATAGATGCATGCCATGTTCAAAGGTGACGACTGACAAGCTGCCAACAAAATAAACTCGACTTGTTTCCCATTTTCCCCCGACATGATAGACGAGTACCTCTTTGTTGTTTTTCGAGCTTGAAGAGGATAACAGATGCTCGGTATAGCTCATCTCATAGATGAGTCCAATCTCACATGTTTTACGAACCTGAGAAAGGAGGGGTTCGTCCCAAAGTGGGTCCTTCGATGTCAAATTTTAACGAGTCCAAGGAAGGAAAACTCAGTAGTTTTTCACATTTAGAGAGCCTGAAAAACTTAAAGAAGGATCCAAAGTGTACTTTTTCATAAATTTAGTCCCTCAATCCCGAAAAAGTGTAAAACAATTCCCGAGAGAACTCTCCCAGCCAAAAATTAACTGAGGTATACCTTTCTCGTAAATAGTCTAGACGGGCCGAAAAAGGGTAACCTATCACCGAATAGACGACCTTTCAAATACTTTTACAAGTGTGAAAGAGACAAGATCACTTAGCAATCTTTTCAATTTTAGGGAGTCTGAAAAGAGCTTAACTATGGACTCCAATGATCTTTTTCGTAATTTTTAATTATTCTGGTCTGAAAAAAGAATAAAATACAAATAGGATAATACTTTCCTCATCGTTTAACGAGCATGAGTAAAGCTGACTAAGCTCGACGCCATTTATTTAAGTTTGACAAGCACGACATGGGTGTAAAAGGGCTTGGAATCCTTTTCAAGTTTTAATCCAGAGCACGAAAAAGATAAAGTAGGCTTGAAATGAAGGTCAAATAATAAATGAACGCCAATGTGAACATTTTTAAAGCAGACCCTATCAACAAATGCTCATGGAACCAGATATTAGTAATGTGAAATGGGTTTTAATTTAACCAGATAAAATAATGAGTAAAAAATAAGTGAAAAAGTTATATAAGGAATAGGTAAATATGGAAAGTTACCATTTCACTTGTGCATTTGCCAAAAGAGGATATTTTACCCATTGAGGAGCAAAAACTTCAGGAGTTCATATCTGGAGATCCAGAGCACCGTTTCAGCAGCCGTCTGCGCCAGGTAAGAGCTTTCAAGCCCCTCTTTCATTTCATATATGAATAACTTGATTTTAGTAGGGAAAAACAATTTTTTGGGCGAGCCCTATTAGGCAATTTTTGCCTTCCACAGTACCGCGCGGGGGCTATATCAGGAAACGCGGTACTCTGTAGCAATACTGTGCTGTAGGGTTAAACAGGGGTGCGGTATTGTGCAGTACCGCGTAGTCACCTTGCCCCCAGGTGTGGTAGTGGCGGTTTTTAAGATGAAAAAAAATGATTTTTCTCTAATTTTTTGCAGAGATCAAGTTATTAAATGGTTAATGAATATTTCCCATGACCTTTTGCAGGAGTTTGCAACTTGTTTGGGGAAAAATGGTCAGTTGGAAAGAAAGATAACATGAGGCAGATGATTTGCTGGTTGAAAATGACCAAAGGACTGTGACTGCATTGCGGGGATGCGGTTCACTGAAATTCTTCAAGACCAAAGGTATTCGCAAGGAAGCCAAACTTCTCACCCATATTATTCAAATGTGGGACCCCGACATTCAAGATTTCCGAGTTGGAGAACATACCCTCGAGATTCAACTCGAGGACATTTATTTCCTCACAGGCCTCTCAAAGAGAGGAGCCCGGGTGAATTTTACTGGGTTCATGGCCTCGGAGGCGAGCACTGATGCTTTAATCGCTCGTTATTGTCGTCAAGGTTCGGGGAAGAAAAGCGGTAAGGTGGTCATTAAGGATATTGCAGAACTTCCTTTAAAAACCATGTTGTTCACCATCACACGTGCAACAGGGAGTACAGGTCTCCATCAGGCGTCCCGTACACAGATGAATCTTGCAGTGGATTGCATGGCAGGAATAGTATTCAACTGGTGTGAGGTGGTATTGACCAACCTCAGAGAGCAAGTGAACAAGTGTAGTCTTGGAGAGAACTCTAAATTTGGGTACGGGAGCATATTGGTCACATTCTTCTTGGAGAGGGTGCCTTTGTTGCGTCCACAGTTGACCATGCCCCCACGTCCACCCACCGAGCCATGGATGGCTCAATGGAGCGAGTATGCGGGACGACTTGGAGGGTCGTAGTGTTTGGCTTTCGATGAGGATTTCTTCTCATGGCTCGAGTAACAGATCGTGATGATTGATGACTACCCCTATGTAGGGGTGGACTTCCACAAGGAAATAGAATTGGCACTGCCAGAAGATGAAGATTGGGACAATACAGGTATGCCATTCATAAATCTGTTTTTTAATTTTTGAATATGTGATTTTTTTTATTGTTTTTTAGAATGTGTAAAAAATATTTTAATATATAAACGTGTTCATGCCGCAGATCATGGACCACAGAGACCTACAGGGTACTCATCGTTACACCGAGGTGGCATTGATCGCTGAGCCTCTCTGGATGAGGAAGAAGACGAGGATGAGGCAGGAGGGGTCCAGGAGATAGAGAGTAACCTACAGGGTTTAACCCACGGTGTCCCTGCTATGAGGATGGACGACATCCCTTTGCATCTCCAGCGGCATACGATAGGTGTGCCTAGGCGTATTGGCCGACTCCTCCATAGGGTGGCTCGGACTATATTGTGTTATCACCAACAACGTGAGGAATCTGAGGAGGAACATGATAGATCTCCCAGATCTCCTTAGATGGTAGCTTTTCTCTTTTTGCGGCATGTATATGATAGGTAGGCTTTGAGAGCCAGATTTTTGTATGGGGTTACGTCCCAAATTTTGTCTTTAAAACACAAACTTCATGTATTTGAAAAAACACTTTTATATGCAGTGATATATACATGGACCTATTTTTATGACCTATTTATTTACAATGACTTGTGTGTTCATTTTATGATGTGTTTTTATGTATGGGAAAGATGCCAATCCAAAATGTAATTAGCTAATGAATCAGCTATACAATTGAATTCTCTTGGTATGTGTTGATATGAAATAAAATTAAAAGATCGTTCCAAGAGGCGTACCCTTCGAAATAAGTGAAGTAGAATAGGATCGCGAACTGTGTAAACATGATTCAGATGAGAAACCACGAGTTGGGAGTCTAGAAAGACTGATAGGGAGTCAATTCCAAGGGAAGCAACCTCCGTCAAGAGTCCGATGACTACATGATACTCTGAGATATTGTTGGTTGTGGGACCCAAACAATTGGCTCCTGAAGATAGCAACTCACCAATGGGGGAATAGATTACCCATGCTGTGGAAGCGAGGTTCCGGGTATGTCGGCTCGCACTGTCGACGAATCCGAAGTAGGCAGACATCTGCGCATAAAAGCATAAGTCAAGGTAAGAATGGATACATGAGGTCCGTGTGTGCGCACAAAAAAAGATAAGTGAAAACAAGCTAGGTACATTATGTACAAAAAGTATCTCGTGCAGGATAACCCTACGCGTAGAAGCGTTTGAGGTACAACCCATTGCGGGGTCGTGCCAATGGTGTGCCATCACAATCGACGAGTTCATAGGCTCCTTTCTCCAAGACACGTTTTACAACAAAGGGGCCGTACCACATAGATTCTAGGTTTCCTTTTCCAAGTTTATCGTGCATTTCGGCGGGTTTCATCTAGCTTGGCTAGGTATAGAAACCGTTCCTCTTTGGAAGTGGTGTGGGGAAGTAGCTCTATGGCTATCTTAAGTGATGGAATTTCACATTCAATCGGTAAAATGACTTCCAGGCTGTACACCAGTTGAAATGGTGTGAACCCGGTGGCACTTTTAACTAAGGTCTGGTATGCCCATAGTGCCAAAAACAGAGCTGAGTGCCAGTTGGAATTATGAGTACCCACAATATGTTGAATCATTCGTTTCAGAACTTTGTCAATGGCTTCAACTTGGCCATTAGCTTGTGGGTAGTATGGGGTTGAGTTTTCATGGCTAAAACCCAACTTGGCCCTCAGTTCCTTGATCATATGGTTCCTAAAGTGGGAGCCATGATCGGTCACAATGGATTGTGGGACACCAAACCTAGCTATAATGTGATTGAATATGAATTGTGCTGCTATTTTTCCGTCTTCAGCATAAGTAGGCATCACTTCAGCCCATTTTGTGAAATAGTCAACAGCTACTATGACATAGCTATGCCCCCCGGCTGAAGTGGGATTACAGTGCATGAAATCTATGCCCCATTTGGAAAAGGGGCCGACGGCAATAACAGGATGGAGTGGAGCAGGATGCGAGCATGTCTTATTATGAAAGAATTGACATGGTGGACATTTCTTAACCATTTCAATGCAGTCTTTGAAAATCGAGTGCCAGAAATATCCCGCTCATAGTATCTTCTGGGCCATGGCCATCCCAGAGAGATGACCACCACATGCTCCAGCGTGGCAGTCATTAAGAACGCATTCTACTTCATCTAAAGTCAAATAGCGTCGAAGAACAGTGTCGACACCACGTCGATAAAGGGTATTGTTGACTATGAGGTAGTACTTGGCATGATGTCAGATACGTCGACGTTCATCGCGAGTGAGGTCGGGGAGGAAACGTTGGGTTTGGAGATATAATAAAATATCCACGTACCATGGATCAGACGTACTAATGAGGAACAATGATTCATCAGGAAGAGAATCGATGGGCTCGGATTCCTCGTTAGCACAGGGCAAGTTACAAATCAACTCAACAAAGACCAAAGACTTCTTGGACTTGGCTTTGGCAAATTCCAAGTCAAACTCTTGTAGGATGATGATCCAACAAGAATATTTTCCCCCAAGCACTTGACGCGTGAGGATATAATACATTGAATTTAAATCTGCTATAATAGTGGTCCGACGGAGTAGAATGTAATGATGGAACCTCTTGATAGCGAAAACTATTGCCAGAGCTAGTTTTTCAACATGTGAATAACGTGTTTCAGAGTCGAGAAGACTCTTACTAAGATAGTATACCACATGTTCTATGCCGTTATTGTCTTCTTGGACTAGCACCATACCGATGGTGGAAATCGAAGCAGCGAGATAAAGAATGTAATCCCGTGTGTAATTGGGGGGTTGAATCACAGGATCTTTAGTTAAGGCCTCCTTTAGATTATCAAAGGAGCATTGGGCTTCGTCATTCCAGATGAATGGAGTGTTCTTCTTGAGAAGTCTCATATAGCCTTTTGTTATCTCGGAAAGATTACAAATGAAACGGCGTAGAAAGTTTGCATGCCCTTGCAAACTTTGAAGTTTTGGGATGTTCGTGGGGGAAGGCAGGGCTAAGATAGCTTCTACCTTCGCGGGATCTAAGCGTATCCCATTTTTGGAGATTATGAATCCCAAAATTTTTTTGGCTTCCACACAAAAGACGCACTTATGTGGATTCAAACGGATATTGTAGCAATGGCACCTTTCGAAAATGGCACCTAAGTGATCAGGATGGTCTTCCCGGGTCTGAGAATGAGCGGGAAGATCATCAAGATATGGTTCTACAATATGTTTGATATCGTGAAATGCGTACGACATCGCCCGTTGGAAAGTTTCCCCGGCATTTTTAAGGCCAAAAGGTAACTTTCGATATGCAAAAATCCCCCAAGGGCAGATAAAGACTGTTTTATGCTGGTCGGCTGGGAGGATATCGATCTGATTATAGCCAGAAAAGCCATCCATAAATGAAAAGATGACACTCCCGGCGCAGTTATCGATGATCTGGTCGATGAATGGAGTTGGGTAGTTGTCCTTTGGACAATCTTTGTTTGAGTCATGGTAATCGACACAGACTCTAATCATTCCCTGTTTCTTGGCTACGGGAATGATGTTAGATATCGATTCTGTCAATGGGACAGGATAGATAAAACCAGCACGCAAAATTTTTTCAACTTCTGCTTTAATAGCGGCTGCCTTACGAGGATGGATGGGTCGGAGTTTCTGCCGAACAGGTCGAGTGCCAGGGAAGGTTGGAATTTCATGGACCACAATCGAGGGGTCTATTCCTGGCATTTCTTCATAACTCCAAGCAAAAACATCGCGAAAGGTTTTAAAGTAGGCAGTGTAGAACTCCATTTCGAGGGGAGTGCATGTTTTGACCATATGAATGTTTTCCACGATACCAGGCTTCACTAAAATGTCTATGGAAGTGGTTGCCATAAGGTTAGCTAAGTTTCCTTCAGAAAATACTTCATCGAGGGAAGTGGGAAACTTGGTTTGAACCGTTCCAAGTGAAGGGATGGATTTTGTATCGGGCTCAAGCATCTGAATGGTGGGGAATGAAGATCGATGATGAAAATCTCCCCATGGTGGCTCATCACCACAAATAACCTCCATAATTGATTCATCAGTGGGAAAAATCAAAGTGAGAGGATCGATAAGTGGTGGGGATGAATGAGTCTCAGATGAGAGCTATGCCACGGTGTGATGGGTAGAACAATCGACCCAATCGGTGGCTGACTAGATCGCTTCGTATGCTGCAAGGTTTCTATTCAAAGGCATGGAGTTGTCGTAGTTTTCAATCTTAGTGGGACTCGGAATCACCCATGAATCATTGGAAGGGGTGACATTTGATGAAATCATGTTAACTGGTTGAACATGGGGCCCCAACTCTGGGAAAACTCCAATAAGGGAAGAATCCTTCATAAGACCAACGCCAACGTCTTGGAACTGGTACCGAGGCTGATCCAATAATGGGATGGTGTTGGAGAAGTTCGAATGAGAGTCTGGGATATAGTAATCAAGTTGATCTATGGTGACAATTTTCCCTTCATGAGGAAATTGCATGATCCGGAAGACAATAGATGCTATGGCGGTCATGGCGTAAAACCAGTTCCGACCAAGTAGAAGATTGTAATCCAATGGTGCATCCATGACTTCGATGTGTACTGATACTGTTTTGCCCCCTAGTTCAACACCAATTGCAGGAATGAGTCCATAAGGTTGAAAACCATGTCCATCAAATTCCCTGAGAGTGGTGGGAGATGTCGTGACTTTGGGTGAGCCTAAAGCTCTCCAACAATTCAAAGACATGATCGACATGGAGGCACCTTCATCTAAAATAGTGCGATGGATGCTATTTCCATGGATTTTTGTATGAACCTGGAAGGCTAACCGGTGATAAAGCTGAGGTTTGGCATACTCCAAGTTAAACATAATAGTGTTTGAAGTATCTCGGTCCATTGCCCCCAGTGCCGAAAGTAAGGTTCTACGCTGCATAGGGTAGTGTTGAAGAACCTCGAGAGTTGACATTGCGCAAGGTGCTTGAGCTAAATGCTCAATAATGTTGTAATTTTGGGCAGCTCGCGCATTAAGATTAAATGTCGCCTTTCATATGGTGCCCTTGGGTGGGCGTAGCACTGTGTCGGTAAGAGGTCTCTCGATATGGAGATGGCTATTAGGGGGAGGGGTTGGAGTCGGATCTTCGACAGGAGACTTGCCTTTGGCTGTCTTTGACTATTTTTTTGAACTTGGAGGGTTCTCATATGTCTTTGAACAAGTGGTTATATGAATCTCCTCATTACTCGTCATCAGGATTTCACGATTTATGGACGTGTCTCCGCGAGTTGGGTTGCTCGGGTTGCCCCCTTATGGGGTTTCTTGGGAAACCATCTACTGTTGCTGCTGAGGGAAAGGGTCAGTTAACACTGCCGAGCGAGAGGATCCTTTAACGAATTTGTTGACTTCATCCTTGTAGGGACAGTCATGTGTGTAGTGATCGTCTTGACAAATTAGGTAGGGAAACTTAGCCTTCCGACGTGGTTTCGGGTCGTTGTGGGTGGGTTGTGGCTTGGGATTCTCCTGATGGATCTTCTTGGATTTACCACGATTGTTCTTCTTCTTTCCTCCGGATGGTTGTGACGTAGATTGAACTGCATTCACTTCGAAGGAGACAGCAGGAGAAGTAGTGGTTTTTGGAGCAGCTTGAGATAGAGCGGGGGAAGCAGAAGTTTGTTGCCCCGTCGAGTTGGTGGTAGGCTAGGCCTTGACTAAACTGACAATGCCATCAATGGGGGGTTCAGTGGTGGGTTTCGTTGGATCAGTGGTAACGCGGGCGGCATGGGGAAGAAGTTCGTGTAAAGTGCCGGATTGGGTGTATACCAAATCCATGTACTGGGCTGCCGAGATGGCTTGTTCTTCTGTGATCGACCTGCTCATAGTGATATCCCTAGCTATGGGAGGAAAGAATGACATTGTGAACCAATCAGCGAGTAGCTGATCCAGAATGGGTGCCTTGATTAGCCTACGGCATTAACGCCACTCATGGATGTGATCTGAAATGTGCGTAGAAGTGGTTTGATGCAACGAGGTTAACAGTTTTGTTCCAGTCTCATATCGGATGGGGAGCTGGAAATGGGTCAAAAACTGCATAGCCAAGGTGTTGAAATCGTGGAAAGAGTGTTGTGGCACCTCGATGTACCATTTTGCTGCCGTGCTGGTAAGCATACGCTAGAAGAGCCGTAGTCGAATGGAATCGTCCATCAATGAGTTGGATGAACACCAAATATGGAAGGTCATCACGTGGTTCTTGGGGTCTTCCCCGGGCTTAGCATCGAACTTAGGAATGTCCGATGGAATTTTGGCTGGAATGGGTGGCCAATGAGGTTCATGCCATATAGGATCGTTAATGAGCCTCGACAAATCGGGTAAATCTAGCGTGGCCAAAAAGGGAAGTTGACGATTAGTCTGCGGGTATGAGTAATAACCATATGGTGCAGAGAAACCTAGGGGGCCCTGCATAGTATACTGCTACGTGTTATACCCATATGTGTTTCCCACAGGGTACTGCTCGAAGTTATGTGGGTAGTAGGCCATCTGGTTAACTGGTTGAGTGTTGGAAGTCATTACCTAACTAGGAATCATGGTGGTAACAGGTTGTTGGATGTTCTACTGAGTGGGGATGGTAGGTATGGTACCCTGGGGTTGTTGTAACCCAGGAATGGTTGCTGCTCCTGGTTGGGGAAAGGTTCCCTGGAGTTGTTGTGTTCCAGGAATGTTACCACTATCTTGAGTAAGTGGAGGGTTTCCCGTAGCAGGGTTGGGGGGTGGTTGCGACAGTGGTGTCCATGGAATGTTGGTTCCTCCTTGATGAAGATGTGGAAATTGAAGGGATGGGTTCCATGGAGTTGTTGCAGCCGAAGGATAGGGGAGGCTAGAATTCAAGTTGGGGGGAATTTGAGATTGCCCCCCAGCTGGGTTCCAGTTTCCAAACAATGAGTACCCCCCACTCTATGGGATTTGAGATCCCCAAGAAGGAAGCATGCCCGACGAGGGGTGTTGAAGATGAGGCCCGGTTGGGAAACCGGTATAAGGTTGTCCGTTGCCAGGTGGGTTGTACATACCATATTGAGCAGATGCTGTTGGTTTGGAGGGTTGTTGGATGGTGGCGATGGGTTTCCCTCCAGTAGATGGGTTGGATGGCCCTATAGGAGGAGGTTGTTGATGAGGAACGGGGTTCCCAACAAAGGATTGTCCTCCAGTAGGTTGGGTTGATGGCCCGATGGGAGGCGGTTGGTGACTAGGAGTGGGGTTTCCAACAAAGGATTGTCCTCCAGTAGGCTGGGTTGATGGCCCTCCAGGAGGGGGTTGGTTGTTGGGATTGGGGATCGCGGCAGTCGGTTGTCCACCTCCTGAGATAGTGTAGGTAGTGGCCAAAGGTGAACCTCCGATCAATATGGATGATCCAATGGTATGACTTGGTGTTCTTCCGACACTAGCAAGGTAAGATACTGTCGATTGGCCAACGGCGCCAAAGGTGCCGATTTGTGGAGGGGGTTTTCCAAATGTGACGGGCAAGGACGGAGAAAAAACTGGGTTATCCCTCATAGAATGTGCGCCAAACATGGATGATGGCAGCAAATGTGGGGAATTTAATCGAGGGGTGTTGGGGGTGTCATCGATAGCGTCTTCAACAATAGAAGGACTATTGAAGACTGGGTCCGGGTTCGTATCCTGCAAAAGGTTTTCAGGGTCCGTCGGGAACAGAGGTATAGTAACGTCTGAAGGTCCGGAGCCGTCTGCATAGGAGTGATGAAACTCTATGCTAGATGGAACATTGGGATCCCGATAGTCGGGAGGACGGGTAACAGGGGGATATTTAGAAGCCGACGAGAGCATTTGCTCTATATCACGTTTAAATTGTGCCGACGCTAACGGGAAATTAACTAGACTAACCATACTAGACTGAATGGAGGCCATGATCTCATGTCACGAAGGGAGGTTGGGGAGAGATACGGTATGAGGTATGTTGCTGGAAGAACCGATTTCCTGTGGATGAACACTGGATGGTACGGTGGTAACAGGCGGAGGCTCCACCTGGGAAGTGATAAATCCATAGTCAGGTTCAAAAGGTGTATCAGGAAGTTGGGTTTCTTCAATAACTTCGACGTACCCGCCTGGGATTGGAATCAATCCAGATGTATCCTGGTCAGATACTTAGGTGGTGCCAACAGATCCTTCTATGTCATCGTAGAAAGTTTCTGGTGGAAGGGAAGTGTTGACATTGGGGAGGCGGATGGCCTTCGGTCTAGTATCTTGGGATGTACTAGATTCAGCCGCTGTAATGTTTTCCACTGTGGCAGATATATCTGGAATGACAGTGGGTGAAGTGACAGTGAGAGTCTCAGATGTACTAGTGGTTGCGAAAACTGCAAGAGGTTCTGAGACCGTGCTGTGAGTAACAGTGATAGGCGGAACTGAAGATGTAGTGAGTATCGACGGTGGAATGTTCCCTCGACCAGCACCGTGGCTAGGAGGGGTGGGAATACGTGATGCAGGTGGACCGGAGGTCAATGACGGTGGTGGTGGTGGAGGGATTTTGCCCTGTACTCTTCGTGATCTCCGTGGTGGTTCTGACATAATGGAAGGAATATGAAATCCGAGGGCAGTCTCGTAACAAAGAACTTGAAAACTCTAATGCAGTCGAGTGTGCAAAAGAGGAGCTAGAAAAAGCAAGGCTCGCAGGACAAAAAAACAAGCTCTAAAATCTATACTGAGAACGGCGTCCCAGTAAGTGAGCTAAGAAAAACAATGGCCAGAATGCTAACAAGTAGTCACTAAAAAGAAAAAATGACCCTCTATAAAGATGAGATAACAAGCAAACTCCTAACTAAGAGCTAGAGACCTCAACAAGTTGTATCCTTCGCAAGGTGATGAAATCCAAGTCAAACAATACAACGTGAGAGACCAATATGAGAAGGATATCCATCTACCAAAAGGGATCCTGGGTAAAAGAGCCCTAGTAGAAAATTCACTAAGCTACCTCGTTCATGACACGTCCGAAAAGGTTTTCGGCACTTCTGCCTTATCACCCTTGCATTACTATGAATACAAGGAAGACAATGATCAATGTTTCCTTAGGGCTAAGTGGAGTGCGACATTCCACAGAGTCTATCCGGTTCTCAATCTCGGGGTGGTTTAACCCCTGAAAGTTAAAAACAGTCAAGAGGCCCCTCCACAAACTGGTCTATGACCGTGTCAATAAATACTAGAGGATTTTAGTTCCCTAGAGGACAACAACTATGTCTCAGATGAAAATGACAAGGGGGAATTATTTTGATGCCTATCCCGGGTGTCCTACCTAACTACCAAATTATTTTGATTTCCTCAAGTGAGGTTAATGTTGGTTTAGTTAGGAAGATTAATTTTAGTGGTTGTATTACTCAGTCGGGTAAATGGACGTGAAACTTGGTGGTGTTGTGACGAACCAAACCATGCAAGTGAGAATGAATCGAAATAAGCCTTGAATTCGATGAAAACTAGCTATGGAAGGGAGAGAGTTCTTCGATCATAAGTGCATGAAACTTTCACAAACAATGAAAAAACCACTTCAAAATAAATTTTTTGTTTTCTTTTTATAAGTAAATCCAAACTGAAATAAACACTTCTTTCAAATTCACTGATCTCCAACTAGAATGCTCCAAAAAATGAGAATCTATGTGGCAAATGAATGGTTCACTTCCTAATGCATGATAATACTGCTAGATCATTTCAATCCAAACAACACAAATGTTCTCTAATGATAATTTTCAATATTTATTTTAATGATAATAATGGAAAAGATGATATTTATAAGAACAATGTGATTATGAAAATACACAATCCTGTAAGAGAGGATAGTAGTAACAGTTTGGTTGTGATGGGAAGATCAAGCCAATGCAATCAGGCTAAAAGGGTGACCTAATGTGCAAATAATGCCACTAACTCATAAAAGAATCAAGCTCACAAGAGAAATAAACAAACCACAAAGACCGTGCAATGAACAGGATAGTAATAAGCAACAGAAAACACCAAACTAAAGCAGAGAAAATCAAAAGTGATTCAGGAAACCAAACAGGCAAAAAAAATTGAAAAAATGCAGACACTACCATGTGTCAGAAACATGCTAGAGCGTGGTACTGGTACACTACCGCTCTGGTAAGAGTGCTGGGTACGCGGTACTACCGCGCTGTAGACAGTAGTGGGGGCGTGGTACTATTGCAAAGGATGGAAAAAAACAACTTTTGAAAAGGAGATTGAATTTTTCAGGGTCGCTGCAGACCCAGAGGACGCACTGATCACTGAGGGAGAAAAGATGTAGAGAGGAGAGGTGAATAAAGGTCAAAGAGACCGAAATTCAGTACTGGTTTGAAGAGAAAGAAGAATCACAATAAAAAATGACTGAAAGTGAGATAAATAAATCAAATGGGGTTCAAACCAACGGAGTCGCCATTTATTGTTGTAGAAATTTCTCCCTACGGATAGGTAGAAACTATCTTAGGTTAAAGTAGACTTTAACTGACTCTAAAATAAGACAAAAAGATAACAAATGCTACCTTGAATTCCTAGATCTAAACAGACATTTCAGGATTAAACTATTGAAAGAAACGGAAGAGATCTAACTAACCTTCAATTCAATTGCTCGTCCTAATGGTCGCTCTGATTTCCAAGTCCTCGCGAATGAACCTGTCAGAATGAAATCAAGATACAAGCATATACGATTCTCTAGCAACTTGAAATACAAGTTAGGATCTAAATCTATAACAGATACAAATCATATAATTGAAACAAAATGAACACACATGATTTGGAAAACAAGACAAGTTATGTTTTATTACTAACTTGAAGTCACTTACAATGGTTGCTTGATATCCAAGCCAACTCCCAGCTCCAAGTGCTTTCTCCTCTATCTATATCCACAAATATTCAAGATCATAAGTTTGATGTCTCCAAGAGTCCTCCCCCTTTTCTCATGGAAGGCCTCTCTCTTATAGTGTGTAGTAGGGTTAACCAACAAGAGAGAAGGATGGATCTTGGGAGTGTTTAGTGGATCAGGCCCACTAATATGAGTAAGTGAGTTAGGATTGAATCAAGGATACCAATCTTCAAAAATCTCTCGAAAATCAAGATCCCACTAGCCATGGAAAAAAGGCTAAAAAAGGAGTACCGTGCCCCTTCAAATGAGCATAGCGCGGTAGTACCGCGCGACAAAGAAGAAGCATAGCGTGGTAGTGGGGACTACCGCTCACTCAATGCTGAGCAAGGCGTGGTAGTGTAGGTATATGAAGTCTCAGGTGGGTTGATTCTTGACAAGACAGGTTTGTCTTCAAGGATCATTCATCACACTTCTCTTCTAGGTGTTTTAAGAAGTAGGGGAAGTGTTGTCAACTATTTTTGTGGTGATGATGCGACATTGTGAAATATGGAGGTATAACATAGCATGACCGGTAATATCTCTAAAGAGCATCCCATGACTAATTGCGAGCACACAGCTCAACCTCTTGAATCTCCAGGACTGATTACATGTCTCCGTAGTAATATCTCATCCCAGGACTGATTATGAGCACACAGCTCAACCTATCGGATATCTAAGGATTGATTACATACTACATAGCAATACCAAAAAGAGTACCCCAGGAACATTTATGTGCCACAGCACGACCGGCAAGATCTCCCAGGACTTATTACATGCTATTTGGACAACCTGCCACATATCATCTCTGACCTCCAAGTTTCAATCTGATACCCATGATCCGATGGATCATCATCGCACGAGGCCTCATCCTGATGCCCATGATCATACTAATAATCATCACTATACCATCATGGTACATATCATTTGGAGCAACATCCTGAAGCTCATCATCATGATCAACCTAATCATACAATGCATCCACCTGATGCATACCAAGTATCTACCTGATACATATCATTATACTTGATCCATCTGATCATATAGTGTATCCACCTAATACAAATACAAATACATGATACATATCAACATACATGATCTACCTGATCATACAATGTATCCACCTGATACATATACAGATACATGGTCCAAGCATCCAACACGATGCATATACAAATACATACAAATGATCCAACTGATCATATCCAACATCAACACGATGCATACATACATACAAATATAAATGATCAACTGATCATATCCAGCATCAACATGATGCGTACATACATACAAATGTAAATGATCCAACTGATCATATCCAACATCCAACATGATGCATATACAGAGCAGTAACTGGACCATCGTCCTGATGCTCATCATCCAACGCTTACATCCACAGCCATGTAAAGGATCCTCCTTCCAACATGCTTGGAATGGCTTCAGCAAATGTGTCCATCACTTATTCCTCGAAGTGTCATCGATCTGAAGAACACCAAGCCTCTCCCTGAAGTAATCGAACTTCACCTTGGCTAGTGGCTTTGTCAGCACATCTGCAATCTACTCATCCGTCGCAACATACAGGAGATTCACGGCTCCTCTCTGTACCATATCCCTGATATAGTGATATTTGATCTCTATGTGTTTCGACCTGCCATGAAACACTGGGTTTTAAGATAGCTTCACACAACTCTGGTTATCACAAAAGATACCAGTAGCATCCAGCGGGAGATCAAATAACTCAGACAGTAACTTCCGTAGCCATACTTCCTCACAACTAGTTGAGCAGGTTGCAACATACTCTACCTCAGCTGTACTCAGTGCTACGCAGGACTGCTTCCTACTAAACCAAGAGATCACACTTGATCCCATACTGAAGCAGCACCCAGATGTGCTCTTCCTATCTGCAGCATTACCAGCCCAATCTGAATCAACATAACCCTGCAGGTTAAACTTTTGATTCGCTTCATACTTGAGCCCATAATCCACTGTACCCTTCAGGTACCTCAGGACATGCTTTACAACAACCAGGTGAACACTCCTCGGATCTGTCAGGAACTGGCTCAATGTGTTCACTACAAAGCAAATATCTGGTCTCATGTTCGTCAGGTACATCAAGGACCCAATCATCTGACGATACATAGAGACATCAACCGGCTCAGATGAAGCATCACATAGAAGCTTTAGATTCGATGCCATGGGTGTGGCTATGGCCTTGCAATCCATCATCCCAAATCTCTTCAGGATATCTACTGTGTACTTCCCTTGACCAAGGAAGATCCCACCTGAATTTTGCCACACCTCCATACCTAGGAAATAATGCATCATTCCCAAATCTTTCATATCAAACTCAGTAGCAAGCTTCCTCTTAGTATTTGCAATAAATTTGTCATCTCCTGTTACAAATAAGTCATCCATGTACAGAAGTAGAATCACAGGATTTCCTTCCTCAACCTTGTAGTAAAGATTGGAATCCGCTTTACTCTTGGTAAAGCCCAAACTAGATAGGAAACTGTCCATCCTACCATACCAAGTTCTGGGGGCTTGCTTCAAGCCATACAAGGCTTTCTTCAATCTGCACACATATGACTCCCTGTCATGTATTTCAAAGCCAAGTGACTACTCCACATATACTTCCTCTTCAACTACACCATTCAAGAAAGCAGTCTTGACATCCATCTGGTGTATTTTCCATTTCATTGCCGCAGCCAGGGCAAGTACTGTTCTAATGGAAGTATACCTGGCTATAGGTGCAAAAGTTTCTTCATAATTTATTCCCTCTTTCTGAGAGAAGCCACGAGCTACGAATCTTGCTTTGTATTTCTCTACACTGCCATCTGCAGCATGCTTTATTTTGTAGATCCATTTGGAATTCACAACAGACTTCTCTTTAGGTCTTGGGACAACATCCCAAACATCATTTTTCATTATAGATTTGTATTCCTCAACCATAGCATCCTTCCACTCTTTCTTTTCCGCTGCTTCTTCATAACTGGAAGGTTCTTTGTTCATAATGTCACAAAGTAAAGCAACATAGCTGGTATGTGATCTAGTTCTTTTCTTCGCTCTGTGTTCTTCTTCTGGAATGCCAAATCTTTTTTCATATTGAATGAGCTCTCTAGCCCATGCAGGTTTCCTCTTGTGAGAGTTATCCTCACGGGGTGGATCTACAGGTTCTTGTGGATATTCAAACTCACGAACAACTTCTGGAATTGCTTCAGTCATGGTAGTGTCTTGAAATCTAGTTTCCTTAGGTTCTTCATAAACTTCGATAGGTGCCTTCCTTGATTTGATGAATGCCGATTTTTCATCAAATGTTACATCCCTGCTGACATCAATCTTTTTGAACCCTGTAAAGTATATTCTGTAAGCTTTCGAGCTTTCACTGTAACCCACAAAGATACCCTTCTTTCCTGGAGGATCTAGTTTGGTCCTCTTTTCCTTTGGGACATGAGTGTATACTGCATAACCAAATATTCTGAGATGGTTGACTTCTGGCTTCTTACCAGAAAAGACCTCTTCTGGTGTCTTGATGTCCAATATCTTGTGGGGTGTTCTATTCTGCACATATACAGCTGTTCTAGCTGCTTCTTCCTATAGATGCATAGGTAGATCCTGGTCATGCAGCATTGCCCTTGCTGCTTCCATGATTGTTCTGTTCTTCCTTTCTGTAACTCCATTATTTTGAGGGTTATAAGGAGCAGTCAACTCCCTCTTAATCCCTGAATCACTGCAAAGCTTCTTGAAGTCACCTGAGGTGAATTCTTCACCATTGTCGGATCTGAATGTTTTGATCTTTTTGTCAGTTTGATTCTTCATCAAGGTTTTGAATTCCTTGAACTTATCAAACACCTCATCTTTGTTTTTCAATAAGTATACCCAAGTCTTCCTGGAGAAGTCATCAATAAATGAGACATAGTAAACATACCCACTTAGAGAACTGGATGACATAGGACCACATACATCTAAGTGGATGATTTCCAGGATATCTTTTGCCTTGCTTTCACTGCTTGGGAAAACCTTCTTAATATTCTTACCTTTTGCACATCCTTTGAAAACACCTTCATGTTTGGTCTTGATTTCAGGAAGACCCTCTACAACCTTGCTTGCAATTGGAAGTGCCCTATAGTGCATATGAGCAAGTCTTCTATGCCAAATTTCACTTGGCTCCATGGATTCATGCACCATGGCATGTTCAGGTTATCCTTTTAATTTATACAAACCTCCCTCTTGCTCTCCAATCACAACTGCATCATCTATGGTCTTTCCCTTTGGCCACATTAGGACTTGGCCATCCACAAATGCAACCCTCATACCTTTTGCATCCAATGCAGAGATGGAGAGTAAGTTCTTCTTGAGCCCAGGTAGATAAAGGACTTCTTTCATCTTCAAAGATTTTCCAGAATCTAGGTTGTAGGAGGCTTCACCACTTCCTTTGATGGGATATTGATAATCATCTCCAAGTTTCACTTTATGGGGTGATTCATGTTCAGATAGATTTACAAAGGATTCTTTAAACCCAGTCATGTGTTTGGAAGCCCCATTGTCAATTAACCAATCATTACAACCATGGGAGATAGTACCTGTGATAGTAGAGATTAGAACATACTCTTCTTCACTTGATGAGTCATCATTACTATCATCACTTTTTTCCCTAGCCTTCTTCTTTGGAGGTTCATCATTTTCGGCGGCATGAGCATGGTACCTTCTTTTGTTACCCTTCTTCTTCTTGCTGGAGTTGTTGTTGTTGTGGCTGTCCCTTTTGTTCTTGGGACATTCTGAAGCAAAGTGACCCTTCTCATTACAAGTGAAACACCTTAGATCTTTCTTGTCTTTGTGAAAATGATGAGAAGATTTCTTCTTGTGATGGGATGGATCCCTCTTGAACTTGCCCTTCTTGGTGTGAGTTGTGAGAGCTTGATCTTCATTTCCCATCTTCTCTTCTCTTGCCACAAGCCTTGCTTCTTCTTGAGAACATTCCTCCCATAATCTGCTGAAGGAGATTAGCTTCTTTCTGGCACAGATCCCCTGGATAAAAGAGTCTCATGACCTAGGTAGGCCATTCAAAGTAGCCATAACAATTTCACCATTCTCCACCATTTCATCTACAGCTTCAAGTTGTTCCTTGATCTCAGAGACCTTGGAGAAATAGGATTGAATGGTTTCTCCATTCGACATCTTGAGCCCTTTTAATTGATTCCACAGGGTCATCTTCCGATTTATGTTCTTTCCTTCAAATAGCTTGGTCAAAGAGTCAAACATAGCCTTGGGTGTCTTTAGAGAAGACACATGGGGTATGAGATGGTCTTTGATAGAATCAACAATGATTCTCTTTTCCTTGACCAAGTTCTTCTTATGCAATACCTTAGCCTCTTCATCCTTTGGGATAGGGATGTCTTCTTTTATATATGAGTCCAACTCATTCTCTTCCAGCATTAACCCAATCCTATACTTCCTGTTAAATTTTGAGCATTAATTCACAATACTCTAGGATCTTCACTGAGAGAATAACATATAAAGTATATCAATGCATAACAATCACAATAAGCATGACAAGCATCACAAGAATCAAAAGCATGAGAGACAAGAGACACAGAGTTTCCGTGGGGAAAACCTAGTAAGGTGAAAAACCCCACGACTTCCTCAGAGATAGAGAGAGCAATAGCTCAACCAAAGTACAACCAAAATACACTAAGATAGTCTCCTAGTAGCAGATGATCCTCCTCCTCACTAGTGCGCCACTTTCTGAGTGAGAGAAGTATGACTTTTCGAATGATCCAAATAGAGATCTCCCGATCTCTATATATACTTAACATGTTTGCCCAGTTACACTATGGGGCCGACTTGTCTATCTAGATACATCCACAATATAATATATATTTCAGGGCCGACCCCACACATGGTGGTCTAATAACCCATCGGCAAGTACACATACTTGCGACACTTGTCAATCCACATGACGACACTTCCTTATAAAGGAATAACACATCTCTAATAAGGGTACAATAAATATATATGAAATATATAGATGAAATACATTCCGAAGTTACATATACATCAACACTCCCTCTTAACTAGGAAGGTATTTCTCGACACAGATTTGCTATACAAGTCTTCTTCTCGGGATCATCGTCATCGATGCATCGTCATCATCATTGTCATTGCTACTGCTATCTCAACCAATCTCTGACTCTACTCGTCATAGGAAGTTCTACAGAGCCAGTCCTTTTTCATACTGGATGTAAGCCCACCACCTGCAACCACTTATACTATGAAACGAGAACTATATACTATGAACGAGAACTCTACCCATAAAAACGATGATTTTTGCAAAAAAAACACCAAAAACACCCCCCAAATAGAAAAGTGTTGATACCAGTATACACGTATTTTTTTTTAGGGTAAAAAATAGAGCCATGGCCTAAACATCCCATATTGTTGTTTAACAAAACTTTAAAATCAACCTTAAATTGGAAAAAAAAAATTCTTGAAGAGATAAATTACAACTTTCAGGAAAATTGCATATTAAACAAAAAAACAATTTTCTCTAACAATTTCACCATTATAACCATATAAAAACAAAGGAATTATGATGCGATTCATAATGAGATAATATATTAGACCATACAAGAACAAATGGTTCATATAAATATTCAAAAACTCCTCTAGAGTTTCAATTACAAAAATCATACTAGTAAAAAGCATCTAAACTGCTTCTTCAAATTCATCCATGGATTCTGACACCCCCATCATCAAAAATTCCTATAGAGTTTCAATTACAAAAATCATACTAATAAAAAACATCTACACTGCTTCTTCAAATTCATCCATGGATTCTGACACCCCATCAAAATCTACATTTTCTGCAAATGAAGGACTTGATGAAGATGTAGATGACCCATACTTTTCTCTATTATCAATGGGCGCACAATCTGAGTCTACATCTATACCCATCATTTAAGATGTCATATTCCTTCGGGATCTACGGCTTGGTTTAACACACTCCCATCTTGCACGAATGCTCCCTATTCCACGAATATTAGCTTTGGGTTTTAAAAAAGAAATTAAAAACAAATTAAACTACAAATTTTAACTAATGTTATAATTAAAAATTTAAAAAAAATTAAAAACAAACTAAACTAAGATAACATTATAATTAAAAATTTAAAAATACATTAAAAAAAAAAACTAAGTATCTATATACTAACCAAACTAACATTATAAAAAAATTTAAAAAAACTATACAAAAACTTAAAAACAATTAAAACAAAAATTTAAAAACAATAAAAAAATCAAACTATACAAAATTTTAAAATAAATTAAAAAACAAAATAATAAAAAAAAATTAAACAAACTTTAAACAAAAAATTAAACAAAATTTAAAAAAACATAAACTATACAAAATTAAACAAAATTAAAAAAAAACAAAACAAAATTTTAAAATAATTGAAACAATGCAATGGCGGGGAGGTGGGCGGGTGGCGGTGGAAGGGAGGGCGGCGGGGGAGGAGTGAGGAGGGCGAAGGGGGAGGGCGATGGAGGGATAATTGAGTTGGAGGAGGTGGTGGGTGGCGGCAGTGGAAGGGGAGGGCGGTGGGGGGAGGTGGAAGGGAGGGGCGCGGGGCGCGGGGGGAGGGGGAAGTGGAGGGGAGCGAGGAGGAGGAAGGAGGGCGAGGGCACCGCCCGTCGATGCCGAGCATCGATGGGGGCCATGAGGGCCGCCCTTTGGTGCCCAAGCGAGCGACCTCCCTCGCTTGGGCACCAAAGGGAGGCCTCATGGCCCCCGTCGATGCCCGGCATCGACGTTGATGCTGGGCATCGATGTCGATGCCGGGCATCGACGGGGGCCATGAGGGCCACCCTTTGGCACCCAAGCGAGGGAGTTGCATCGACGGGGGCCGTGAGGGCCACCCTTTGGCGCCTAAGCGAGCGACCTCCCTCGCTTGGGCGCCAAAGGGCAGCCCTCACAGCCCCCGTCGATGCTCGGCATCGACGTCGATGCCCGGCATCAACGTCAAGGCCGGGCATCGACGGGGGCCGTGAGGGCTGCCCTTTGGTGCCCAAGCGAGTGTCCTCCCTCTCTTGGGCGGCAAAGGGTGGCCCTCACGGCCCCCGTCGATGCCCCACATCGACGTTGATGCCGGGCATCGATAGGGGCCGTGAGGGCCGCCCTTTGGCGCCCAAGCGAGCGACCTCCCTCGATGCCTGCCCATCCCTTCCACCTCCTCCTCCCTTCCATCGCCCAGCTCCACCACCTCCTCCCCCTTCCCCCTCCGCCGCCCTCCCCCTTCCCCCGCCACCCGCCGTCGCCCACCTCCCCCCTCCCTTGCCGCAACCCACCTCCCCGACCATTGCATGGTTTTGTTTTTTTTTTTAAATTGTGTTTCATTTTTTTTTATTTTTAATTTTTTTGTATAGAATAATTTTTTTTTAAATTATTTTGTTTTCAAATTTTTCTTAGATTTTGTATAGTTTGGTTTTTTAATTGTTTTTAAAATTTTGTTTTAATGTTTTATATTTTGATTTTTTTATTGTTTTTAATTTTTTTTTTTTAAATTTGTTTTTAAATGTTATATAGTTTGATTTGTTATTATATATAGTTTGTTTTTTTTTAATTTTTAATTTTTTATAATGTTAGTTTTAGTCTGTTTTTATTTTTGTTTTTAATTTATTTTAAAATTTTGTATAGTTTTTTTTTTTTTTTAATTTTTAATTTTTTATAATGTTATTTTTATTTTGTTCTTAAGTTTTTTTAAATTTTGTGTAATGTTAGTATATAGTTAATTAGTTTTATTTTTTAATTATAATGTTAGATTAGTTTATTGGGTTTTTATTTATATTTTTAATTTTCAATTATAAGAACATTAGTTTAAATTTATTAGTTTTAATGTTAGTTTAATTTTTTTTTAAATGTTAGTTTATAATGTTGTTAGGTTAGTTTAAGTTGTTTTTAATTTTTTTTTAAATGTTAGTTTATAATGTTGTTAGGTTAGTTTAAGTTGTTTTTAATTTTTCTTTAAATTTTTTATTATAATGTGTTAGGGGTTAGTTTAATTTGTTTTTTAATTTATTTTATTATAATGTTAGAGGGGGGAAACATGCAGCAGAAGAGGACATGAATTTGGCCTGCATGATATTGTTGATTAGTTTCATGTTTTGAAAAAAATGTTAAGTTTGACAATATTTTGATAAGATATATTAGTAATGTTTTGACTTTCAGACTTAATTTTAGAAATAAAATTTCTATATATAATGTTTGAAATATGTTTTTTACAAATAATTTGTATAGTTTTTCTTGAATTTATGTGAATCAACACTTTTCGGAAAATAATATGAAATAGTATCATTTTTATACAAAACATATCTGAAAATTTATTGAAAATGGTTTTAAATGTCTATATTTTCTGGAATTTTTTACAATTTTGTCAATAAAAGTGTCTTATTTTGTCCATAAAAATGTCTTATTTTATAGAAAAAATTGCAAAATGTATATGTTTTTTATTATAAATTGCTTAAAAATGTATGCTATTTTGCTAAATTTCTAAAAATGCACCTGCAAATAGAAACTAATTTTTTTTTATGATAAAGATAATTCAAAGGTCCCAAAAAATGCCTCGAAATGAAAATGTGTGATACTAGCATCACCCCTTTTTGAAACGGAGCTAAAAATACCTACTAAAATTAGGAGAGAGAAAAACGAGAACTGTGTCAAGTTCTCGTTTCATAGTATAAGTGGTTCTGCAGGTCTTCATCATCACTGGCCATACTGTGGAATCCTCAAGACTTATTACGTGAGTCACAAAACCTCGAAAGAGCATCCCAGGCTGTTATGAGCACATGGCTCTACCTATAGGATCTCCCAGGGCCATATTATATGTGACCTCACCACAAAACCTTGCAAGAGCATCCCAGGCTGTTACAAGCACACAGCTCTACCTATAGGATTTCCCAAGGACAGATTATATGTGGTCGTGGAAAAACCTCGCAAGAGCATCCCAAGACTTATTACGGGCACACAGCCCAACCTATCGGATCTCCTAGGGACATATTATATGCCATAGGACAAAACCTTGAAAGAGCATCTACCAGATATCCCAGGGCCAAATTATATTCCATAGGCAAAACCTCGAAAGACTATCTGCAAATCTCCTAGGGCCAAATTATATGTCCTCCCAGAGCAAAACGTCGAAAGAGCATTTGTCAGATATCCTCGGGCCAGATTACATGCCACAGGAAAAACCTTGAAAGACTATCTGCAAATCTCCCAGGGCCAAATTATATGCTCATCTGCGCAACCTGATCCACGGCCATAGAGTATCAACCTGATACTCACCATACATCATCCTGATGTACACATGATCATCCTGATCATCATCATTGCAACATCCTACTGCATATCATCTGGAGCAACATCCTAAAGCTACTCATCCATGATCATCCTGACCATACAATGCATATACCTGATGCATACCAAGTATCTACCTAATACATATCATCATACATGATCCACCTGATCATACAATGTATCCACCTGATACAAATACAAATACATGATCCACCTGATCATACATGATACATATCAACATACATGATCTACCTGATCATACAATGTATCCACCTGAGACATATACAGATACATGGTCCCAAGCATCCAACATGATGCATATACAAAATCCATACAAATTATCCTACTGATCATATCCAGCATCCAACCTGATGCATACATACATATAAATGATCTAACTGATCATATACAACATCCAACATGATGCGTACATACATATAGATGATCCAACTGATCATATCCAGCATCCAACATGATGTCTACATACATATACATATAAATGATCCAACTCATCATATCTAGCATCCAACATGATGCATACATACATATAAATGATCCAACTGATCATACAAAGCAGAAAATAGAACATCATCCTGATGCTCATCATCCAGCGCTTACATCCACAGCCATGTGAAGGATCCTCCTTCCAACATGCTTGGAATGGCTTCAGCAAATGTGTCAATCACTTCTTCCTCAAAGTGTCCTCGATCTGAAGAACACCAAGCCTCTCCCTGAAGTACTCGAACTTCACCCTGGCTAGTGGCTTCGTCAGCACATCTGCAATCTGCTCATCTGTTGCAACATACAGGAGCTTCATAGGTCCTCTCTACACCATATCCCTGATATAGTGATATTTGATCTCTATGTGTTTCGACCTGTCATGAAACACTGGGTTCTCAGACAGCTTCACACAACTCTGGTTATTGTAGAAAATACCAATAGCATCCAATGGGAGAACAAATAACTCAGACAATAGCTTCTGTAGCCATATACTGCCTCACAACTAGCTGAACAGGATGCAACATACTCTGCCTTAGCTATACTCAGTGCTACGCATGACTGCTTCTTGCTAAACCAAGAGATCATACCTGATCCCATACTGAAGCAACATCCAGATGTGCTCTTCCTATCTGCAGCACTGCCAGCCCAATCTGAATCAACATAACCCTGCAGGTTAAACTTTTGATTTGCCTCATACTTGAGACCATAATCCGCTGTACCCTTAAGGTACCTCAGAACATGCTTTACAGAAACCAGGTGAACACTCCTTGGATTTGTTAGGAATTGACTCAATGTGTTCACAGAAAAGCAAATATTTGGTCTCGTGTTCGTCAGGTACATCAAGGACCCAATCAACTGCCGATACATAGAGACATCAACTGGCTCAGATGAAGCATCACATAGAAGCTTTAGGTTCGATGCCATGGGTGTGGCCATGGCCTTGCAATCCATCATCCCGAATCTCTTCAGGATATCTACTGTGTACTTCCCTTGACCAAGGAAGATCCCACCTGCATTCTGCCACACCTCCATACCTAGGAAATAATGCATCATTCCCAAATCTTTCATATCGAACTCAGCAGCAAGCTTCCTCTTAGTATCTGCAATCAATCTGTCAGCTCCTATTACAAATAAGTCATCCACATACAGGAGTAGAATCACAGGATTCCCTTCCTCAACCTTGTAGTAAAGGTTGGAATCTGCTTTACTCTTGGTAAAGCCCAAACTAGATAGGAAACTGTCCATCCTACCATACCAAGTTCTGGGAGCTTGCTTCAAGCCATACAAAGCTTTCTTCAATCTGCATACATCTTTCTCTCTGTCATGTATTTTGAAACTGAGTGGCTGCTCCACATATACTTCCTCTTCAACTACACCATTCAAGAAAGCAGTCTTGACATCCATCTGGTGTATTTTCCATTTCATCGCTGCAGCCAGAGCAAGTACGGATCTAATGGAAGTGTATCTGGCTACAGGAGCAAAAGTCTCTATGCTACCACCTACAGCATGCTTGATCTTGTAGATCATCTTGGAAGTCACTACAGACTCCCCTTCAGGTCTTGGGACTGCATCTCAAACATCTTCATGATCGACTAATCATGGCATTCTTCCCATATCATGGGAACTTCAATATCTTCAATAGATAATTTTGTTGCTGAACAAATGTTGTAGTTCTTCTTTTGTAGGTGATGGCATATGATCTTTCCTACAAGACAAGTTAAATTGCATGATTAGAAACATCTCATAGTTTTCAGAACAAATTCTTACACATAAAGAAATATGTCATACAGTCATGCAATTAACTTAGCCAATGCTTCAAAACAACATTTATCCATATCCCGTAACTTTCTAGATGCCTTCCAATCTCTACCAGAACATTATTAAGAGTGTGCACAACTCCCAACATGTCAGCAAAGAGGTTTCATTCTAGATAAGTAGCAATGGAATGTTGTACAGTGCCATAGGCCACTTACCCATCATATGCATATTAGTAGTATCTTGTTCATTAATGCAAATATGCAAAATACACAACCTAAGTCAAGGAACATATTATTAAACAATCAAATATATAAGAAATGACAATTCAAATACTTATCTTTATTTGTTTGTTGGGTGGACTCCATCTGAGTCTTTGCTTCCTTGCAGGAGCTGTTGGAGTCCTAATCTGAAGTAGCTTCTTCTTACACCATTTTATTGTGGAATGTAGAGAGATGGTCAACTCCCTTTGAATATCTACATCCTTGCAGAAACCACTAGAGTGTGCTCCCTCTTAATCTTTGCTTCCTGGATTACTTGTCCTAGAACTTATATTCATCCTTGGTCCCTATGCATGCATATTAGTATCATGATTGTGTTATCGTGTTCACCATATTTGCTAGTTATGTCTAGCAATGTTTTCTTGTTCTCTTCAATGACCTGCATCACTCATAAGTTAACCTTTTCAAAACAAAATCATACATACCTCCATGTGATCCATGACTATGGATGAATATTTGTCTTCATGTCACCATAGCAAGTTCAGGTTGTCCCTTCAATTTGTACAATCCTCCCTCTTGCTCTCCAATCACCACTGCATCATCAATAGATTTATCCTTTGGCCACATTAGGAGTTGGCCATCTACAAATGCAACCCTCATGTCTTTTGCATCCAATGCAGAGAAGGAGAGAAGATTCTTCTTGAGCCCAGGTACATAAAGGACTTCTTTCATCTTCAAAGATTTTCCAGAATCTAGGTTGTAGGAGGCTTCACCACTTCCTTTGATTGGGTATTGATAATCATCCCCAAGTTTCAACTTATGGGGGATTCATGTTCAGATAGGTTTACAAAAGATTCCTTAAACCCAGTCATGTGTTTGGAAGCCCCACTGTCAATTAACCAATCATTACAACCATGAGAGATAGTACCTGTGAGAGCAGAGATTAGAACATACTCTTCTTCACTTGATGAGTCATCATCACTATCATCACTTTCTTCCCTAGCCTTCTTCTTTGGAGGTTCATCATCCTCGGCAACATGAGCATGGAACTTTCTTTTGTTACACTTCTTCTTCTTGTTGGAGTTGTTGTTGTTATCTCTTTTGTTCTTGGGACAGTCTAAAGCAAAGTGACCCTTCTCATTGCATGTGAAGCATCTTAGATCCTTCTTATTCTTTTGATAGGGTCTCTTGTAGTGAGAGTGCTCCTTCTTGGGCTTGCTTCTTTCGATGTGAGCTGCGAGAGCTTGATCTTCACCTCCCATCTTTTCCTCATGAGCTACAAGTCTAGCTTCTTCTTGAGAGCATTCCTCCCACAATTTACTGAAAGAGATCAATTTCTTTCTTGCATATATTCCTTGAATAAAGGAGTCCCATGACCTAGGTAGTCCATTCAGAGTGGTCATAACAACTTCACCATTGTCCACTACTTCATCCACAACTTCAAGTTGCTCCTTGATCTGAGAGACCTTGGAGAAGTAAGATTGAATGGTTTCTCCATTCAACATCTTGACCCCTTTCAATTGATTCTGCAGAGTCATCTTCCGATTTATGTTATTCCCTTCAAATAGCTTGGTCAAAGAGTCAAACATCTCCTTCGGTGTCTTTAGAGAAGACACATGGGGTATGATATTGTCTTTGATAGAATTAGCAATGATTCTCTTTGCCTTGACCAAGTTCTTCTTATGCAATACCTTGGCCTCTTCATCCACTGGGATAGGGATGTCTTCTTTTATATATGAGTCCAACTCATTCTCTTCCAGGATTAACCCAATCCTATACTTCCAAGCTTGGAAGTTATCAGCACCTTCAAGCTTATCCTCAAGTTTGGTGTGGTGAGACATATTAAAGAGTACTTCAAATGGAAATAGAAAATATTTAGGTCTTACCACTTGAAATGCTAAAAACTGGATTTGGTCCCAGATTAGGGTTTGTCGAAAAAACCCTAAAAATTCAAAATGTGAATTTCAACTTTCTGAAAGGATAGAAAGATGCGCCTTGATGAGCTGATCAACTTGGTGCATTCAGAATTTGAGATTAGCAAAGCTTTACCCTTCATATTTGTCTTTTTGTGCTCCCGGGTTCACTAGGGAGAGCCCTGAATTAGGGTTTGAGTTTCCTAGAGATCTACACAGCCAAAAATCTTGATCCAAAGCTCTAAACTTCGATTTTTGCAAGGACCTTCCAACTATGTCTTCAGATTCCAGAAATGCCTATTTTTGTGGAAACCCTAATTTTTATGGCCAAATCTGAAAATGTGCAGAATTGAATTCTGATTGGACAGATAGATTCTCCTTGATGAGTAGAGTCAATCTACTATACTGCTTTTCCAAAATCTGTGGAGAGAAACCCAATAAACAAGAAACTCAAGTTTCTGTCACTGCAAAATGTCTTCTTCTTAGGTTAGCTCTGATACCATGTTAAATTTTGAGCATTAATTCACAATACACTAGGATCTTCACTGAGAGAATAACATATACAGTATATCAATGCATAACAATCACAATAACCATTACAAACATCACAAGAATCAAAAGCATGAGAGACAAGAGACATAGAGTTTCCGTGGGGAAAACCCTAAGGTGAAAAACCCCACAACTTCCTCAGAGATAGAGAGAGCAATAGCTCAACCAAACTACAACCAAAATACACTGAGATAGTCTCCTAGTAGCAGATGATCCTCCTCCTCACTAGTGCGCCACTTTCTGAGTGAGAGAAGTATGACTTTTCGAATGATCCAAATAGAGATCTCCCGATCTCTATTTATACTTAACCTGTTTTCCCAGTTACACTATGGGGCCGACTTGTCTATCTAGATACATCCACAATATAATATATATTTCAGGGCCAACCCCACACATGGTGGTCTAATAACCCATCGGCAAGTACACACACTTGTGACACTTGTTAATCCACATGAAAACACTTCCTTATAGAGGAATAACACATCTCTAATAAGAGTACAATAAATATATATGAAATACATTCTGAAGTTACATATACATCAACACTTCCAAGCTCGGAATTTATCAGCCCCTTCAAGCTTATCCTCAAATGGAAATAAAAAAGATTTAGGTCTTATCACTTGAAATGCTGAAAACTGGATCTGGTCCCGGATTAGGGTTTGTCGAAAAAACCCTAAAAATTCAAAATGTGAATTTCAACTTTCTGAAAGGATAGAAAGATGCGCCTTGATGAGATGATCAACCTGGTGTATTCAGAATTTGAGATTAGCAAATATTTACCCTTCAGATTTGTCTTTTTGTCCTCCCGGGTTCACTCGGGAGAGCCCTGAATTAGGGTTTGAGTTTCCTGGAGATCTACCCAGCCAAAAATCTCGATCCAAAGCTCTAAACTTCGAATTTTGCAAGGAGCTTCCAGCTATGTCTTCAGATTTCAGAAATTCCTATTTTGTGGAAACCCTAATGTTTAGGGACAAATCTGAAAATGCTCAGAATTGAATTCTAATTGGACAGATAGATTCTCCTTGATGAGTAGAGTCAATCTACTATACTACTTTTCCAAAAACTGTGGAGAGAAACCCAATAAACAAGAAACTCAAGTTTCTGCCACTGCAAAATGTCTTCTTCTCAGGTTAGCTCTGATACCATGTTAAATTTTGAGCATTAATTCACAATACTCTAGGATATTTACTGAGAGAATAACATATACAGTATATCAATGCATAACAATCACAATAAGCATGACAAGCATCACGAGAATCAAAAGCATGAGAGACAAGAGACACAGAGTTTCCATGGGGAAAACCCTAAGGTGAAAACCCCACAACTTCCTCAGAGATAGAGAGAACAATGGCTCAACCAAAGTACAACCAAAATTCACTTGAGATAGTCTCCTAGTAGTAGATGATACCCCTCCTCACTAGTGCGCCACTTTCTGAGTGAGAGAAGTGTGTCTTTCCGAATGATGCAAATAGAGATCTCCCGATCTCTATTTATACTTCACCTGTTTTCCCAGTTACACTATGGGGCTGACTTGTCTATCTAGATACATCCATAATATAATATATATTTTAGGTTCGACCCCACACATGGTGGTCTAATAACCCATCAGTAAGTACACATACTTGCGACACCTGTCAATCCACATGATGACACTTCCTCATAGAGGAATAACACATCTCTTATAAGGGTACAATAAATATATATGAAATACATAGATGAAATACATTCCGAAGTTACATATACATCAACAGCAACTTGGATTTGACGATTGCGGGACGTGGAGCAACATTCAGGAGAAAGGATTGTGTAAAAGAAAGGTAAGACATCTAGTACTTGGTCCATAAGTAGATCTAGGAAATGCACTTGTGGTCTGTTTTATTTGTTCTAGACTCACATTGAGCTAGGGAGATCCTGCTCACGTCTGCTTGAGTGGATTGTTCGGTAGCAAATCTGGCGGCCATACTGGGGATGATACATGTCTGATTCTATAATTGTCTGAGAGTCATTTTCAGTTGATTACTTGACACAAGCCTCTTTTATCATTTTTGCCATTTACTTCTTAGGATTGATTTCACTATCAGATCTTCACGTTGAAGATTCTGATCTTCTTCCTCTAAGTTTGTACAACTCATTTTCAAGCCTTTGTTTGGTTCATTATTGAGAGATCTGGTTCATTTTTTAATCTAGACCTTGCCTATCGCACCTGGGCAGTGGAAACAGAGTGAAACTGTGTCATTCTGAGCTTCTGTTCTTCACCTGTTAGTAACCCATCGCATCCAATACATTGGTATACTACGACATCGTCCCACCTCCCATGAAGGAAGACTGTGACGTCGCACTGTGTGTGAAGATAGAGTGCGTCGATATGTCAAAAGTTGGCATACTGGCATCCTTTCCCTCATCTGACAGTTTGAACCTTGGTCTGATGTATGAACTCCCTCTATGCTACAAGATCCAGCCGGAGACCCCATTTATGATTTGTGTGTTGAGAGTTTGGTTTCATTTGGATTGATTTTGGGTTCCGTCCTGGACAAGTTTGAAATCGGTAGTGGTGGACACTCTTGTCTCCTCCACCTTCATCCATTCACTCTTGCATTCCCTTCCTTCCATCCTTGATTTGATCATTGCATTGGATCAATCTCTAGACCTCATTTACATTTGTTTTGAGCTTTGCTTGCTTAGTTTGCTTGCTGCTGCTTGATTTTGAGTTAAGTGTGTTTTTCAGTTTGGTTGAGCACTTGTCCTTTCTTGATCTTTCTGAATGTATGAGTTCTGCAAGTAGTGTTTTCTTTTTAGTCATTTAGATCTGGGAAAAAAATTGTTATCAAGTTTATTATTTGATGCATCCATCGGAGAGTTTAAAAGTGCTTCTTTCCCATTGTTTCTCAAAACATTATTGAAGAAAGATTGTTGTGCTTTGGAAAATTCTCGTTTATGTTTTGGAAAAATTGAATGAATGTATGATCTATTGTGTTTTTCTCGAATTAGGAATTGCTCATTTTCGTGAAAAACTCAAAGCATGTTTCGATTTTTGCAAGATTAATTCCATGCTAAGGAAAGATAAATGCATTTTTAATTCTTGTTGTTCTTAGATCATTGAAATTGAAAATCTTGCATTTCTCATTTCAAAATCCTCTCTTTTCATCACTTAGTGTCATTTTACTTTGAAAAGAAGAAGAAAAGAAAAAAGTTGTTTTGATTTGGTGTAGTTGTGTTGTGTACTTTTGTGTTTCGTTGAAAAGGAAAAGAATGCTTTCATTGTCAGATTTGTTTGCATTGGGAATTGTGTTGCACTGAGTTTGTTTTGGCAATACCATTGGGAAAAAAAGCTTTTTCCTTCCCATAGCTAGAATTCATTGAAAGAAAAGATATTTTGTGCATGTAGCTAAGGCTTGCATTATGCTTCTGATTATGTACTCACCTCATGCATTCACCTAACCGTCCAAGATAAAATTAACGGTAGAACTAGGTAAAATTTTTAGCAACTTGTGTGTAAGTTAGAGATGTTTTCCAGCGTCGTTAAGCGTGGCAGTTGTCATTGTTTGCTAGCACCGTAGTCCGGGGGTATTGTAGTCTTCCACATACATCGGTATATCGAGCTCCTTCATGTACCCACCAAGTACCATAATCCATACTTGGTGTATATCGAAGGGTGTATCACGTACTTGACATGTATATTGGAAGGTCCCATGCCAACGGCTGTGCATTAGACAGCACCACTACGGATTTGAGCTCCCACGTACCTTGTGTATATCGGGAGACACCATTAGGATTCCTGAAACCGACAGAGTTAACCATTTGCCCATCTTGGAAAAGCAATACACCGAGAATAGCACTTGGGGAGATTAACATGCATGTACTGTCTAGGTAATCGGGTATGCATGCAAGGGTACGGTCCCAATCCTCCTTGTCGCGTCATATTGTTGGACCCTGCAATATATCGCGGTTTGCAATGCCTTGATAATCTCGTGAGGTTCCAGACTTTTGAATCCACTCTGTCACATAAGTTTTCTTGTTGCCTTAGTTTGAGTAGGTTTTTCTGGACTGCTTTTCTTTTAGCATACCTTTAGGAGAAACGTTGTTTTGGCCTTCCTGGCTGATTTTCCTGATACTCTGGCAGATTTTCCCTGGAGAAGATCCCGTAGGTCTTGAACTTATCACCCGAATATCCCCTTAATCCAAAGGTTATTTTGAGGGTAAGAATGGATCAGCGTAATGCGATCGTAGTTACTGAAGTGGAGAACCCCACTTTTAATGTTGGAGGACTTTTGTTTCCATAAACTTCTCTAGATTCACCTGCCTCTCATCCCCCACAAGATGAAGGAGCACAAACCCCCACTTCACAAGGCCTTTCTCCCATCGTCTCGGGAGAACCTAGATCGTTGGAATGGATAAACTGACCCCAGGACGACCCTACGGCAGCTATTGATCCTTTAGCAGCTTATTGGACATCTTCTACAGACCACCTAGTGGCTCATTTTGCCATCTCATCCTCACCCAGTGCGACTACTCCGGAAGACAATTTGGCCTACTTTTGTGACCAATTGTCTCACTTTCATTCCATGGCTGAAGAGTGTCGGCAGTCAAGTCTCCAACGACGAGTTCAGGACCCATCGTTACCCCCTTACCAACCCATCCCAGTTCGTACGATATCTTTTGGATCACCTGAAGCACCCCACGACGTGACCACTAACAAGACTAGTCAACGCTCGCAAGAGTCCAGTCCTACACCTCAAGTTAACCAACCGGTGGAAGGACAATAGTCCCACACACCCGTCACTACCACAGTTACTTTACCAGTTCCTCCCCCACCTCAAAATTCGAGGGGACGGTATTCCGTTCCCCCGGGTGTTAAAATTTAATATGATAAGATAGAAAATAGCAGCATTACATTCTATTTCACAATAATAGCATATACAGGATCACTGAAGAAACAACAAGCATAGCATAAACACAAGAGACACAGATTTATCTTGGGAAACCCTCATGGGGTAGAAAACCCAGTAAAGCTTCCTCAATATAGATGACCAGCAATATACAAAGATGCAAACCAAAGACATGATCTCTTCCTCCACCATAGCAGACCTCTCCTCCACAAGTGCGCCTATCTCTCAAGTGAGTGTGTGTATCAAATGAGGAACACACCTCCTCTATTTATACACTACTCTGACATATATTTTACACAAGTACATGTAGGCTCGTATTTAACCATTAGGTTAAATACCCTATTATAACTGACTGGGCCGACCCCCACATGGTGGGTCTAATAACCCTAGTTACCACAACTTCTCAGAGGAATAAACATCTCCAGATACATAATAAAATCACCTCGGAGGGATGGAACATATCCAGAATAAATAATGTATAAATATAATATTCTTAGAGGTTACAATATTCAACACTCCCCCTTAACGAGAAGGATATTATAACAACATCTGCAGGAGCAAGGAGTCATTCATTACATCATCTATATATCATCGGAAGCTTTCTTCAATTCATCATCATCAGTAACTTGACTAGTTACTAGAACATCAACATCATCAGAGTTGATAGTACTCAATCATCAGCATCGTCATCACACGATCAACAGCATCGTCATCATACAATCATCAGCATCGTCATGACATGATCATCAGCATCATAATCAGCATCGTCATCATATGATCAGTAGCATCGTCATCACACGATCATCAGCATCGTCATCAACATTGTCATCATACAATCAGCAGCATCGTCATCACACGATCATCAGCATCATCATCAGCATCGTCATCATACGATCAGCAGCATCGTTATCACACGATCAGCAGCATCGTCATCACATGATCAATCCAATTCTCTTTAGGACCTATGTCCAAGGATGATGCAATCCAGTCATGTACCTTTTGAACTGAAGTCCAGGGACGATCCAGTCCTATCATGTACCTTTTGAACCGAAGTCCAGGGACGATCCAGTCCTATCATGTACCTTTTGAACCGAAGTCCAGGGACGATCCAGTCCTAACATGTACCTTTTGAACCGAAGTCCAGGGACGATCCAGTCCTAACATGTACCTTTTGAACCGAAGTCCAGGGACGATCCAGTCCTATCATGTACCTTTTGAACCGAAGTCCAGGGACGATCCAGTCCTAACATGTACCTTTTGAACCGAAGTCTAGGGACGATCCAGTCCTATCAATTCTCGGAGACCTCATGTCTACGGCTCAGTTTACAGGACCAAAGTCCAAGGATGATCCAATCCTTACCGTACATTTAGGACCGCGTCCAAGGATGACTTAATCCTCAACTGTACATTTAGGACCATGTCCAAGGATGACTTAATCCTCAACCGTTCATTTAGGACCACGTCCAAGGATGACTTAATCCTCCACCGTACATTTAGGACCACGTCCAAGGATGACTTAATCCTCCACCGTACATTTAGGACCACGTCCAAGGATGACTTAATCCTCCACCGTACATTTAGGACCACGTCCAAGGATGAATTAATCCTCCACCGTACATTTAGGACCACGTCCAAGGATGACTTAATCCTCCACCGTACATTTAGGACCACGTCCAAGGATGACTTAATCCTCCACCGTACATTTAGGACCACGTCCAAGGATGACTTAATCCTCAACCGTCCACCAAGGACTTCATTCTCGAAGACATACGTCTACGACTCTTCTTTAGGACTGAAGTCCAGGGATGATCCAATCCCCTCACATGTTCACCAAGAACTTCATTCTCGAAGACATACGTCTACGGCTCTTCTTTAGGACTGAAGTCCAGGGATGATCCAATCCCCTCACATGTTCACCAAGAACTTCATTCTCGAAGACATACGTCTACGGCTCTTCTTTAGGACTGAAGTCCAGGGATGATCCAATCCCCTCACATGTTCACCAAGAACTTCATTCTCGAAGACATATGTCTACGGCTCTTCTTTAGGATTGAAGTCCAGGGATGATCCAATCCCCTCACATGTTCACCAAGAACTTCATTCTCGAAGACATATGTCTACGGCTCTTCTTTAGGATTGAAGTCCAGGGATGATCCAATCCCCTCACATGTTCACCAAGAACTTCATTCTCGAAGACATACGTCTACGACTCTTCTTTAGGACTGAAGTCCAGGGATGATCCAATCCCCTCACAACATGTATAACAAAACATGTATCCTCATCATCAAAACATGTATAACAAAACATGTATCCTCATCATCAAAACATGTATAACCAAAACATGTATCATCATCATCAAAACATGTATAACCAAAACATGTATTATCATCATCAAAACATGTATACATCTATCATCAAAAGCATGTATATCTAACATCAAAAGCATGTATATTTAGTATCAAAAGCAAAATATAAGAGTCCTAAATCTAAATAATTCTAAGTAACTAAGTGCAGCAAGTTGATGGGACAGGCTTGTTATCAGATACTATACTACTCCCCCTTTCGAGGAGGGTCCTTCTGGACTATACCAAGCTTGTCTCGGAAGTATTCAAACTTTACTTGAGACAGAGGTTTAGTCAAGATATCAGCAATCTGATCCTCAATGCTTATATACTTGAGCTTGATAGCTCCTCTCTGCACCATATCTCGTATATAGAAGTATTGGATGTCAATGTGTTTTGACTTATCGTGAAATACAAGATTTTCTATCATCTTGATGCAGCTTTGATTGTCACACATAATCACAGTGGAATCCATTTCTAAGTCAAACACTCCATATAATAGCTTCTGAAGCCACACTGCTTCACAACTGGCAGAGCAGACAACTAGATATTCTGCTTCAGCAGTACTGAGAGCCACACTAGATTGTTTCTTGCTGAACCATGAGATCATGGCAGATTCAAGACTAAAACATCCACCTGATGTACTCTTTCTGTCTGAGACACTTCCTGCCCAATCAAAATCTGAGTAACCATGTATTCGGAGTTCATGACCTCCAAGATAATATAGACCAAAATCTAATGTACCTTTTAGGTACCTCACTACATGCTTTGTAGCTATTAAGTGAACCTTTCTAGGTTCTACTAGATACTGACTTAGGGTATTTACAGCAAAGCATATATCTGGCCTAGTATTTGTTAAATACATCAATGACCCAATGATTTGTCTATATAGGGTTAGGTCCACTAAATCCGATGAGTCATTAACTAATAACTTCAAGTTGGAGTCCATGGGAGTGGCCATGGCTTTACACTCCAACATATCAAATCTTTTTAGAAACTTCACAGCATACTTACCTTGATTTAAAAGATTCCTTTTTGGATCTTGCCATACTTCTAGACCTAAGAAGTAGTGCATTAATCCGAGATCTTTCATTTTCATTTCTGCAACCATTTTCATGATCTGTTTCTCATTCCTTGTCAGAAAGAGATCATCGTCATACAATAATGGTATGATAGGTTCATCATCCACAACCTTAAGGTAAAGGTTAGGATCAACTTTACTTCTGGTAAAGCCCAAGATTTGTCATGAAGCTGTCAATTGTCCATTATTCACACTCTGCATTGAGTGATCTTCTGCATATTTATCTGTGCCATCTCTCGTCAGATGGGTCTACTAATATGAGCCTCAAAATCATTCGAACTCTGTGGTGAGTTCCTTCTTGCATCCATGTCATATATGTATAGAAGCCATATTCAACCTTGTAGAAATGGTTGAGATCCACATCACCCATGATGATCATTAAGCTCATCAATTGACTACCAATCCTGGGTACCCATACAGAACCTGATTACACCATTAAGAGAATGGTCTTATCTATCTACTTGGATCAAATATCTGTCATGATTCTCTTCCTCTTTCTAAGAGAATCTTCTAGCAATGAGCCTTCTATATTTTGTTTGATTTGTAAATCTTCTTGTTGAACATCCATCACTTGTTCAGTGTTCATCATTCATCATGATCTTTCCTACAAATCAAAATTAAGTACATGATTAGTAATACTTCATAATCATCAAATCATATTGACATGATAACCTATTATGCATACAGATATCATTTACATAGTTATGCAACTATTTTGACCAATACTTTGGCACAACACTTTCCCATATCCTGTATGCATACAGTGGCTATCTAGATGCCTTCCATCTCTACCAGAACATACTATCGAGAGTGTGCACAGCTCTCAGCATGTCAGCAAAGAGGTTTCATTCTAGACAAGCAACAATGGAATGTTTGTCCAAATTACCAATCATATGCATATTAGTAGTATACTGTTCAATGCTCTATGAATGTTTACGCTCAACATCATATATTCTATGCATACAACCTATTACAGGCAATATCATTTACTATTTCAAATAACAACTCAAATACTTATCTTTTATGTTTGTGTGGTTGCCTCCCGCTTGATCTTCTGTATGTCTTTTGAACTTCTATTCATTCTGTACCACTGTGCATGCTCAAGTGTGCACTAGTGTCATCCTCATGATCTCATACACAAACATACATTCATTAGTATATTCTCAAAACATTCTAATTCTAAATAATCTTGAATATGTATAATCATGATCATTAGTATTCAGGGTTTCAAGGAAGTCTTCTTTTACTCATGCATATTCTTGTTTGATCATAGTACTCTTCTGGTTAGTTAAATCATCAATCAAGATAAGAGACATAATGTGCATAAACCCTTGATTAACTTTATTAATAAACATAACCAATCATACCAAGTATACTTATATAGGGGATCCTAACACAAGGTAAGATTCTAACTTGACATAGGAAAACATACCTGGATTAGTATACCTGCTTAGTTATGTACAACATACCCAAACAATCTCTTCAATGATTTAGAGATTCTGAGCTAGAACTTGCATGTCTCATAGGTTAAGCATAATATATCAAAGTCATACATACCTCGTAAGTAGAACAAAGATTATGGATGAGTCTTTGTCTTCATGTGGAACTTGATTTGTCTTTCGTGATGTACCTGAATCTTGTTAGCAGACAACATCAACCTCACACAACACCATAATGCATTAGTACAATCATATAGCCCTAATCAATGAATGTCTTCGATCATTCACATGCATTCATACTATTACTAGGGTGATAAGATAAGTCTAACATTAATCAATATTGTACTAACAAATAATATGAAGACAAACACATTATGAATTTAATCAGGAATCAGATTTCAAGACATACCTGAACCTCCTTGAGTCATACCTATCGAGACTTCTTGTAGTCTTCTTATGTAAGGCCTTAGCCTCAAATCCCCCTAAAACTTGATCTGGATCTTGAATAGGGTTTGCTAGAGAAACCCTAAAAATTCAATCTTTGACTTTCACACTTCTGAATGGATGGAAGGATGTGTCTTGCTAAGCTGATCAAACTAGCATACTTCAATTTTGAGATCTCCAAAATTTGACCCCTCAAAATTGCCTTCGAAACTTCTGGATCTTCTAGACAGGAACCCGAGCCAGGGTTTGATGAAGCCCACCTTTCTGTCCAATCAAAAGGTTTGATCCAAGGCTCTAAACTCTTATTTTTCTGAGGAGCTTCCAACCGTGGTTACAGACTTAAAAAATTCCAACTTTTGCTGAAGCCCTAATTTTCCATCTTTCTGATCAAAATCCTGAGCTAGGGTTTAATCAAGCCCGGTCTTCTACCCAACCAAAAAATTTGATCTTGGTCTCTAAATTTCAATTTTCCTGAGTAGCATTTAGCCGTGGATTCCGATTCCAAAAATTCTAACTTTCTCCGAAACCCTAAATTCTGGAAGCCATGAATAAAGGTGCTCCAAAAATAATTATGTTTTGACAGAAATATGTACCTGATTTTTTCTGCTATAACTCCAAAATTTTTGCTCCACAAGGTATGAAAACTTTTTCTGCAGTATCTTGACCTGTCATCTTTCCATCCTGACAGGTATGACCTCAATTGGATTTTCTGAGAGAGAGTTATGCCAAATGTCGCAACGTGACCTGTTTTGGGATAATACAGGAGAGCGAACTTGTACGGTGTGCCACGTGTCACTGTTTGAACTTTGGCATCTGAAAACTTTTCCTGAGATATATCACCCTATTATATTTCCATCCTAATAGGTATGACCTCAATTGGACTCTCTGAGAGAGAGTTATGCCAAGTGTCGCAACGTGACCGGTTTATGGGATAAAACAGGAGAGTGAACTTGTACGGTGTGCCACGTGTCACTGGTTCAGCTTCGGCCTCTGAAAACGTTTCCTAAGATAGTACAGTCTGTGTACTACCTGTCACTTTTTACTAAATTTCATTTGGAGCTTCCTAGCCCAAGTTATGACCTTTTTTCCTAGGTCACCTGATTTTGTCTAAGATCTGGAAGAGGCAGAAACCCTAACTTGTACTGATCATAACTTACAAAATACAACGAATCTAAGGGTTCCCTTTGGACACAAGATAACTGGAGATGTTATATACGACCTGTAAAGGTTTCAGATCCTGAAACTTCGCCAAAATGGATTTATAGCAAAAGTTCCACGATGACTGGTTTTTGCTATATAAAACCCTAACCTTCAAATTGTCGTAAGTAAAGCAAGTGTCGTAAGTTCCATACCTTGCCTTCCTTTAGTTTAGCTTTGATACCATGTTAAAATTTAATATGATAAGATAGAAAATAGCAGCATTACATTCTATTTCACAATAATAGCATATACAGGATCACTGAAGAAACAACAAGCATAGCATAAACACAAGAGACACAGATTTATCCTGGGAAACCCTCATGGGGTAGAAAACCCAGTAAAGCTTCCTCAATATAGATGACCAGCAATATACAAAGATGAAAACCAAAGACATGATCTCCTCCTCCACCATAGCAGACCTCTCCTCCACAAGTGCGCCTCTCTCTCAAGTGAGTGTGTGTATCAAATGAGGAACACACCTCCTCTATTTATACACTACTCTGACATATATTTTACACAAGTACATGTAGGCTCGTATTTAACCATTAGGTTAAATACCCTATTATAACTGACTGGGCCGACCCCCACATGGTGGGTCTAATAAACCTAGTTACCACAACTTCTCGGAGGAATAAACATCTCCGGATACATAATAAAATCACCTCGGAGGGATGGAACATCTCCGGAATAAATAATGTATAAATATAATATTCTTAGAGGTTACAATATTCAACACCGGGTTACCTTATTGGTAATGTTATTACTACGGTAGCTAGTCAACAACCTACGTTGGTTCACCCTTTGAACAGTGGTCATCCTGTTGTGGCTGGGGGGCGACCCCCATTTCCTAACCAGAACATAGGCGGCGGAAACCCCAACGGGCCTTCTGTTGGACCGTCCCAACCCGCTAGACCATCCACCACGGGATTATCTCATGTTGGAGGGTCATCAAATGTAACTCAACCCTCATGGAGTCAAGCGTATCCAGGTTTTGTTAACCATGTGTTGGGCCAACCTAATCCCGAAAATGCGCCATACGGGGTACCTTATCCTGGGAATCCATACACTCTATGGGGGCAACAACCCGTATTGCAACACGGACCCCAACCGATCATCCCTCAAGTACCACCACCCCCAATCGACCCTCCCCCACCTCCTATTGGAGGCGGCAGGCCCCCACCTAACATTGGTGGAGGACCACCTCATTTTACCTACAACATCCCTCACCCCTCCGATGGTGGTGGGAATGGTCCACCACCCCCTCCCGGTGGAGGCAGTGGGGGACCACCCTATCATGGTGGAGGAGGAAATTTCCCTTCGGGTGGTGGAGGTGGCCCACCACCCCCTCCAGGTGGAGGTGGTGGAAGACCTCATTACTATGGTGGTGGCAGTGGTGGGGAGACCCCCATCCTTCCAGCAGTGGAGGCGGTGGGGGCCCCCATCCTTCTGGCGGTGGAAGTGGTCCACCACCTCCCCCAGGCGGAGGCAGTGGTGGGCCACCTTTTTATGGTTATGGACCCCCATCTCCTCCCGGTGGTGGTGGCGGACCTCCGCCCGCTCCCGGTGGTGGAGGTGGACCCCCACCTTATTGGAATGGACCACCTTATGGTGGCAGACCTCCTTTTCGTCCGGACGGCATAACCCCCCACAGCCAATTTCATCCTAGTACACCTTACAGTCAATTTAGTCCTTACACACCTTATCCATAGTATCAATACGCGCACCCTAATTCACAGCTGCCTTTCCTGGCTACTTTGGACTTACCTGACCTATCCCGGTTAACCAACAATCCTATTTATCATGGATCTAACTGGCCACCCATTCCGGTGAAACTTCCGTCTGATATCCCCAAGTTTGATGGAAAACCGGGTGAAGACCCCAAGAACCACATGATGACATACCACTTATGGTGTTCATCTAATTCCTTAATGGATGATTCAATTCGTCTTAGATTGTTTCAAAGGACCCTCACCGGTTCGGCTACCAAGTGGTACATCGAGTTGCCACCCCCACTCTTTTCCTGATTTTGGCTCTCTTGCTATGAATTTTTTGATGCACTTCCAGGTGCCTATACGGTATGAGACTGGTACTGAGCTTTTAACCTCACTCCGTCAAAATACTACCACTCACATTTCAGATCATATCCATGAGTGGCGAAGGAGACGACGTCTCATTAAAGCTCCTATTCCAGATCAGCTCCTTGTAGACTAGTTTACAAAATCGCTCTTTCCCACCATAGCAAAAGATGTTGCCATGAGAAGTGTTGTCACTAAAGAACAAGCCATCGCGAGTGCCCATCTGCTAGACCTGGTCTACACTCAATCTGGAACTTTGTTTAATATTCTGCCTGACACACCCTATGACATTAACGATCCTACGAAACCACATAAGGGACTCCAAGCTGATGGAATCATCGGATCCCTTAACACCCAGCCTGCTGCTAGCACTGTTGGATCATCCAACCCAACTCAGGCTGGACATAGCACCACCACGTCAACCACTCCTGCTATAGCTGAAGACGTGAATTCTGTTCAATCAGCTTCATCTCAGAAGTTTAACAGCAAAAAGAAGAACAAAGGGAAACCCAAAAAGTCTTCTTCCTAGCAGGAACCAAAGAGCGCTCCTGACGATACCAAGTAGAAAAGGAAACTGAAGTATCCTTGCTTACTGTGTGGAGAAGACCATTTCTCCAAAGAGTGTCCCCATAGAGACGAAGTGCAAAAGTTTTTTTAGGGATAAACCGACTCCTGTAGTTCTCAACGACCCGTTTCCTACTCAGAACTAGCAGATGATTGCTCAAACCCCCCAGCCCAGGGCGACCCATCCAATACCGCACATGTTCTCATGTTGCATAATGAGATGATCAATTTGAATACTCGCTCACGATATTACGAACCGGTCTCTTCGAAGGAACCCGCCGGAGGTAATACTAAAAAAGCTTCCAACTCCTTAACTGATGTCACTGTACCATCGACTTTTCTCACCATTGAGAAGCCCTCCCTAGACTCGATATTGCGACTACCCAAGAGTACGATTCGAAAAGTTGTTTTCAATCCTAATGCTCGAGCGGCACAAAATTACAATATCGTAGAGGACTTGGCCCAAGATCCTTGCGCCATGTCCACCCTGGAAGTTTTGCAGAATTATCTTAATCAACGCAAACCTCTGCTTGCATCCATTGGTGCAGTCGACTTAGATTCCTTGAATACCATCATGTTTCGACTTGACAACCTTAAGTCAAGGCTCTCACACCAGCTCGCATTCCAAGTTTCTGCGAACATTGCTGGGAAGATTGTCCATTGTACCCTTCTAGACGAAGGTGCCTCCACTTTTGTCATGTCGATCGCCTGTTGGAGAGCCATTGGCTCCCCCGAATTGAACCGTTCTCCTACCACGTTGAAATCATTCGATGGGCGTGGCTTTCAACCTCATGGGATCTTACAAGCTCTTGCAGTTGAGTTGGGCGGAAAGACCGTAACCATTAACATGGAAGTGGTCTCAGCCCCGTTAGATTATAATATCTTGCTTGGTTGCAATTGGTTTTACACCATGCAGGGGGTAGCCTCTTCAGTCTTCCGCATAGTACAATTCCCCCACCAAGGACGAATTGTTACTATCGACCAATTAGATTTTTGTACACCAGACACCACTACTCATCATGGTGACCATATTCCTTCCATTGGACAAATGTCAAAACAGTATGAGAGTGTAGGGGTTGGCCTTTTGAAAGATTCATCTCTCATGGGCATTTTTCCAGCCGTGGACCCCCCTAATCATGTTGCTATGGTGAACATGATCTCCACAGAGATTTTATCTCACTCAAATGATGCTTGGCTTGTACCGGACGAAGCCACAACACACCTGTTTGGATACATAATGCCTCTTTCACCCACTAAATGTATTTATGAGGCTATCCAATCAGCACCGGAGGACCATTTAACCATGGCCTCCCCATCTTGTTCTCTACGATGGACGTCATCTCTACCTGATCTCTTACTTCGTACTTTTCATTCAGACGAGTCCATCATGGAAGTAATGAATGTTGACGATAGTCCGTGGGATGATCTCCATCATAGGTCATCTTTTCTTCCTCCTTTGGAATACATAGAGAACAACATCCATACCCTCTTTTCACCAGATATCTACCCATCCCCTCATTCCCCCATTCTTACATGTCTTACGAACACGAAGGGAAACCTGGCCAACATTGAGCCAACCACCCCGGTAGACATCTCAGTGAAACCAGGTATAGTGGAACATATTCGTATAGGCCATAAGTGTTCCCCTGAAGAAATTGCTATTAGCATGTCCTTGTTCAAGCAATTTCGAGACGTATTTGCTTGGTCCTATGAGGAGATTCCTGGGATAGACCCCGCGATTGTTTCTCACGAAATAAAAACCTATCCCGACATCAAACCTGTACGCCAAAAGTTGTGATTGGTACACCCCCAGAAGATTGCAACAATAAAGGATGAAATTGAAAAGATCTTAAAGGCTGGTTTTATTTATCCTATCCCATTGACAGATTCGGTCTCAAATGTCATTCCTATGAACAAAAAGTAGGGTACCATTCGCGTCTGTGTTGATTATCGGGACCTTAATCAGGCTTTCCCGAAAGACAACTACCCGACCCCCTTCATCGACCAGATCATCGACAACTGTGCCGGAAGCGTCATCTTCTCATTCATGGATGGCTTTTCTGGTTACAACCAAATTGAGATCAACCTAGCCGACCAACATAAGATGGCTTTCATCTACCCATGGGGTACATTTTCATACCGCAAACTCCCATTTGGCCTTAAAAATGTTGGTGCCACATTTCAGCGGGCTATGTCGTACGCCTTCCATGATATTAAGGACTTTGTGGAACCCTACCTGGATGATCTCCTTGCTCATTCAAAGCAGCGCGAGTTCCACATTGATCATTTGATGGCCATTTTCCTCAAATGCAGATGGTACAATATCCGTTTGAAACCTCATTAGTGTATCTTTTGCATTGAGTCCGGACGCCTCTTAGGATTTATCGTTTCAAAGGATGGGATCCGCATTGATCCCTTAAAGGTGGAGGCCATCATCAACCTACCACCCCCGACTGATGTGACGGAACTTCAAAGTCTCCAAGCAAAGGAAACTTATTTACGATGTTTTGTTTGCAATTTCATGGAAAGACTCAGGGGTATATGAGACTGCTCAAGAAGGACATCCCATTCATTTGGGACGACCAAACTCAAAAATCCTTTGACAGTATCAAACATGCCATCACGCATGCCCCCGTGCTCCAACTACCTAATTATTATCAAGATTACATCCTATATCTCACCGCTTCTGCTACCACTATTGCCATGGTTTTGGTACAGGAGGACCAAAACGCCCAGGAATATGTAATATACTATGCAAGTAAGGGTCTGGCTAACGCTGAAACTAGATATTCACATGTCGAAAAACTTGCTTTCGCGGCAGTCATTGCCATCCAAAAGTTCTATCACTACATATTGCTCCGCACCACCACTATCATTGCCGACTCGAACCCCATGTACCACGTACTAACACGTCAGGTGCTTGGGGGCAAGTATTCACGCTGGATTGTGATACTGTAAGAATTTGATCTTCATTTCGAGAAAGCCTAGTCTAAGAAGTCTTTGGTGTTTGCCGAGCTCATTTGCGACCTTCCCCATCCCGATGCAGAAGTTGAGCACAATGACTCCTTTCCGGATAAATCATTGTTTATCATCGGTACGACTGATCCGTGGTATGGAGATATCTTGTTGTATCTTCAAACCCAATGCTTCAATCCTCAATTTTCTCACGACAACTGTCGTAAGATTCGTTACCATGCAAAGTATTATTTAATCATCAATGATACTTTGTATTGTCATGGTGTTGATTCACTTCTTCGACGTTGTCTCACTCACGATGAGGCTGAACACATTTTAAATGACTGTCATGCTGGGGCATGTGGCGGTCACCTCTCTGGGATGGCTATAGCCCAGAAGATTTTGTGCGTAGGATATTTCTGGCCTACTATCTTCAAATATTGTATTAAGGCCATAAAAAAATGTCCTCCTTGCCAACACTTCCATATGAAGAAGCGCACTCATCCCGCCCCATTACATCTGGTTATTGCCATTGGCCCATTTGCAAAATGGGGCATTAATTTTATGCGTTGTGAGCCTACCTCTACCGGGGGGCATAGTTACATAAGTGTAGCTGTGGATTACTTCACAAAGTGGGCTGAAGCTATTCCTACATACCCAAACGATGGCAAAACCGTCGCACTCTTCATGTTCAATCATGTAATAGCGCGGTTTGGATTTCCTCAGGCAATTGTTACCGATCATGGTTCTCATTTTCAGAACCATATGGTGGATGAATTGAGCAACAAGTTGGGTTTTCTCCATGAAAATTCAACACCCTACTACCCGCAATCCAATGGACAGGTCGAGGCCATTAACAAGGTCTTGAAAACTATGGTCCAAAGGATGGTAGGGACACATAAGTCAAATTGGCACAACATGCTCTTTTCAGCATTATGGGTCTACCGAACTTCCATCAAAACCACCACAAGCTTCACTCTTTTCCAATTGATATATGGATTGGAGGCTATCCTACCGATAGAGTGTAAAATTCCATCTCTACAACTCGTTGTCGAACTTCTTCCTAACACTACCGTTGAGGAAGAACATCTCTTGCACTTAGAAAAACTTAACGAGTCTCGCCGAGATGCCACTCTCACTAATGAAGTGCACAAGAAATGCATCAAGGCCCAATATGATAAGTCAGTTGAACCTCATATCTTTAACGAGGGTGACCCAGTCCTCACTTATGACCAGAAACACAACAAACTAGGAGCAGGGAAGTTCAAGTCCATGTGGCATGGACCTTACATTATAAAACGTGTATTGGAAAAAGGCGCTTATGAGCTTGAAGATTATGACGGAATCTCTTTGGGTGAACCCCCCAATGGACTCTACCTGAAGAGATACTATGCTTGATCCCTCATGCGTAGACTTGCTTGTATATACTGTACATGGCGTGTTTTTATGTGGTGTGATGCATTTTTTTTTTTCTAGTGTCTTTTGATCTTGTTTTTCTTCTTATACCATGTTCTGTCTACGTGTGCAGATGGCAACATGCTATGGATTCGTGGACGGCACCAGTCAGCATACCCGTAACCTTGATTCGGCAGCCTAGGTACTATATTTCCCAACAAGTGAGCTCATTAGCTAAGGAGGAAGTTGCCTAGGGTTTGCAACCAACAATGCCGCAGAATATCAGGCAGTAATCGGAACCCTAGCTAACGCCATTTCCTTGGGTATGGACCACATTGTTATCCACATGGATTCTCAATTAGTGGTTTCCCATCTTAACCGGGTCTACGCCATCTGTGATCCCACCTTACTCCGTCTCTTCATACGAGTACGTCTCCTAGAAAGGTCATTTGAATCCGTTCAATACCTGCACATTCCACAGGAGTTAAACATAGTTGCCGACTCGATGGCCAACTTCATTTTAGATTGGTACATCACACACACATAGTATCCATACTATGTAAAAGCATTCACGACATGTAAATACAATGTATAAAAGAAAACATATAAACAAGATCACATCACTAATAATTTTAAAAACACATAATGTATAATCGTCGATAATGTATGTATATATATAAATCGCTCAAAAAGTAGTGCCAGTACAAAATCTAAAGCACGATCGCTTTGAGTGAGTCTCTACAAAAATCTGAAGCATCGTAGCTTTCAGTAGTGCAAAATATGAGGCCTCTAAGCTCTCAGTACAAGTATAGTAGTGTCATAAGGCCTGATGCCTGACCCATAGACCCCTAGCTTGAACAGCTCGTTGTCGATGGGTGAGAAAGTAGTCCACAGTCCGAGCCACCTTGCGGAGTAAGGTGTTGAAGCGCACAGACGGTCCAACCCCAAATATCTGCATGGGCCTCGGTAAGTCATCGATAGCTAGCTCTGGTACCTCCACATTTAGCTCGGATAGGTGCCTGTACATTTAGCAACATGAGAACCTACAGGAACGAATTCCTCCCCGCCTCTGTCTCTCCTCGCCGGAAGGGAGAGACCTACTGGTCGCACAGGGCCCACATATTCACACACATATTACGTTCTTGTCAGCACTACATCAAACAAATGATATAATATACAAAACTAAAAAATACAACGGTTTTGTTCTCACCTATATCACCCCATGTTGCACCCTCTGGTAGCGCCAAGTCGGGATCCTCTCGAAAGTCCGTGCCATTGTATGGAAAGTCCTCAACCATAAGTAACTGGCCCTCTAGCCAGCTGAAAAACTCATGACCAAATCTAATGATGGGCCCGCCACCATGACGGGTCATGACCTCAGCCCATCTGAGCATATGGGGATCCTTGGGCTCCCTGTCATCAAGTACCAACTGCGGACGTAGAAGAGGAATCCGCTCCAAGAGGAACGATACTATGATCGACCCATATCCAAATTGCTTAAGCTCCCCGTGCTGACACTTGGTCAGCTGAGCTCGGATGTTGGCGAGGAGACCCTCGCACCAGTTGAAAACCTTGGGAGACATACAGTCTTCCGCATACAACATCTGGGTCTGAGTAGTCATGTGTGGGGCTTGGCTACCCACCACCCTAGTAATGGTAAGTAATATGGTCCGCAGTGGATGGCTCACCACATCCATGATGAGTATCTTTCCACTGGAAGGATGAGAAGTAGCAACACAGTGCTGTGACACCATGTCCTCAACTATACAGTCACTGGCCCATGTCCTAGTAAGTTGTACAGCATCCCCTCTTTGGGACAAATCGGTCAGAAAGTAGATATCCTCAATGTCAATCGTGAGGATATGCTCACCTATCACAAAGTATTGTTGGGCCACATCCCAACTCTGGAGCATGTGTGTCAGTAGCGGGATATGGGCTCTCATCCCCTGTATCTCAAAGAACTTGAGTAACCCGTAGTTTCTCAAATCTTCCACACATTGTGGATCGTTTGCGGCTTGTTCATCCTCGAGTTCGTCTTCTCTCTCTCGCCACTCCAATACCATTTTTTCTTGCTAGTAACTTGCCAAAATGGACATTTAAACCCTGTTAGGCCGTTCCTCAACTTTCACAAACTCCTTTTTTGGATTATTTTTTATGTTTGAGTTTTGGGTTTCCACCGTCGCACCGTACCTTTAGGTACAGGGCGACGTCGTTGCAGGTCTCATTTTCGAGTCTTGCAACGACTTGGCCTTGTCGCAGGTCCCAAAAGGGTAACCTGCGATGAGCCGTGGGCGCATAAAGCCCTCCATAACACCATCAAAAACCCAAAAAATGGACGAAAAATAAAAAGCTAAACCACTGGAAAGTTACAGGAGGAGATTTAGGCCTACCTGGTCTGGACGGCTGGTGAAATGGCAGATTGTAGCTCCCGAAATCGGCAAAGGAAGTTTTGGCTCCAAATTGGTACTTCTTCACCCAAATTGGCAATTTGAACAATGTTTCTATTTTTGGCCCATGTTTCTATTTATAAATAGAATGGAATATTCTTTTTCAAATATTTTGATGCTTTTTGGGCCATTTACTATAGTTTCGACAGTTTGTCATTATATTTGGGGCTATTTGACACTTTCTCTAGTGTACAGGAGTCGTAAAGTGGTCTTTTGTGCCGTTTCTCGCATTACCAATGGTAACTACAGGTATGAACACCCCTTTTCAATGTTTTGTCATTATTATTTTTGGTTAGTCGTAATTATTGCATGAGGATGAATTCACTCTTCATTTGTTCTCGTACTCACCCAACCATGAGAACAAGTACCGAGTTATGATTTATCACTTTTCTGGGCTCATTAAACTTCCATGGAAAAGGACACCCCCCGGAGTCTACCGTCAAGCTCTTTTCAGGCTCTCAAAAAATGAAAAGATTGCCAAGCGAACTTGTCGCGTTCACGCTTGTTAAAGTATTTGAATGGTTGTCTTCCTAGTGATAGTTTACCCCTTTTTCGGACCAGGAGGAACTAATTATCAAAAAGAAATACTCCAGCTAATCATGACTGGAAGAGTCCTCTCCTGCGTTGTTTTACCCTTTTTCGGGCGATGAGGCTAACTTTACAAAAAAGGACTGTTGGAGTCTTCTTTAGTTCATTTCAGACTCTCTAAACATGAAATGATGACCGAGTTTACCTTCTATGGACTCGTTAAGTTTTTACATTGAAGGGCCCGTCATGGGACGAACCCCTCCTATTCCAGGTTCAGAAAATATTTGGGATTGGACTCATCTATGAGATGAGCTATACCGAGCATCTGGTTAACCTCATTAAGCTCGTAAAAAACACATGAGGCACTCATCATTCATGATGGGGAAAAAGGAAAGTGTTTGTGTTACATACCTTAGTGGCAGTATATAGTTGTTCTTGAACATGGCGCTCATCTGCATTTGCACACAGTACTTGGGCCATTTGTTTGTCTATGAGTCCCCGCTTACTTTCTGAGTCTCATTACTCCTCTGAGTCATTCGGAGAAAGCTTCCATCATCAGTTGCATTAGAATTTTGCGTCATTCTCATTGTGTCAATATTGCCAAGTCATGCCATGCCCATGTTCAAGAACACGTCCACTATATTTCATCTACAGTCAGTACACATGTTATCATGCTGTTGTTACTTTGAGTCAGTCTTACATGTTACTGTACCATCCGATCCACTCTACACATCTTTTGTCTTGTTTCGTGTCGATTGATGGGGGATTCATCATGGCCCTCCTTCGACAGATTCATCCTTGTCGACTTCAACTCATCATCTGAGGATTGAATCTAGAAACCAACCAAGTACCTTGGCCCTGCATGCCTTAATGGCAGGTTATCTTGCTTTCGTCATGAGTTTACATCATTGACTCTTGATTGAAAGATTTCATCTTGCATTCGACTTCAAATCATTTATTCACGCTTGATGATATGTACTATGATACCTTGGGAACCATTGACATCAATGGTGATCTCCCTCGCACTTGTTAACGGTTTACATCAATGGCCGGTAATCAAGTGGTTTCTACCATGTTCGACGTCAAGACTTTTGTAATCACATGGATAGATTCGTATCATTGCGGGTTCAGCTTGAAGACCCTGGGGAGTCATGTTTTACCCAGGTTGCGATGAAGTTTGTATTGAGTCATATTGCACAGATCCACTTTTGTATTGGTCATGGCTGTGTTATCATCTCATCATGGATCTACGCTTATGTCCAGTAGCCATGATTGTGTTCAGTCGATCATTACTACCATGGATCTGCAATGTATTGGTCGACAGCCATGTTGTACTTCATGTGAGATTGTCCGTTCAAAGTCAGTTGTACTGCATCAGTGTCCTTCATCCGTCGAGCCTATTGCCATTATTTCTTTCAAAGCACTTCACCTATACATCCTTAATAGCTTCATGCTTTGGGGGGCATTCTGTTACACCCAAAATCTACTCATCATTAGATTCAGTGTATGCATCCCTGAAGTCACCTGGACTAAGTACTTTCATTTGGGAGGATTTGCACTCAATCTTGCAAACTTTTGAGAGGTTGTCGCAGGTTGCACACTAGCGACATGTGACGTCGCATCTTGCTCCACTGCAGGGTGCGACGAGGTCTGTTAATGAGCAAAAATACCCTATTCAAGATCCTTCTCGAAACTTACCCATTTAGGGGCTTATCCTTGACCTCTAGGGGAGCTGGTACTCGACCCCTAACTCTTTGGGAGGATCCCCTATCTCTCTCCTACCATCTCTCAACCCATCCTATCCATACCCTATCCACTTATTCCTATATAAGTGAAGCTCACTCCCATCCCAAAGGGAGGAAGGCTATGGTATCTACATGTTGGTGAAATCTCCCTTAAGACACCTCCATTCACCTATTGGAGAGCTCATACTTCCTTGGAAGGACATGGCAATCAGCTTGGTCGGAGAAGGGCTACTGCGTTAAGTCTTTAGTTGTAGTTCTATATCTATATCATGTACTCCTCTATTTGCAGTAATACAAATGCTTTCCACCAAAATTGTTCTCATGTGTAATGATATTGTGTAGTTTACCTGCTTAACTGTTTACTTAGATCGCTTATTGTATAGATGCTCTTTACTCGTTTCTCTTGTTTCTGTGTCTTGACAGGTCTTGCAGCTTTGATCTGACGATCGCGGGATGTGGAGCAACATTCAAGAGAAAGGATTGCGTAATAGAAAGGTAAGACATCTAGTACTTGGTCCTTAAGTAGATCTAGGAAATGCACTTGTATCCTATTTTATTTTTTCTAGACTCACATTGAGCTAGGGAGATCCTGCTCGTGTCTGCTTGAGTGGATTGTCCGATAACACCCTCAAAATAGAAGCCCCCACTGCCTGCATCCTCGGCTCCTGTAGGTCCGAAATACTCAGTGCGTTGTTCTGTGTACGAGCCCCAAGAACACAGAATCTCTCTAGTAGATCCTCGATGTCCAAACCAGCTGGAATCATCTACTACAACTCCCCGATATCCCCTAAATGGGGCAAGCCAGTAAGAAAATAAACATCACTCAGGGTGATCTCTAGTCGCTCACCCTGCACCATGAATGCACCCTCTATCGGAACCCAGAAAATCCACCAATTTGTTCAGCAGATCTTTGACTGAACGCATAAGAGAAACTTGAGTGAACTTTAGGAGTCCACCCTCAACCAAGGCCGCCCGCATAGCTGGGTCATCATGAATCTGACCCATCAATCCCACATCTATCTCCCTCTCTCACCATGACACTATTGGCCTCCTCAGCATCCTGCCAAAAAACAAACGAAATTTTTTTACAAACATTTTTTTTTCAAAAACCCCATCGCAACTTTCGAGCTCTTAGCCGTGATGGACATCGCGACTTTCAGCTTCAAAGCCGCGATGCACATCGCGGGTATCAACCCCACAGATGCGATGGACATCACGGCTGTTAGCCCGAAATCCACGATGAACATCGTGACTGTCAGCCTCGAAAGCCGCGATGCACATCGCGGCTATCAAGACAATACCCGCAATGTGCATCAAGTAAAAAGAGCTGAAACTCGTGATATTCCACGTTGGGAAGCCAACGTGGAATTGCACAGCCTTCGGTGCCCCGACGCTTAACAGAAAGGAAATAATTGAAAAGGCTAAGGCACATAGGCTTACCTGAAACTCGCAGAATAAAAAACCAACGGTCGAATCTCCCACAAATCGAGAAAATGCTCTAACCACCTCAATTACTCTATGAAACTTAACCGTGAAAATGACACTTGTCACATTGTGCCCACTTGTTATTTATAGAAATTTGACAATTTTCAATCAACCATTTCGACATCATACGATGTCCATTTTTCAAACGGTTGGTACTGTTGGAATCAATGCAGCAAGAACGTCCACTCCTTTTCCCAATTCCACCAGCTCCCCTTTTTCAGGCATTTTTCCCATGCCCCTCATCACCTCGATTTGCGTGCCACATCGACCATGGTCCATTTTTGACAAGTTTTATATCGCCGGATTCAGTTTTTCATGCTCGTGACGATGCTTGAGATCACTTCTCACTCTCACCACCATATTTTTTGAGCATTTTTTCCCATGCCCCTCGTGCCTCGATTTGCATGCCACATCGACCGTGGTCCATTTTTAACGGGTTTTATATCGCCGGATTCAGTTTTCCGCGCTTGTGACGATGCTTGAGATCATTTCTCGCTCTCACCACCAAATGTTTTGGGCATTTTTTTCCATGCCCCTCGTCGCCTCGATTTGTGTGCCACATCGGCCATTGCCCGTTTTTTACGATCTTTATGTCACCGGATTCAGTTTTTCGTGCTGATGACGATGCTCAAGATCATTTATCACTCTCTCCCATACCTTCTTGTTCAGTATAATTTTATCCCTTTGTCGGGCCGAGCAATTCTTTTACGAAAAAGGCACTTAGGGAGTTTCCGTTAAGCTCTTTTCTGACTCCTAAAACAAGGAAAATATCACCAAGCAATCTTGCTTCCTTTCATGCTCGCTAAAAGTATCTCAAAGGGCGTCTACTTGGTATAAGTTTACCCCTTTTCCGGACCTTATAGACTAATTACGAAAAAGGAATACTCTAGTCACATTGGCTAGAAGAGTTCTCCATTTGCATCATTTTATGCTTTTTCGGGCCTTGGAGACTAACACATGAAAAAGAACACCATTGGAGTCTACTTACTACTTTTAGACTCTCTAAAACTGAAAGAAACCTCGAGCATGAACAGTCCTAGGCTCATATAAATCCACAGGACAGTACCATTTTAGAGCACACTTTTATCCCTTCTTGGAGCTCATTAAAACCACGAAGAAGGACCCAACGGTGCTTTCCAACGCCACAACAGATCATGTCTACTCATATGGAAGCGTCCCTATTATGGTTGCCTTTGTTCAGAGTATTCTGCAGTATGTCACCCTGACAGTCTCCCAAAAGCATTCATCAGCTTGTCCCCCCAAAGTCACTCCAGTATACAATACAAATCAGTTTCCTATACTGCCAAGTCAACCGTGTCATCATGCTCAGAACAAAGGAAGTTTGATTCCACGCACTATATGACCCCAGTTATTCCCCATCCCCACAGTATGTCAGTCCTACCATCAGTACTACCACACTTCAGTTGTACACCTTGCGCTCCTATCAAGGAAACATCATTTCCTTGATAGTTGCTGGTCTCTCTCTGTCGACGCTAACCAAATCTATTCCAGAGAATATACCCAGAGGTCCGTGTGCCTTGGACTCATCACCATTGGTGATGAGTGCCTATGGATCATTTTGAAAGGAGTCCTCAATGCCTCTCCAAATGATTGTTTCTCACATGCTCGACTTCAACACCTTGATCGCATCATTGAGACTCGTACATGGTACTGGTCCTTTCAGTTTTTTGTTGAAGACCCCTGATATCACCTGACTCTACCACATTTGAGGGTCTAATTGAGGAAACCACCAATTACACATTCCTATGGATATTCAGGTTGCAGTCGACGACAATTTACAGATGTACCACATTTTTATACTCCCTCGAGTATACAGTTACATATACACCTCAGAGTTGACTCACATTTATTGAGTCCCTATAGATATTGGACACCTTTAGTTTCAGCAGTTCATCAACCCTTTTGAAACCTTATTCAGAACGGTTGTTGCTTTATTCGAGTGTATCAGTTATTGAGATCAGTCATGTCATGATCATGAGTACGTCCCAGCATTGTGTCCCCTCTAGACCATTATGATGTACCAACAGATTTTTATGTATTATTCAGGTCTCTCTCCTTGGGCCTAATTGTTATGTATATATCTTGATACGAGAATGGGTATGCCCGCTTTGTCCATAATCAGAGATTATTCCTCATTCATTTTGAGGCCATGTATTTTTTCAGTGTTTGCAGCATCCAAGGGGTCATTGTTCCAGTCTCCAATCGGTCTCTTCTCTTCTCCACATCCCAGGAAAAAGACAAAAGAACTATGATGTCTATTGGCCATACGATGAGCTCCTGCCCTCACACATTAGGGAGCAATCTGTTAACACCCAAAAGTGCTCACTAGCTCATTCCCTTATTCACATGACCCATTTGTCAACTTTTCCCACCATTTGAGCCTCTAAAACCATCAAAAGGTCACCAAAAAGACCATAATACACCTTTTTCCCCTCAAAATATATATTTTTCCTCAAAAAACACAAAAACCCTCAAAAAGGGTCCAAAACTCCCAAAAAATATTAAAAGGGAATAAAAATATAAAAAATATAAAAAAAAAGGAAAAAGAGGGAAAAAGAGACCTAAACCATGTTGGTTAATACCATTGGTTTCCTCAAAACCATAATGGTATTCCCCATCACCAAAAACTATAAAAAGGTGATAGGGGCTCCTCACTTATCATCCACATTTCATCCTATCCTTATGCTGCCAAATTCCCTTTGAGAGCCATTGCCTCCCATTTCGAGTTTGAAGATCCCCATTGAAGCTTTGGAGAAGAAGAGACCATTGAATATTGGAGCTTCTCAACCTTGGAGTTTCTCAACACCCATCATCCTCACCATTTGAGGTAATACAAAATCAAATATTTTTCAAGTTATTGTTCTTCCACAGATCTTATTGCTTATGTTTTGAAATCTAGTTTTTTATTTATTTGCACATGCTCATGTTAGATCAGATTATATTAGTTTATTCTTAGTTGTTTTTGTTTTATATTGAAACTGCTATTACAAGTTAATAGGTGCATCTTTAGCACATGCTTGGTTGAAAAACCAAGCAACACAAAGCCAGTCAAGCAACAACCTTATCGGTTGAATCCAAGGTACAAGGAATGGGTACAAGCTACGATTGACAGAATGTTGGATGCAGAACCAACGACGGATGAGTTCGAGAGGTACACCACAACGACCAAGAGGAATCGGAAGAGATTAACAATAGAAGATAACTATAAGGAGAATGTAATCCAAACTCTACAACGAAGTATCGACACAGTGGAGCTGGCTGTGTTGCCAATAGAATAATGCAGTATTCGTAGCAAAAAAAAAGAAAAAAAAAGGGGTGGTGTCGATAAGCTAATTGTAGGGGATACCAGGACACAGTAAGAGTCGGAAGCTGCCACGATGCGGAGGGGTCCAATCCTGCAATAAATGAGAAGTTAAACCACAATGATCGGTGACCAAAATGAAAAACC